>OY744553.1:45453143-45473143 GCA_963556195.1 Sepiola atlantica | reverse complement strand
TTATCTATCTCCCTTTTTTTCTCTAATTCTTTCTTTCGTTCTTTCTTTCTTTATCTCCCTTTCCTTTCTTTCTTTCTTTCTTTTTTTTTTCTCTCTCTCTCTCTCTCTCTCTCTTTCTTTCTTTCTTTTTTATTATCTCCCTTTCTCCCTTTCTTTCTTTCATTCTTTCTTTCTCTATCTCCCTTTCTTTCTTTTTTTCTCTCGATCCTTCTTTCTTTCCTTTTTCTTTATCTCCCTTTTTTTCTTTCTTTCTTTCTTTCTTCCTCTATCTCCCTTTCTTTCTTTCTTTCCTTTTTTTGAAAAATATCCTCGTTTCTAAAGTCGGTTAAACTGTCTTCCATGCTTCGGTTTTAAATGTCCCATAGGTTTCACGAACGTTTTCGATTCTTCGTCGAATCATCCTCAGGTGTCAAAAGCAAGTGAACAAAAAAGCTGGAGAAAGAAGAGAATTAAAAAAAAAAAAACAGCGGAGAAACGCGCATAGAACGTTTTTCGCATTGTTCCAGGTAGTCGTTGACGATTTAAATTCAGCAACGCTGGATGGCGTCACAGAACAAAATCGCATTATGTTAAGCTTTTTAAAATGTTACCACTGGTTTTATATGTGGTGTTGTTAATTTTAGGTTATTGTGTTTTTAGGTAGATAGCTTCCAGTATTTTTAATTTTTTTAAATTGGTTTCGGAATGTATAGCTTTAGTGTTATCAACTAGATTTTATCTTAAATCTTAAATCAGAGGGTGGGCAGTTTTTGTAGATGTTAGTAAATTGAGTTTACAAGATGCATGGTGAGGCAGTGCGATAGGGTAGTGCTTGTAAAACCAATGTAGCTATTATATTTATTAATATTATGGGAGTTACATTCTCCCAAACGACATTTAAACTTATTGATAATATTGGTTCTTTCTAGTGGTTTTTGAGTTGGGGAAGAGTTGTTTTTTACTATTTAAGAAAAGTTGAGCCTGCCCAGAAATAAACGCGTGACCATTTTATTCCTGAGATTCTCATGGATGGCTCTGCTCTTGAGGAAAAATCGACTTTGTAACTTATTAGTCTTTCTCTCTCATTAAATCTTTCTTTGAGTTCATACATTATGTTAGATAATGCCCTGTGTGAGTTGGACGCATCTATTCGAGACGGATTTGACTTACGCGATTTGTAGCGAAGTCATCTCGTGCAAGTTCGGTCCGATGCGTTCCCACGGCTCACGGTGACAACTGATCTAACCTTAAGGTTACAGGAGGTCAAAGAGTTGACATCACACCTGCGTGTTGATCGCGAGATTTGGTAGCGAGAGTTCCGCGTGGGAGAATTGAATTGGGATTTGAATCAGTCACTGACTTGGGAGCAAAGAGTCAACAACGCCAAATATGTAGCGGTTACGAGAAAGATTCCGAATGACGGAAATCTAAGAGCCAATTAGTAGATCATTCCTATTCCTCCCTCTCTCAAGTTAATTACGAAATAACTAGAAAATTTGGTTAGAGTAAACTCTCTCTCTCTCGATCACAACGAACTCGTTCAGGTCGGCTAATTAAAGTAGTTAAATAAAGATGGCTCTAATTAAAACAGCAAGAGACTTTGTGAGTTTATTGAAGTGAGGGTTTGATTTTCAGCTCGTGAAGATAGCAGTCCGAGAGAAGAAGATTCGTAGTAGTGCCAGTAGTTTATACGGCAGCGACACAAGCAGAAAGAGTAATGGCGACGGCGTCGGCGGTGGCGCCGATGGCAGTGCGACAAATGGCGAAAGAAAGGCGGTACGAATAGTATCACCCGACAGCGACAAGCAGGCGACAAATGGCTGCCGGCAGACGACGAGAAAACAGAGAGAGAGAAGAAACAAGGTTAGTGCAAGCAGTACAAATAGTTCCGGGCAGTTGAAATTCGCGGAACCTAGCCACGACATATCGACCCATTGAAGCAACAACGAGAGTTCTTCCAATTCCACGAAGGGGTCGGAGGTTGTGTCAATACAACAATTAGATCCATTGCTCTTTCTGCTTCTCGTGAAGTCGGTTCTCTGCATTGCTCCACACACTTTCACACAGCTGAGGCTATTCTTGTTCTCTACAAATCTACTATCAAACTATGAGCTGGCGAATCTCTGTCTCATTTGAAGGTTCTTGATAAGGTGCAGAAATGCATATGTAATTTGATTGGTTCAACCCTTTCTTTTTTATACACCCCTTCTCTCTCAAAGACGTGATGTTGCTAGTCTCAGTCTTTTCTATAAAAAACTAATATGGCATATGTTCTTCAGAATTATTTAATCTATTCCCCGCTTCTTTTGTTACAGCTCGTTTGACCTGTTCGTCTAGTGGTCTTCATCAATTCGCTGTTTTGATGCCTCATTGTAATACAGCTTCCTATTTTAGTAGCTTCTTTCCAAGAACTGCAGGCTTGTGGAACTCTCTTCCTGCTGACTATTTTCCTCCTACCTATAGCTCTGGTCTTTTCAAGACTAAGGCAAATAGGCATCTCCTGCCACTTGATCTAAGGAGCTAAAAATACTACTTCCAGGTCAAAAACTAGCCAACAATCAGTGTTATATGGATAGATTCTGACCGAGAAACAGCAGTTTTTCTCCCTTTGTCTGAAACATCGGCCATGGAATGTGAGGATTAAAGAACACAATAAGGGAAGCGAGAGTTAGTCACTTTCTACTCTCCTTAAGGCTTCTGCAAAGAAGGTGGGCTCCCTCTACCGAGCTAGAAAAATTTCACACCTGCCAGTATCCTATCTCTTAACCACTTCGGATTCATCTAATTCACAGTAGCAACTAACGTCTCAGTGGTATCGTGCTTTGTTTGGTGTGAACTTCAGTAAAAAATAATCCAAATAATACAAATTATCAACCATCATCAAAAAATTCAGAATATAATATTAAATAGGTAAAAAAAAAACACCGGGTCGAAGGTCGGAGGTTACATCGGCCGAAACGTTTCGAGAATAACATCCAAGATGAGAACAGTAGTCCGAATAATCCCAATAATACAAATTATCAACCATCATCCTAAAAATTCAGAATATAATATCAAATAGGTAAAAGAAACACCTGAAGAAGGTCGGAGGTTACATCGGCCGAAACGTTGTAAGAATAACATCCAAGATGAGAACAGTAGTCCGAATAATCCCAAATAATAAACATTATCAATGTCCATCTAAAAAAAATAAAGTAAAAAATATATAGTTTGAAATTCCGTATAGATTCCCGAGTTTGACATCAATATTCTCAAGTTCGACAATGTGCACCTGCAACAGGTCGGAGGTTATATAGGCCGAGGCGTTATGGAAACAACCAAGATGAGAATAGTAGTCCGGATAATCAATGAATCCTTATCTAAAAAATTGTGAAACGTAAAATCAAAATGTTATTTCATACATAAGCGTGAGAGAGAGAGAGAGAGTGAGAGTTAGAGAGAGAGAGAAAGAGAGAGAGAAAGAGAGAGAGAGAGTGAGAGTTAGAGAGAGAGAGAAAGAGAGAGAGTGAGAGTGAGAGTGAGAGAGAGAGTGAGAGTGAGAGTGAGAGAGGTAGAGAGAAAGAGAGAGAGAGAAAGAGAGTGAGAGTGAGAAAAAGAGTGAGAGAGAGATAGAGAAAGAGAAAGATAGAGAGAGTGAAGGAGAGAGAGAGAGAGAGAAAGAGAGAGAGTGAGAGTGAGAGAAAGAGAGAGAGTGAGAGAGAGAGAGAGAAAGAGAGAGAGAGAGAAAGAGAGAGATAGAGAGAGAGAGAGAGAGAGAGAAAGAGAGAGAGAGAGAGAGAAAGAGAGAAAGAGTGAGAGAGGCCTATTGTCGGACGGGCAGAACTGACAATGGAGTTTTGAGGTCGCATCAAAAAAAAAAAAAAAGAAAAAAGAAAGAAAGGGATAAAAGATGTCTGTCTGGCCCGTCGGCCTAAAGAGGCTGTTCGTTCTTTTTATTCGAAACTTTCAAAGATTTCTCTTTCCCTTGAAGGTAATTCGCGGATTGTCATTTCTTCTTTGTGTCCTGCGCAATTATTCGAGTTTAGTCAAAAAGACAGACAGCCAAAAAGAAATCAATGACAGTAGCGATATTCTCAAATGTTCTGAAGACAATATAACCAGGCAAGAGTATATGTGGGTGGGTGAGAAAAATAATGATAAAAAACGGTATTTTCCGCATAAAGTTAAAGCAGTGGAAAATTCCATTAGAAATATTAGGGTTACAGACAGGAAGTCACTAGTGACATATAGACTGTAAGCTGATCAAATCTTTCTCTTTTTTTGGATTGCGATATATATATATATATATATATATATATATATATATATATATATATATATATATATGTGTGTGTGTGTGTGTGTGTGTGTGTGTGTGTGTGCAAGAAGTCGTCATTGAATAAATGCAGATATGTGTGAAAGGCAATCGTACAGCAAGAACAAATGCCCCCAAACCCATCACGTGAAGGCAAGAAATATACAAACTTTTATTGAATAAAAATAAATAAATAAATAAAATAGATTATATATATATATATATATATATATATATATATATATATATATATATATATATAGTAATCTATGAAAATATATTTATGGCTATAAAGCTACACCGAGGCTCCCGCGTTTCATCCCCGGGGGAATCTTCAGGCTAAAATGCATGGAGTTATTTTTGCCGGGTGTTTTTATATACACGGCTAGCCAGTTAACCAATCAGATTATTTGTTGTTCTCTCAGCCAATCGTTGGGCTTCCCACGAACAAAGGTGTGGTCAGTGTTACTTAATGTATCCATGCTTGCTAGGTGTTGGAATATTCTTAAGTGATGTTTCTAAGTGAATTTTTCCATATTATTTTTCAGTGGTGAAATAAATCCTTGTTAAAGTGCTCAACTGCTTGAGGAGCTAAATATTACTGTTTCATGTATCAACATAAAATTTTATAAGGAGATATAATTTTTGATGTATCAATTTTCAGTATTTTCTTCAACAGTGCTCAATGCGTGAGTAGAGCTAGGTAGTAAGTTATGAAAATTCATTTATGGCAATTAAGCTACACAGAGGCTCCCACGTTTCATCCCCGGTGGAATCTTCGAGCTAAAATGCATGGAGTTATTTTTGCCGGATGTTTTTATATACACGGCTAGCCAGTTAACCAATCAGATTCTTTGTTGTTCTCTCAGCCAATCGCTGCACTTCCCGCGAACAAAGGTCTTGTTGGTGTTACTTCCTATATCCTGTTCTATTGTTCTATTTTCTACAGATTTGCCTATATCCTGTTTCCTTTGTTGTGTCAATTAAGCTACACAGAGGCTCCCGCATATATATATATATATATATATATATATATATATATATATATATATATATATATATATAAAGTTAAGTATATGCAAATATATATATATATTTATATATAAATACAGATTTTAATCAGACATGGACCAGTGGTTTCTGACAAGAAATGGGTTTAATTCCCGATTCCGTCTGTTTCAGCATAGTCTGAAATAGTAAATGGTGGAATTTCTTCAAAAAACACTTATAACCGTTATGAAACGCTATGTACACAGAATTTTGAAATGGAAGACCGGCGAGACGCTTAGATCAGAAAAAGCCGTTAAGTGGGAGATTCTATATTTAGAAGTGAAGAACGAGAAGGAAGGAAGAAAGAAAGAAAGAAAAGAGAGAAAGAAAGAAAGAAAGAAAGGAGGGGAAAAATAAAATTAAATTAAATTAAATTTATAATAATACAACTTACTCCAACCCCAACAACTCCGCCTCAACAACTACATCTTCAGCCTTGACGTTGTCTCCCTTTATACCTCCATTCCTGCACACCCCGCCATTGACCTCATAACTGACCACATCTCTTCTAATAACCTTGACAGTTTTGGGCTTACCCCGACAGACATACATCAACTCCTACGTATCATTGTGGATAATACTTACTTCAGGTTCCGGCAAGACACATATAAACAAGTCTCTGGCTTACCCATGGGTTCCAGTCTCTCCGGCCTCCTCGCCATTTCCTACATGAACAGACTGGAACAACAAGCTCTTAGCACCTGTCATTCCCATATATTCTTCTCGAGATACATTGACGACATTTTGATTCTCACTTCATCCCGAGAAGAAGCTACCTTTATTTTTAACACATTTAATAATACTGACCCCCACATTAAATTCACCATTGAACATCCCAACACCTCAGGCTCTCTCTCACTCCTAGACTTTAAACTTAGCATAAATGACGACGGATCCCTTCACACCACCTTCTATAGAAAACCTGCCTGCAGGAACCATTTTCATCCACTACAAATCCGCACTACCCCTCAAATCTAAAATTAGTTACGCGCACACCGAAATCACACGCATACAAGACAAATGCTCTTCCACTACCGACAAAACTACACACACCAAAGCCTTCCACCAGACCCTCTTAACCAACGGTTTTCCCCTCACTACCATATCCAGCCTCAATAACATTAAAAGACGTAGACACCACACTCTCACCAACACCTGCTTCCTTAAGCTCCCCTTCTTTAGCGACCGTATCACTTCCGCTATCCGCAATGCCATACATAGTGAGAACCTCGACATACAACTCTCCCACACAGGCACTTCTCTCCGACAACATTTTTCCAAAAAAACCACTACACTTCGGACCCCTGCTCTCTAGCTAATTGCCCCATCCCCAACTCTGGCCTCTGCTTCCGCACCTATACGGTGTACAACCTACAATGCGCTAAGTGTCAGAGGTTCTACATCGATAGCACCGTCAGGCCTCTACACCAACGCATTAAAGAACATCTTAACACCCACATTTCCTCCTTCCACAAACACTTAATATCATGTGGTAACACACATCGCTCTATTAGTGTCCGCATTCTCAACTCTGTCCGCAATGTCGGTCAGCTTCGAATTCGGAATCTATTTTAATCTCGAAATATCATCCAACTTTGAATAACAGATATGAGTTGCCTTTCCCATTCATCCTCTGATTCTTACATTCTTACACTCCCACCTCAATCTCCTTGCCCTTTATTTGTCCAGCACCATCCACCCCACACCTCAATGCCTTTTATCCTGTGTTTAATTTTTACTTAATTTTTTTACATAGTTACATATTAATAAGTAAAACATAAATTTAAACAAGAATGGAGTAATATGCACTTTATGTATGTGTATGTAGGCCTTGCATATATATATATATATATATATATATATATATATATATATATATATATATATATATATATATATATATATATTTGTATATGTATATTTATATATATATATATTTATATGTATATATGTGTATGTATATATATATATATATATGTATGTATGTGTGTGTATGTGTGTGTGTATGTGTATACATTTATAATCCCTAAATTAAAGTTTAAAATTTAATAAAAAAAGTAAATAAATAAATAAATAAATAAATAATAATAACAAAAAATAAATAAATTAAATAAATAAATAAATAAAATAAATTTAAATATATTTATTCTAGGAATATTATACCTTTAAAATAAATATGCATTGAGAAATGTACACTTTATATGTATATATGAGTATATATTTTTTAATTTCTTAATTCCTCCCACCATTCCCAACGGTTTCTTCTTACTCTCATGATGTTAATTCTTTCCACAATTGATTTCAATTTTCAAGCTTTAATTATGACCATATTCTATTTTCTAAGTTACCTCCCCTTGACCGTTCGTATTTCCATAACGGCCCACCCATTTAAATCTAAAAAAATTAAAAATTTTATTAAATAAATAAAAAGAAAGTTCATAAATCAAATCAAATAAAAATAATAAAATTATAATAATTAGTATATAAATAAACAAATATTAATAAGATGATAACTTTAGCTGAATATTTATATAACTAAATTATGATAGTAATAATTAACATTTTCTGCGTACCTATTTTTTATTCTCTGCTGTATTTTTGTCAACAGTTGATCCCATCATTCCATCTTGTTTTTTTCAACCACTCAGCCTTTAATTTTTGGTCTTTTGATAATGAAAGTTTTTCTTTCGAAAATTTAAGATTACATTATTCCGGAACGTTTAATTGCCTGACAGTAACCTTTTTACTGTTCTGGTGTTTAATCTGTTTTACGTGAAATATTAATAAATTGATTTGAGATTTCATTCTTGCTTTCTCGTCTCGTTTGTTTTTGTTCACCTTTTCCACCTTGCGGGACCTATATCACATTGCTACAGCTTCGGATTACAAGCCTACACTTATATTTACCAGCAATGCTTCAAGCAAACTACAATATCATTTTATACATATATATACATATATATATATATATATATATATATATATATATATATATATATATATATATATATATATATAAGTTTTGAGGTTGAAATAGACTAAATATACATTCGGATTGAACACATTATAACTTATTTCGACCTTAACTAGGTCCCCTCTGATGTGTTTCCAACCGTCATTCAAACCACTTGGAGAAAAAATTTTAGCTTGAAGATTGCCTACAATGATGTAACGCAGAAGCCTCTGTGCAGCTTAATAGCCATAAATATATTTTAACTTACTACCAAGCTCTACTCACGTATTGAGCACTGTTGAAATAAATGGTGAAAATCGATACATAAAATATTATATCTCCTTATAACCTTTTATGTGGATAAAAGAAAATAAATTATATATATATAATATATATATATATATATATATATATATATATATATATATATATATATATATATATATATATATTGCTGTTTTATGGGTCGGAATCTATCCATCTAACACTTATCGTTGGCTAGTTTTTAACCTTGAAGTAGTACTTTTTATTTTTACCTCTTTAGATCAAGTGGCTTCATGCTTTGTCTTTGTTAGATGGATAGATTCCTACCCTGAAAACAGCAATTCTTCCCCCTTTGTCAGAAACATCGCTCATGGAATGTGAGGACTAAAAGACAAAATAAGGGAAGCGAGAGTTACGAGGCTGACGAAAGTAAACCCAAGGTCAACTTTCTACTTTCCTTGTAATGGATTTTGATCAAAATTTGAATAAGGATTCATGACATAAGGTTTAGTAGGATAGTATCTTAAGGCCCCCTAAAGAGGTGTGAAAAATGTTCTTTTCGGTAAATGAATTTTACTTGTTCTGGGACGGGTATTTTTCTAGTAAGTCTGAAAAAGTCTATAAAAAAAAGGAAAAGTCTGGCCCGTCGGCTTAAGAAAGAGAGACAACTCTTTATTTTGAACTTTCAAAGATTTATCTCCCTTGAAGGTATTTTTGGCATCGTCTTTTGTTCCTTCTTGTCCTCAAAGTGTTTTGCTATCATTTAACTGCCATCAGTTCGTGAATACAGAGGTAGACATATATACTTATATACTTACCTGACACAGCTTGAGTAGGTGTCCGTACCAGTCGGAGATACGTCCTCAACAATCAGTCCGACGCTGACTTTGTTGCTGTTTGGCTTAGGTATGGTTCTGTTCAGTCGTAGGAGGTCCACCCTCCCAGGCTTTACCTTCTTTCTGAGTAGGGGTTAGTTTATTGCCATTCGCCTGAGGCACCTCTAGCGAAGAATGCTAACGGGACTGCTAAGGCATTTTTTTGTAGGCCAGAGTGAACTTCACCTATCGCGCTGGCTTTTCGAAACTCACCTGACCTTGTGTCTAACCTTCCCCTAGAGAGGAGGTAAATAAATATGATTACATTATTTTTTAAATTTTTTATTCAGAAGAAATCGCAATCATTTGAAAACAATCAAACTGATGTCTCTATCTCTTTGCCTGTGGATGAAATTGAAATAAAAGCTCAAAACCAAGATCAAACAGCTTTTCTAGAGTAAAATTTTACAAAAAAAAATACAATGTTTGTATAAATAAAAGTTCATACGAATTATACAGCTCTACTTGTTATTGAGCACTATTCTGTAAATACACTAAGACTTTAAAGGCGACTTTACTTGTCAAGGTTGCTGGAAAAATGGTTGGATCATTCCACCGCACCAGAAGGTATTTCCCTCCTAACGCAATCCTCTACCTGTATTAGAGCCGAATCGGTCCTAAGATGGAGTGATGCTGTCATATCTGACGACACTCTTTCTTGGTTTGACAGACTACAAGACCGACTTCGTAATCAAGTGGGGATGATCTCTTCTCGTCCCTACAGCCTCTTTCACCCAAAAGAGATGAGGCTCGCCTCTCTCTATTGTATCGTCACATCTATGGTAAATGCTCGACTGAACTCCAACCCTTGGTCCACACCTGTAAGACATTCACAGCAAGAACTCGTCTAACTACAACCACATCTATAAACATTCTTTTCTCTCTACCAAAACGAAACGAAACTTCCATGAACAAAGTTTCTTTCATAGAACATCGAATCTCTGGAACAAGATACCACGAGACTGCTTCCCAACGGACTACAGCATAATCGTCTGCAAGTCTAATGTAAACAAATACTTGATAAGTCGGCCTTTTGGATAATCAGTTCCTCTTTAGTGATGTCCTGCTTATTCCACCCATTGTGTTCCGGTCGTCTCGGGGTGGCGATCATCGTCCACCTGACGACCCTTTTAATCCTTATCCACGGACCTTGATAAGCAGTGACCCATTATATATATATATATATATATATATATATATATATATATATATATATATATATATATATATATTCATACACATATACATACACACACACACACATATATATATATATATATATATATATATATATATATATATATATACATAAAGTGGTGTACTAAAAGCGAACTTTTAGGAAAGGTAAAACCTATTGTGAAGAGTATACAGCTCAATATCCAGGATAGAGCAGGTAGATATGAAGAAGAATAGAAAGGAATTAGAGAAGCAAAAGCAAAACTTTGGTTTGACCATTACAGTGGAACCTGAGAAAAGAATATCCAACTTTCTGGACCTTACATTAGATCTTAACTCGGGAACCTTCAGCCCATATCATAAACCTAACCTAACCCTTTTCTACGCACATAGCCTATCTAACCACCCTAAATCCATCATAAACTCAATAGTCCCTTCAGTATCTAACAGAATCTCTAAACTATCTGCGAATAAATCTATCTTCGATCAAAATTCTAGCTTCTACAATAATGCTTTGCCAAACTCAGGCTATAATCACAAAATTAAATATAACTGCAACCCCCTTACTCAAGTTAACAAACCCTCAGGCATTATTACGCACAACATGACCACACACAGAAGTAAAAAGTTTAACACATCTGCACCTAAGAAAATCAAAACACACGCTAATAAGCCCATAGGAACTAAAAATATTGATAATCGGGCAGACCCACAGGCGCACAGACAAAGAAAAAAACTTAGAAGAAAGAATAACATTTGGTTCAATCCGCCTTTCAGCAGTAATGTTAAAACCAATATACCTAAGGAATTTTTCCAAATTTTAGACAGATCTTTTAAGCACCCCCACATATATAGCACTATTCTTAACAAAAATTCCATTAAAATATCTTACTCTACTATCCCCAATATTGAACAAACTATCATAACCTCTAACAATAGGAAAATAAAACATATCCAACAAAAAACACCCACCGCACCCCTCACCACTTGTAACTGCCGTAAACCTAGAGATTCTCCCTTAAACAACAATTGTGTACAGAAGGACGTAATATATGCTTGTACTGTGAAACAATTCCCCCGCTCCACCAATATTGTGAGCAATCACAGTTCCCATACCCCACCCGAATTCCACATCTCCCCGCAACCCCAATCCGCTTCTCCTCAAGACTCCCACATATACAGCCATACCTCTAACCAAGCACCCCCAATAAGAGATAGTGCCCATGGGCTAACCGACATTTCCCCCATATCCGCTCCGCCCTACTTCTTCAACCAACCTCCCTCACATAACTTGAATCTCCAAACCCAAATCTCATCTAATACCACTAGCAATCTCAATACAACTATAGCACCACCCTTCAAGGTACACACATATATTGGGGCGTCCTCTTTCCCCATTAAGACCCGGATCTCTAACCATATCTATTCCTTTAAAAATAGCAACGATAATAGCACTGGCACTTCACTTTCCAATTTAATTAGAAACCTCAATCTTAAAAATACTCCCTATTCACTTCACTGGTCAATACTTAAAAAGTCCAAATCATATACCCCGGGTGCATCCCACTGCCAACTTTGTACATTGGAAACCTTTATGATAGCTACTGCTACTAAATCTAAAAATATTATTAATTCTAAGAATGCGTAAATTCAAGTATAGCAACCATAGTAATCCCCCAGACACCCCTCCCCCTTTTGATTAAATACCCTCCCATCATCTCGGATCTTCCCTCCCTACATCTCGAATTTCCTTTCCGTTAGTTCTATTTCTTGTTGTTCTATAATCTCTGCTTTTCTCTTAACTAAAAAAAAAAATTTACCCATAAATTCCGTTAGCTTCACAACTCCCTTAGCTTTAATACCGTTCTCCCACTACCTCCTAAATTATTGTACTTAACCTCCTTAACCGTATAACCTTTATATGATTTCCATTACTTTCCCCTTTAACTTCCTTTAATACACTCGTCCACTTCCCATCAACAGTTCCAAACTTCATTCCTTCCCTCTCAACCTGATAACTAACCCACCATATTCACATCATACCTTAGCCCTTCTATTTACTTTATGATTCGCCTTATCTACTCTTAATCCCCTTTGCACACTTCGATATCGAACTCCTTACCGTTTTCTCTTTGCATTCTAATTTGTTTTTTCCCCTCCTGTTTTTACTTCTAAATAATTCTTCTCACTCTTTTAATAGCCTCGATTATTCCCCCTAGTTTACCTCACCCTTCGCTCACTTCTCTCTGACCAGGTTCAACCCCTAACCCGCCCTCATTCTACATCTTTTAACCCCCATAATATTTACTTTTAACTGCGATCTCCATTCTCACTCTGGTTTAATTTATTGTCACTACTTTAACCTTGTATGTCTCATATTTCTTTCTGTCATCATTAACCTATTTAATAATTTTCTTAATCAACCTCCATATACCTTTTTTTGAAAATTTTTTGTTTCAAAGTTTAATTTTCCCACATCCATAAAGCACTAGCGTCCCGTAACAACATTTTTTATTTCAACTCTAACCACCTTAGGGATTCCCATTCCGGATATTCACTAGAGGTCTTATTACCTTTTCCTTATTTTAATACTTACTCTCGAGCTCCAATTTTATCGACTTTTCCCTCTTTTATATTATATTATATTTTTTTCGGTCAATCCATAATTTTCCTTGCGAGCCTAAGACTAATTTTATTATTTCTTTTTCATTTTTTATCTTCTTATTTCTATTTTTAATTTTACTTTTTTAATTTTTCAATTTTTAATTTTTATTCTTACTACTTATCTTTCTAGCTCTACCCTTCAAATATATTTTGCCTCATTGTTTATAATTAAGGTCATCTGATTAAACAACTAAACCCCGAACTCTGTTCATAGACACATTCTGGTATTTTAACTCTCCCTCCCAGCACTCGTTGACTTACCCCCCTCCATTCTTTCCCTTTTCTAGTTAAACCCTAATTCGCGCTAACATCCATTTTCAACTTTATGCGACTCACCCCCCACACTCACACTCTTAGTTTTAACCGCACTTATTCACTGCACCCGTTCCCTTCCTCTTCCTTCGCACTCGTTCCTCTCTCCTCCTCCACACCCCTTACTCGTTCCCTCCCTGCCTACTAGTCGCATATGAGTTTCTGCCTTTCTTCATTTCAAGTCGACTTTCTCAACGGGCTAGCTTTAAAATATTTTCGCTGTCTTTTTCCCACTTTAAAACACTTTCCTTGATATCTCAGCCCAGGAAGTCTTTTTAATGGCGAATCCTTTCCACCTCGCGTTTTACTGAGCCTTGCCTGCATCAACGAACGTACCTCTTATTGGACATTTTACCCTTGGATTCATTCTATTTTCGCCGCACCTGAAGTTATGGCTTCTTGGAATTTAACCTTGAATCCTCTCTCACCACCTCTCGTGCCTTTTAACGACTTACCTATCTACATTTAATTCTCTCCGCTGGACTTTTCGACACCAGACTTTTTAGCAATCGGACATTTGCTTGCATTCGGGCAGAGTTTAGCCCTGTGTTTCTTTCCCTAAAACTTATTTTTTTTGGTTTTTTCAAATTTTAAATCTTGGCCTTTGCCAACTTATCTATCCCAGCGATTTCCTCTGATGATAAGATTTTGATCTTTGAAAAGCCTGGCTTAAGGAAAATTTAACTTAAATAAATTGCCTTTTTGCGGAATATACCTTGCTCTGAGCAATTGAATTGAGATTTGATTTGGCTTTTGCTTCTCTAATTCCTTTCCATTCTTCTTCATATATATATATATATATATATATATATATATATATATATATATATATATATATATATATATATATATATATACATACATATATATACACATACATATATATACACATATATATATACACACATATATATACATATATATACACATATATATATACACATATATACACATATATATATATACACATATACACATATATACATATATACACATATGTACATACATATATACATGCATACATTTATATATACATAAATATATATACATTTATATATACATACATATATATATATACATACATAAATATATATATACATATATATACATATATATATATATACATATATATACATATATATATATACATACATACATAAATATATATATATACATACATACATAAATATATATATATACATACATACATAAATATATATATATACATATATATATACAGACATACATAAATATATATATATACATATATATACAGACATAGATAAATATATATATATACATATATATACAGACATACATAAATATATATATATACATATATATACATATACATATATATACATACATACATAAATATATATATATATATATACATAAATATATATATACATATATATATACATACATATATATATATATACATATATATACATATATATACATACATACATAAATTTATATATACATATACATACACATACATATATATATACATATACATATATATATATATACATACTTATATACATATATATATATATATACATACTTATATACATATATATATATACATACTTATATACACACATATATACATGCATATATACATACATACATACACATATATACATATATATATAGACATATATATATGTATATAAACACATGTTGCTAGTCTTAGTCTTTTCTATAAATACTATTTTTCAGAATTGTCTGATCTATTCCCCGCTTCCTTTGTTACAGCTCGTTTGACTCGTTGGTCTAGTGGTCGCCATCAATTCGCTGTTCTGATACCTTATTGTAATACAGCTTCTTATTCCAGTAGCTTCTTTCCAAGAACTTCAGGCTTGTGGAACTCTCTTTCTGCTGACTGTTTTCCTCCTACCTTGGTCTTTTCAAGACTAAGGTCAATAGGCATCTCCTGTCTTTGCGATAATCATATTTCGTTCTTGTTAGCCCATTAGATCAAGCGGCTTCATGCCTTGTCTGGAGCGATTTCCATAAAAAACAACAAACTGATGACGTAATAGACATTGTACGTTTGACAATCTTTGTTCCTATCTTTTACTCGTCTATATAATTGCTCTATCTCTTATACTGAGCATTATATCGTTATTTTCCTTTTCTTATCTATATATATATATAAAATAGTAACTCTGTGTGTGTGTCCGCCTGATCTTTGTGTCTTATGTTCACCCAAACAGCTGGACAGAATTGCTTGAAAATTGGCATGTGGACTACTGACCTCTCGGTGAAGGTCATAGGCTATATAAGAAATATATCACTTCAACGCTGGGGATCCCCGGGCGTCCCTCCCACTGAAAACTGTTTTCCCTTAGATTCAAATGAAATTTAAACCATAGGTAAATAACCAAAAATGATGTCTAGTACCCAAATTTCAGCAAATTTTGATAACATTAAGAGGGTCCTTGGGGACACCAGCCCCTCAACACATACACACTGAAATTTAAACCATAGGTCCACCGGAAATTCAAATAGGTTCAATTTCAATGAAATATATACCTTATTTAATACATATTAAATAAGGATGATTTACATATATATATATATATATATATATATATATATATATATATATATATATATATATATGTATATTATATATATATATATGTATGTGTGTGGGTGTGTATGTATGTATGCACATATGGTGTGTATGTGTTTATGCATGCCTGTGTATGTGTACGTGCGTGATGTCGTCTCCGACCTTCTGTGTCTATTTTCAAATCTCTTTTTTAGGTCACCCCCCCCCACAATATACCTTAGTCGCTCGACGGTAAGTGTCATCCTTCAAATAGCAGGGGGAGGGTTAATACTGGTGATTTTTGACACGACCTGATTTTCTGAGAAACATTACCCCCCCCCCCCATTTTCACAATTTCTACTTATATATATGGCTTCCTCTTCCCTGTCTGTAATAAATTATGTAATTCCCCTCTCACTTTATACTTATAGATTAGATATGCTTCAAATTCACCCCTCTCTCTAAATATGCATTACATAGGTTGTTACTCCCTCTCTCTCCAATTATATTTGAATTGTCGAGTGTGAATTTATACTTTTTTTCAGTTTCAAAAATGTGATCGTCTAAATCGGATGCTTGAAAATACCACAAGGTTGAAATAAATTATTGCATCGATGATTATGTAATTTCATGTTACTACATATATATATATATATATATATATATATATATATATATATATATATATATAGGAAACCGTAGTTTTGTTCTGTTATTTCAATCTTTCTCCTTGTTTTACAGGAAAACAAAATTATTTTAATATGTTTATATTGTAGTTTTTGAATTTTTAAATTATAAATTAATGGTTTCTATACAACACACACACACACACATATATTTTATTTTTTTAATATTTTTTAGTCAAATAACTAATTAGCAAAATAAAAAAAAGACGTTAAAAGACTAATCGCTTTGAGGGAAAAAAATGTCGGACGATGCGATAGAAAAACAGAATTGTTGACCTGGAGAAACGAAACGAAGCAGAGCCGTGTAATTATAAATATATATTATTTTATTTCAAAAATTTAAATTAGGTATAAAAATAATTTAATGTTAACAAATATTTTTTTTTATTAACACTTGTAAACTTTATTGCTTTCTGTGAAGGGTTCGTTTTTCTGTTCAACACATTCCGGTCGATCTAAAACGTGACACCTGGCGGCCATATTGGAAGAACTTGGGATTATTTACGAATTTCTTCGATAGTTCACGTTTTTGTGCGTAATAGTACTTGGATTTTAACTCGAAATGATTCCTCGGTTAATATTATTTAACAAAAACAACAACATAATACCATCCCTAATGCTTAGACACGTAATTTATCGCATTCTGTGTGGAAGCACCGTTAGTAGGATAACCGATCTTAACTACTTTTAGAAATGGAAAATATTGTATTAATAGTAAATAAATTCCCAACAAATAAACTGAAAATCAAAACACAAAGTTTGAGATCTTCAGTCTAAGGTTCGACCAACTGAACTATCTGGACATTTTATATAAAATTTTTTTTTATATATACTCCCTCCCACAGCGGTAAGATGTGACACAAGGTCAGTAAAGTGGGATCAAAAAGCCAGTGACCGAGAGGATGAGCACTCTGGCCTACAAAAAAAAATGACTGGGCAGCCGCGTCGGCATTCCCCGGTAGGGAGGCGTCAGGCGATTAGCAATAAACTAACCCCTTCTCAAAGAATGAGAAAGTCAAAGCCTGGGAGGGTGGACCTTCTAGAACTGCACAGGAAAAACCCACAGACCGGCGGAATCAAAACCCGAAGGCCAAGACTGTACCGTCGGAACAGATACTACACTTTGATCTTAGCCAAAAGGCCATAATTTATTTAGGCTAGTGCATTCTTCGGAAACATTCATTTCTATATTAAATGAAAATTACATCCCTCGGAATGCACCACACCTTAGGCATAACATTTGTTGTGGAAGGGGGAAAGGTGGGGGTCGGGGGGGGGGGTCATTGTGACATTTAAAGTCAGCGCCCGTCGGCATTCCCCGGTAGGGGTGCCTAAGGCGATAACAATAAACAAACCCCTTTTCAAAAGGTGAGAAGGTAAAGCCTGGGAGTGTGGACCTCCTAGAACTGCACAGGACAAACCCACAGACCGGCGGAATCGAGACCCGAAGGCCAAGATGGTACCGGTCTATGGGGTGTAGTATCCATCGGAACAGATACTACACTTTGATATTAGCCAAAAGGCCAAGAATGTATTTATCTACCTCCCACAGTGGTAAGATGTGACACAAGGTCGGGAAAGTGGGATTTGAAAAGCCAGCGTCCGAGAAGGTGAGCACTCTGGCCTACAAAAAATTGCCTGGGCAGCCCCGTCGGCATTCCCCGGTAGGGGCGCCTCAGGCAGTAAGTGATAAACTTACTCCACCCCAAAGAGGGGAGCCAAAGAACTGCACAGAACAAACCCACAGACCGCCGGCAGAATCAAGGCCCGAGGGCCAAGACGACACCGGTCTATAGGATGTAGTATCCATCGGAACAGATACTACACTTCGAAATATTTATTTGCAGAAAATACATATTTATGTTCAAAACAAATTAGGCACAAGGCCATCAAAAGTGTGGGGTAAGTGTCATTGGTCATCCTTTGTCTATGGTAATACAATTGTCTATCCTACTCTTAACTAGAATCATCTCAGTCACCACAATACCACATTTGCTCTAGGAGCCGTCCTACTTAGGCTATTATAAAATAAGTTGTCAATCTTAAAAGTTTTCAATAGTTTCTTTTTTTTATATAAATAAATAAATACGGTTATATACACAAAAATCCATTGGAGTATAATGGGGGAGGGGAGAAAAGCAAAAACCGGTTAGTAACACCCTCCTAACCCTTTCTAAATATTAGACTGCCCACTGTTTTCCGGTGTGTTCCGAACCGAAAACAAGCATACTACATTTTGATCTCAGCCAAAAGGCCAAGAATGGCGCGTAAAGCATTACCTTAAACTATTTATAGCCTTGGCGTGACGTCATAGATTTGATCTACGTCATGTTTCACAACAGAAATTTAAACAAACGATGAATAAATAAATAAATGAACAGGGAAAACTTTAGAAATTATTTTAATATGTATTTTGCTTTAATTACGTATTGGCATTAAAAACGATTTAATATTTTAAAGAATCTGTGCCGTAGGACCCATAATTCTAGTTGTCAAAAAAAAAAAAAAAAAAAAAAAAAAATTATGTTCGTCAAGATTCGGGAATATCCGTAAGTACTTACATTCTTTAGATCTATTCTGTATAAATATTCGTACTATGTATTATTTTTATAATACATGAGTACATATAAATATATTTTTATAACTTATTAACTAGCTCTACTCACGTATCGAGCACTATTGAAGTAAATACTGAAAATTCATACCTAAAAAATTATATCTCATATATATATATATATATATATATATATCCAAGTTATCCGACAGCGAGGAATCTTAATATGACTTAATTCGGTTATGTTCAAGATTAGGTGCTGAAATTCAGTTCCGGTTGCTGCTCCGCAGATGGGAAGACGGTGACAAGGCAGGAAGCGTTCTCCCCCATTGTAATTCACATAAATTAAGCGTTTTTGATGTAATTTTTACTGTATCTTTTGTTTATATGATTTTTAAGTGAGAGTAGAGAATAGTTAACAAGCCCCCCTCTCCATGTTAAGAATGGCTTTCTAAATAATGTTATTATTTCAGCATGGTCTGTAGACTGCAGGAATACAGTTTTTTTTTTTTAGTAAAACACTTTATAATGAATATTAAAATTAGTTCACGAGTTTCACACAATGACTTCGTAATCTGAGAGGAAGATAATCAGAAAGGGACATTTTCTGCATTGACACCGTTTTCC
>OY744553.1:45445643-45448143 GCA_963556195.1 Sepiola atlantica | reverse complement strand
CCCGCATAGTTTTAACGTGTTGAAATGATTTCTAAGGTTTTTTTTAAATCTCAAACGTACAGAATAGTTAACACTCGAGAACTCGTCAAAAACCCCACAAAGAACAAAAAAAAAAAACACGAAAAAAAAGTTAAAACACATAATTTATATAAAACGCAATAGAATGAAATTCTCTACATATCCCGCATAGTTTTAACGTGTTGAAATCATTTCTAAGGTCTTTTTTAAATCTTAAAAGTACAGAATAGTTAACACTCGAGAACTCGTAAAAAAAAACCCACAAAGAACAAAAAAAGAAACACGAAAAGAAAAAAAGTTAAAAAACACATAATTTATATAAAACGCAATAGAATGAAATTCTCTACATATCCCGCATAGTTTTAACGTGTTGAAATCATTTCTAAGGTCTTTTTAAATCTTAAAAGTACAGAATAGTTAACACTCGAGAACTTGTAAACTAAAAAGCAAAACAACATATAATTTATATAAAACACAATAGAATGAAATTCTCTAAAGATCCTTGCATATATTTAGCGTGTAGAAACGATTTGTAAGATTATTTTACGTTAAAATACATAATAGTTAACACCCAAGAACTCGTATACAAAAAAAAACAGCAAAGAAATACATAATTTATATAAAAGACATTAGAATGAAATTCTACCCCGAATATGCATAGTTTAAAGGATTTCTAAGATTTTTTTAAATGTTAAAAGTACGGAATAGTTAACATTCAAGAACTCGTGAAACAAAGAAAACATATAATTTATTTTAGTTTTTACTTTTGTTTTATTTGTACATTCTAAAACTTATACATGAAATGAAAAAAGTTGTAATGGAGACAACTCTTTTTACATTATTTAATGAAAATTATTAGTTATTCCCCTGGCTGATTTGGACTTTTTGGTCATAATTGAAAAATATTTCCATATTACCAATTGTCCGAGTTGGATTACATAGTTTTTTTTTTAAATTAATAAACAGTAGCGAAGTCCGTTAGTTTATTGCAAATAACATGGTACAATGGTAACAAATGAAAATTGGCTAGTCAGAATCAAATTTTGATTTGTAAACTTCAATACTATTAAGGTTCAGCTTTATTAATCCCACAACTACAACTACAAGAAACCATTTTCAACCACCGATTGCCATAGCAAATAACACCCTATATGAGAGTCCAACGTTCAAACTCCTTGGCCTAACATTCATAAGTAACAAGACTTGGAATAAATATATAGAAGACATTGCCAAGGCTGCTGCAAAGAAAATGGTTTCCCTCTACCGTGCTAGAAAACTTCTCACACTTGACAGTATCCTATATCTCTACAAAGCCGCCATTCACCCATGCACATCTGGGCTGGTGCACCAACCACTAGTCTCTCCCTCTTAGACAAGATCCTCTAATCTAATAGGTCCCACACTGTCTACCAATCTCCAGCCTCTGTCCCATCGCCGCAGTGTTGATCCTTGTGCTTGTTTTGCAAGGCCCCCAAAAAGACTACCAATCTAATAGGCCCCTCACTATCCACCAAGCTCTAGCCACTGTCCCATCGCCGCAATGTTGCATTCTTCTGCTTGTTTTACAAGTACTTCAATGGAATGTGCTCCGATGAACTTGCTGCTCTAGTGCCCCCTCGACGTAAATACACTTGACCAACCCGACATTAAGCTAAATCCCATCCATTCACTGTGGACGTCCTCAGATGCCGGAGAACCTTCTACTCAAATATCTTCTTTCCTTAAGCTGCCGGCCTTTGGAACTCCCTCCCTGCTCCCTGTTTCCCCGACTGTACCGACATGCAGAAATTTGAAACAAATGCGAACAAGTATCTCGCTGCACAGCTCCCCATTTAGGATGACCCCGCAAAAATTTCACCCCAATTCTCAGTAGCGTCTTACGTCTACAGTGGCAACTCGCGTTGTTTGGAGTGAACTAAGTTAAAAAAAAAATTTATATGTTGGATTATTATCTTGTGTTTCAGTAATTGTTTAAATATAATTGCTTGGTTACAGTACAGAGTATTGATTTACTCCTCTCCAGGAGTTAGGCACAAGGCCAGTTTTTATCTTACTCCCACAAGTAAGATGTGCCCCAAGGTCGGGTCGAGAAAGTGGGGTTTAAAAATTGTCTGGGCAGCCCCATCGGCATTCCCCGGTAGGAGCGCCTCAGGCAGTAAGCAATAAACTTACTCCTCCCCAAAGAGGGGAGGCGAAGCCTGGGAGGGTGGACCTCCTAGAACTGCACAGGACAGACCCATAGACCGGTGTAAATCAAGCCCCGAAGGTCAAGACAATACCAGTCTATGGGGTGCAGTATCCATCGGAACAGATACTACACTTTGATCTTAGCCAAAAGGCCAAGAACAGTTAACATTCAAGAACAAGTAAACCCCCAAAACTAGCAACATGTAATTTATATAAAATGCATTTAAATGAAATTCTCTACAGAACAATTGTAGTTTTAACGTGTGAAAATGGCGACTGAGGTGATGGCTGAACT
>OY744553.1:45415643-45440643 GCA_963556195.1 Sepiola atlantica | reverse complement strand
ACTCCCCTTCCCCTTTTCTTATAAATCCTCATCTCTCTTGCCCCCTCTATATATTACTCCCCCTTTTGCTTTCTCTGGCAACTTAAATACAAATCGTTGACGGATTACTACATAATAACATTCAAAAGTTGCTCTAAATGTCGACCCCCGACTAATCTTGTTCCTGGTGACCCACAAGAAATGAATATTAAAAGAAAATATGTCTATATTTTGACCGAAGCAATGCTGAAAAAGAATATATCAGTCTTGTTGGTGTGTCTTGTGTAGTTTTTGACTTTTAGTTTGACACACACGCAATCACAAAGACAACGGGGAGTTTGACTTACCTACCAGACACTATCCTCGCCTACTGGAGATAATTTAAATGCTTATGGAAAGAACTTGAATACCT
The DNA here is from genome assembly GCA_963556195.1 of Sepiola atlantica. Taxonomy (NCBI): domain Eukaryota; kingdom Metazoa; phylum Mollusca; class Cephalopoda; order Sepiida; family Sepiolidae; genus Sepiola; species Sepiola atlantica. The sequence continues at coordinate 45,440,252 of OY744553.1, read as the reverse complement.
ACTAGACACTGTCCTTGAGTGTCTTCGGTCTCTCTGTAAAGAAGGTTTGTCAGGACAACCTTGCATGAGGATACTTCACCCTACAAGGAACCCCTGACTAAAAATTCAAAATAACATAGTATTCGAGGCCCAAATAAGATCCCCTCAGCACGACTATACACTTGCTCATACGAGGAATGATGCACCTCTTTCTAGTGATGTTACCTCAAGTAACAACACTTAGCTGGATACTCCACCAGACTAGATGAGTTAGGGTTAGGGTTAAGGTGGTTCGGGTTAGGGTGATTAGGGTTAGGGTTATGGTAAGGGGTAGAGTACGGGTTAGGGTGGTTAGGGTTGTGGTTAGGGTACGGGTTAGGGTGGTTCGGGTTCGGGTTAGGGTGATTAGGGTTAGGGTGGTTAGGGTTGTGGTTAAGGTTAGGGTTAGGGTGGTTTGGGTTGTGGTTTGGGTCGTGGTTAGGGTTGTGGTTAGGATACGGGTTAGGGTGGTTAGGGTTGTGGTTAGGGTACGGGTTAGGGTGGTTCGGGTTCGGGTTAGGGTGATTAGGGTTAGGGTGGTTAGGGTTGTGGTTAGGGTTAGGGTTAGGGTGGTTTGGGTTGTGGTTAGGGTTGTGGTTAGGATACGGGTTAGGGTGGTTAGGGTTGTGGTTAGGGTACGGTTAGGGTGGTTCGGGTTCGGGTTAGGATGATTAGGGTTAGGGTGGTTAGGGTTGTGGTTAGGGTTAGGGTTAGGGTGGTTTGGGTTGTGGTTAGGGTTGTGGTTAGGATACGGGTTAGAGTGGTTAGGGTTGTGGTTAGGGTACGGGTTAGGGTGGTTCGGGTTCGGGTTAGGGTGATTAGGGTTAGGGTGGTTAGGGGTGGGTGTTAGGGTTAGGGTTAGGGTGGTTCGGGTTGTGGTTAGGGTTGTGGTTAGGGTACGGGTTAGGATTAGGGTGATTAGGGTTAGGGTGGTTAGGGTTGTGGTGGTTAGGGTTAGGGATAGGGTGGTTAGGGTGGTTAGTGTTAGGGTGGTTAGTGTTAGGGTGGTTAGGGTTAGGGTTAGGCTTATTAGGGTTAGGGTTAGCGTGTTTAGGTTTGTGGTTCGGGTTAGGGTTATGGTGGTTACTGTTATCAAAGAGCATCAAATCCATACTTCAAATTTGGAAAAGTCGAAAGTTGAAATTCGGTTAAAATTTCGCCCGTTACTGAACTTTTCAACATCAAAGGTCAAGATCAAGTTCATATGAAATGCAAGACTTCATTGGCTGCAATTTGGGCCAACTAGCAATCTCTCATCAACAGAATCGAAGTTATCGCTAAAAGTGTGACCGTTATCTTTTTTTTTTTACCTTGACGTTCAATATAGATATCTCAAAATCAAATTAGTTCTAAGTTAGCCCATGACCGATATTTTGCCGACGTTTAATTAGGATTGGCCAAGCGATGTGGACGTTAGGCTACACACAAACAAACAAACGAACAAATATAGTGACACACAAACAAACAAACAAACACGACCGAAAACATAACCTCCTTTGTAGAGGTCATTCAGTCATTTCGTACGAATCAGATGATACTATAAGGTTGCCAACATCTTAATTAAAAGTTTTTTCTGTGGAACGAACTGGATTCGAACTCGGCACACCAAGGTTGTCAGTCTGTATTGTTAACCACTTAGCCACCGTCACCCTCCCCTTTGTTGATATAATAATTTAAAACGTACAGATAATCCCAGAAATAGAAATAAATATTCGTTTTATTTATTCAAAGTATAATGACAATTATTTTTACGGAAGAAGAAAATTCACTCATTTTTTTAATAGACAAACATTTGTTCTCTGGTTGATTTTTTTTTCAATCAAGTGTATTTATTTTTTGATTAAAATTTATTTTTTGATTAAAATTTATTTTTTGATAAAAATTCATTTTTTGAATAAAATTTATTTTTTGATTAAAATTCATTTTTTGATTAAAATTCATTTTTTGATTAAAATTTATTTTTTGATTAAAATTTATTTTTTGATTAAAATTTATTTTTTGATTAAAAACAAAATTCTCATTGTTCGTCCCCAGAAATAAGGTGTCGGTTTATAGAAAAGTTGAAATTGAATAAAAGAAAAGGGGCTTCGTGCACAAATGAAAATCGTTTCGAATGCTGATTAACTCGCCCGAGCTAATCCCTTTGTAACTGACACGCTTTTAATCCTCTTCTCAAAATCTAACATTTTCTTCTTTCATAGTTTTAGACTTTGTCATGTCAGCAAATCTCGTTGTCATTCGCTAAATCTCGCGTTATCCCGACCAACCGAAGCGAATTAGCCTCACCATATTTCAATCGAAAAAGGGGATAATCCCCTCCCCAAGTTAAATAAAGTACAACAGTAAAATTACTGAAATTATTTCTTTTTAGTTAATGAATAAATATTAACTGCTTACTTTGCGCGTAATATATATATATATATATCAGTGGCTTTATTTTCAACATACTTGAAAATAAAAACAGTCTATTCCGTCGTCAGCAACATTATCTATTACGGCCATCACCCCATTCCTGCCCAGGGCGTAATTCTATTAAGAAAAGTAGCCAGCTTTAGTCTCTCACGTCATTTTGATGCGATTACACCGTTGTGCATCCTTGGACCGACTTGAAGGCTTACGTACACGCAAGCAGCATCCATCGCTTTCTCTCTAGACAAACACGAAACCAACAAACACACAAATATATCGATCCAGATCACCATAGATTTATGACTGTCCGCCTGCATGAAATTGTTACCAGAATAATGCCGGAGTAATCGAATCAACTGAGCATATTTCATACTATTTTGTAACTAATGGCTTCTCCTTCTGAATGAATATCGACTGTTGCCAGATAGCTGGACTAATTACACCTCAGAAAGCGTCCCCAAAAACAACGGCAGATCTAATAAAAATGTTTAAATGGAAAATATGAAAAAATAAAATGGCGACTGTAAAAATTAAATAAAATAAAATGGCGAATGTAAAAAAATTAAAATTGCGTATTTAAAATATTTAAAAAATGAATGTAAACCAATTAGAATTGCGTGTTTAAAACATAAAAATAACGAATGTAAAAATTAAAATTGCGTATTTAAAACATAAAAATAACGAATGTAAAAATTAAAATTGCGTATTTAAAACATAAAAATAACGAATGTAAAAAATAAAATTGCGTATTTAAAACATAAAAATAACGAATGTAAAAAATAAAATTGCGTATTTAAAACATAAAAAAACGAATGTAAAAATTAAAATTGCGTATTTAAAACATAAAAATAACGAATGTAAAAAAATAAAATTAAAACATAAAAATAGCGAACGTAAAAAACAAAACAAATAAAATTAAATGGCGAATGTAAAAACATTAAGATTGCGTATTTAAAATATTAAAAAAATGAATGTAAACAAATTAGAATTGCGTGTTTAAAACATAAAAAACGAATGTAAAAATGAAAATTGCGTATTTAAAATATAAAAATAACGAATGTAAAAATTAAAATTGCGTATTTAAAACATAAAAATAACGAATGTAAAAAATAAAATTAGAACATAAAAATAGCGAATGTAGAAAACAAAACAAATAAAATAAAATTGCGAATGTAAAAAAAATTAAAATTGCGTATTTAAAATATTTAAAAAATGAATGTAAACAAATTAGAATTGCGTGTTTAAAACATAAAAAATCGAATGTAAAAATTAAAATTGCGTATTTAAAACATAAAAATAACGAATGTAAAAAAATAAAATTAAAACATAAAAATAGCGAACGTAAAAAACAAAACAAATAAAATAAAATGGCGAATGTAAAAACATTAAGATTGCGTATTTAAAATATAAATAAACGAATGTAAAATATTAAAATTGCGTGTTTAAAACATAAAATAACAAATGTAAAAATTAAAATTGCCTATTTAAAACATAAAGATAAAAATGTAAAAATTAAAATTGCGTATTTAAAACATAAATATGGCGAATGTAAAAAACAAAACAAATAAAATAAAATGGTGAATGTAAAAAATAAAACATAAAAATAAAATATGAATGTAAAAAAAATAAAAATTGCGTATTTAAAATATTTAAAAAATGAATGTAAACAAATTAGAATTGCGTGTTTAAAACATAAAAAATCGAATGTAAAAATTAAAATTGCGTATTTAAAACATAAAAATAACGAATGTAAAAAAATAAAATTAAAACATAAAAATAGCGAACGTAAAAAACAAAACAAATAAAATAAAATGGCGAATGTAAAAACATTAAGATTGCGTATTTAAAATATAAAAAAACGAATGTAAAAAAATGAGAATTGCGTGTTTAAAACATAAAAAACGAATGTAAAAATGAAAATTGCGTATTTAAAATATAAAAATAACGAATGTAAAAATTAAAATTGCGTATTTAAAATATTAAAAAAATGAATGTAAACAAATTAGAATTGCGTGTTTAAAACATAAAAAACGAATGTAAAAATTAAAATTGCGTATTTAAAACATAAAAGTAACGAATGTAAAAAAATAAAATTAAAACATAAAAATAGCGAATGTAAAAAACAAAACAAATAAAATAAAATGGCGAATGTAAAAAAATTAAAATTGCGTATTTAAAATATAAACAAACGAATGTAAAATATTAAAATTGCGTGTTTAAAACATAAAATAACAAATGTAAAAATTAAAATTGCCTATTTAAAACATAAAGATAAAAATGTAAAAATTAAAATTGCGTATTTAAAACATAAATATGGCGAATGTAAAAAACAAAACAAATAAAATAAAATGGTGAATGTAAAAAATAAAACATAAAAATAAAATATGAATGTAAAAAAAATAAAAATTGCGTATTTAAAACATAAATATGACGAATGTAAAAACAAAACAAATAAAATAAAATGGCGAATGTAAAAAATAAAACATAAAAATAAAATATGAATGTAAAAAAAATAAAAATTGCGTATTTAAAACATAAATATGGCGAATGTAAAAACAAGACAAATAAAATAAAATGGCGAATGTAAAAATAATTAAATTGCGTATTTAAAACATAAAAATGGCGAATGTAAAACATGAAATTGCGAATGTAAAAAAATTGTAAAAAAACGTACGAAATGAATAAAGTCAAATAAAATGACGAATGTCAAAATAAAATAAATAAATAAAATGATGAATATAAAGAAATGTAAAAACTTTAAATGCGTATTTAAAACATAAAAATAGTAAATATAAACATACGCAAATTGTGAATGTAAAAATAAATATATAACCAAAATTTAAATTAAAAAATTAAAATGGCAGCTTTAAAATATAAAAATGGAGAAAACTAAAAAAAGTGCTACTATAAATACTTATGGATGTTTTAGTAAAATGTTTCTAGTGTTTTTTTTTGGTGCTTGTATAATAAAAAGCCGGAAAAAAGTTTTTTTTTTTTAGTGTTGGAGAGGTAAATAAAGGGCAGGCAACTCTTCACAACAGCTCTAGCTTTCGAACAATAATTTTCTAACTCTAGCTCTAAATCCTAATCCTAACCCTAACCCTAAACCTAACCCTAACCCTAACCCTAACCCTTTTATGTTTAATCGACGTTCTCCTTGCACAGTAGCCACATGTGCAACGCCAATTAAAGCCATCAGTTTTGATTACTGGAAAATCTTGCTTAAAATTCATTGTAAGAGTTACCTGCCCCTTATTTACCTTTCCAACACTAAAAGACAAGAAAAAACTTTTTTTCGGCTTTTTATTATAGAAGCACCGTTTTTTTTAATGGTTTCTATTGTTGGAATTCATAGTTTATTTAGAGTGTTGTAAATTATTGTATTATTGGCGTGAATGGTTAAAAAAGATGTTTGTGTATAAGGGAAGTGTTCGGTGTATAATTTCTTTGTTTATTGATTCTGGAAAATATTTGTAACGATGTTTGCTTGCATTTAATATACAATTTTATTTATCTTCCTCCCACAAGGTAAGATGTGACACAAGGTCGGGAAAGTGGGATTTGAAATGCCAGCGCCCGAGAAGGTGAGCACTCTGGCCTACAAAAAATGCTCGGGCAGCCCCGCCGGCATTCCCCGGTAAGGGCGCCTGAGGCAGTAATCAATGAACTTACTCCTCCCCAAGGAGAGGAGGCAAAGCCTGGGAGGGTGGACCTCCTAGAACTGCACAGGACCGTCCCATAGACCAGCGTAAATCAAGCCTCGAAGGCCAAGACAATACCGGTCTATGGAGTGCAGTATCCATCGGAACAGTTACTACACTTTGATTTTGGCCAAAAGGCCGTTTACGAGAACGTAACTATACAATATGTGGGGTATTGCAGTGTTTTGAGTGAATTTGTGGTGTATTTGAATTAGTTTAAGAGATATAAATTAAAGAGTTTAGAAAAATGTCAAAGGGAGCTATGATACATCTGATTAGTCCTCGAGTAACTTTGGCCTTCATAAATAGTGACTCATTAATAATAAAAAGGATTGACTTGGAAGCGAGTCGCGCAGACGTATGAAATGAAGTGTTAAAACAAACTGAGATTACTCAATATTTTCCACTCTTCCTCCTCTTCGTCTCTAACGCCTTTCTGTTGGCGTCTTTAATTGTCTTTTCCTTTCACATGGCCATTCAAATCCCAATACTAGCTCGTAAGTGCGTAAAAAAAGGAAGAGAATAAATGTCGCTTATTTGCAAACGATATCTCTCATACTTGTTCAAATTTTTCATATGGACCAATCACATCTCGCTGTGCGTTTTGTTTCTTTTCCTATGTCTGTGCAGCTATCGAATTTTTTTCAAACGTTCACTTTTTCTGAAGACGTTCGTTAATACGAACGAAACCGGTAAAATCTCTTGTTTTTGTTTTTCTCCTGTATTTAAATCTGTTTTCCGTTTTTTCTTTTGTCGCACATTTTGTTTCTACCACCAATCGAACGAAACGTCTTTACTCAGATTTGCATCTTTACAAGTTAATAGCATTGATCGTTAAGTAGATACAACGAAATGGAATAAATAATTAATTTCATATGAGTTAATTAATTCTCTTTTTTTTTGTCATAAACTTCATTTCATCTCTGAATAACCGGAAGCTTGGCGGGTTCACAGAGGAGAAACCGGAAGAGGAGAAACCGGAAGAGGAGAATGCGAAGAAGGTTAAACATTACATGCCCTCAACTGCCAATTATCTCAAAGAAAGAGAAAAAAATTATATAAAAAAGAAAGTAATGTTTACACTGACGTAGAAGGTAGTAGCTGGAGGCTGAGATATTCATGAGAATTTTATTCCCTTCTTTGTTTTAAATATCATGAGGAGATGATTAAAAAACTGAATTGACCGCCATTATTTTAGTTGATGCGAGAGTTTCTAGCAATAACTGTTGTGTAATATTTGCAAAATTCTAGAAGCGTCTTTGTGGTTTATTAGTAAATAGGTAAGAGTTAGGGTTAGGGGTAATGTATGTGTTTAGGGTTTAGGGTTAGGGTTAGGGTTTAGGGTTTAGGGTTTAGGGGTAATGTAAGGGTTTAGGGTTTAGGGTTAGGGTTTAGGGTTTAGGGTTTAGGGTTAGGGTTAGGGTTTAGGTTTAGGGTTAGGGTTAGGGTTTAGGGTTTAGGGTTTAGGGGTAATGTAAGGGTTTAGGGTTTAGGGTTAGGGTTAGGGTTAGGGTTTAGGGTTAGGGTTAGGGTATGGGTTTAGGTTTAGGTTTAGGGTTAGGGTTAGGGTTAGGGTTTAGGGTTAGGGTTTAGGGTTAGGGTTAGGGTTTAGGGTTAGGGTTAGGGTTAGGGTTTAGGTTTAGGTTTAGGGTTAGGGTTAGGGTTAGGGTTTAGGGTTAGGGTTAGGGTTAGGGTTAGGGTTAGGGTTTAGGGTTAGGGTTAGGGTTAGGGTTTAGGGTTAGGGTTAGGGTTAGGGTTTAGGTTTAGGTTTAGGTTTAGGGTTGGGATTAGGGCTAACGTTAGAGTTAGGGTTAGTTTTAGGGTTAAAGTTTGGGAGTTAAGGTTAGGGTAAAGGAGTTAGGGTTAGGGTTACGGAGTTAGCGTTAAGGTTAGGGTTAGCGTTAGGGAGTTAGGGAGTTAGGGTTAGTGTTAGAGTAAGGGTTAGGGTTAGGGAGTTAGCGTTAGGGTTAGGGTTTAGGGTTACGGTTAGGGTTGGGATTAGTGTTAAGGTTAGGGTTAGGGTTAGGGTTAAAGTTAGGGAGTTAGGGTTACGGTTAGGGTTAGGGTTAGAGACGCGCAAATGTGAAAAAAGGTACCAGCTTGTATAAGCTACCCATTCCCGTTCTTCGTCCGTTCAGCTGACTCTTTCCCCCCTTTTCCCTTTCAGTTCTTCCTGTTTCTGTACCAAGTGGAAATGTGACGCACTCAAATCAATTGCTCTGTCTGACAGCCGCGCAATCGTAGCAGCGTGAGACCCCGAAATAAAAGCAAAAACATTAACTCGCATATAGGTGTGAACTCGAGAATTATGAACCAATGTGAAGGATTCGCACGCGTTTTCCACGAATTTCTTTGGAGGCTCTGTGAGCTAGTCGATTCTTATACACATATCAACTCTCTAACCTAACCCTAACCCTAACCCTAACCGAAAATTAAAGACACACGCGCCAGTATTCCGTGAAAATGGCAACCCCCTACACTTCTTCACCGTGGTAGGATCGGTAGTTTCAGAGCTATCTGGCTAAGAGGGCTATGATGAGAATCCAGGAGGAGACAGCATCAGGATCCGTCATCGTCTGATCGTCTCTGCTTCAAATCAATAGAGTTAAAGTGGCAATGTTGCTTCTGCGCCATTTATGTGTTCTCAGGCAAACCTTCCCCGACTTCGGATGTAGATAGTAAGCCTTACTGTACTCGGTTTCGGGGGTAAAATCTGCAATTATTACGTTAATAATTATCTGCGACCAACGATGAGAACTTCATCCAGACCAGACTGCCCTGAGGCACGATCTTTGTGAGCTCTATGCTGAAGTCTCAACGACGACGACAACAAAGGCAGAGCACGCACCCAAGAACCACGACTTATTCCCCACTAAATGCCTATTAACGGCAACTACTGCTTCTTTTACGTTCTAATAATGTTGATATCTTTCCATCTTTAAGCTTTTAACTTGTTTCGAACTTTGTAAACAAAAGATCAAGCACCGTTTAAAAATGATTCAATTTTTTAATTTCTATATTCATCTTTTATAGTCACGATAACTTTGTTCCTGTTCATTGTAGTGTAATTCTAGGGGCTGCAATTCTAACCTTATCGTGGTCACACTGGCATCATTATGTTGGATAATGACCCTGTGAGGCTGGACGCATGTTGAAGTGGACGTATGTGTGGGGGATCGTTTGGTTTGGCTTGCGCGATTTAGTGCGGGTGAACCCGTACAATCGAGTGCAAAATAGGGCTGTTCTCACAGTCGGAGCTCACAAGCGTTGACAGGGCCACCACGTTGACGAGATCTCAGGTAAAGGGTCAAGGTGCACCTGCACATAGGAGTTCTGTGACTTCACGGGCTTTTGTGTGGGAAACAGAGTTTTGCTAGTCTGGTTTTTGGAAGCAAGCCGAACAGACGTATTTCTCTATGTAGTCCGAAATAAAAAAGGGAATTTATTTCCCTAAGAAAATACAGGCATGAGATTCCTTCTTCCCCCCTCCTCGAATGGCTAAGGACTTAAGCTAGGAATTAACTACGATAAAGTAGTAATTTGGTCTCCCCCTTAACGTTTAGTAAAACATCTCCATGGCCGACAGAAATATGACGTCTGAATAAAACTAATCAAGATTTAAAAGATTGTTTGCCTCCTGAATCGTGTTAGGAAGGTTTTTGTTGCAGACACAGCGGACGGCGATGTTCACGGCAGTACAGGAACGAAGAAAGAACTCAACCACTAGACGACATCGAGACGACACCCCTTCACAAGGAAGAAAAGGTACGAGAATTTAAAGACTGTGGGACATGGGGCCCAAAAGTGAGACCCACATGTGATAGCATAGTGTCCCGTTGAATGTATATTGGTGTGTGCGCGCGCCGTATGAATATCTCTGGAAGGAACTGGGCACGAATCCACCAGCTTCTGCGGGTCACAAGAGTCATATCCTAGCTTGTAGCACCGGTTGACCATTGTTTCAATGTTTAAGACAACGTTGTTTAAGATCCTCAAAGGCAGTGGCCTGTTGCTGTCCGAACTGGTAATACCGGGTGTTTGTATGGCGTCATCAATTCTCTCTAAATAATTAATTTTCTGGGCTTATCGGGAGAGGTACAATCGCCGCTGAAATGTGAACACTTAGTAGAAAAAGCATACACATATTTTATATGAAAGAGAATTTATTTTTCAGTACGGCATTCCGAAAAAAAAACCATAAAAATCTCGAGTTGGCAAGCTAGGTTGGAACACGTCTACATTGTGTGAAGTGATCTCACCAACTGTTTGTTTCTCCCTCGCTCTAACAAAAATAGGAGAGAGAAGAAAAAGGTTCAGTAAAATATAAAGAGAGAAACAAGAATACTTAACCGAGAAAGAGAGAGAGAGAGAAAGAAGAAACAAGAGTCACTCGTTGTATCAACCTTTTGCCCTTTTGACGCAAATAGAAAATTGATTGACGAAGTGCTTAAATGGTGAAGTAGCAATGTCTCTAGGTACTTGCATCCTCACGAGGGAAAAGTTAGGCACAAGGTCGGTTTTCAATGTGGGGAGATCAAACTCCGCAAGAAACGCGCCTATCTTTGTACCACACCATTGACCATTGGGAAAAGTAGAAACACATGGCTGATGATTCCTTACGGGCATGAAACGCGGATGCCTCTGTGTAGCTTAATTGCCATAAATATATTTTCATAAATTACTGCACACACACACACACACACACACATACACACACACACATATATATATATTTATATATATATATATATTTATATTACAGGGGAAAACAATTGGCAGTAGGAACGCAGAAAATGTCAAAATTCCATTAAGCAATCATATAACTAAGGTTAAAACATTATAAACATTTGTTTAATAATATACCAATTTTTTAAATTTTATTATGTTTCATTTTACATGATTCATCAATTAATCTTTTTTTTTTTTTCATTTATTCTCTTCAAATCTAAATTTACGTGTGGTCTGTTACTGTCAAAGGGAGATAACTTATTCTAAATAATATATTCAGACTTTAGAAATGAGATTAGAAACTTGAGAAGGAATTTGAGTTGTGAAGTGGATAAAAGCCAAGGATGGGACCTTTTTAACAGGGGAAGGGGGGATAAGAAGAGATTATGGGAAGGGGGAGGACTATGGAAAAAAAAGCAAGTAAGTTGGGGGTGGGAGTGTGAGGAGGTGGGAGTGTGAGGATGTAAGAATCAGAGGATGAAGGGAGATGACAACTCGAATCTGTTATTCAAGGTAGGACGAAATTTAGAGATTAGGATAGCTTCCGAAATTCGAAGCTGACCTATATTGCGGACAGAGTTGAGGATGCGGACACTAATGGAGCGATGTGTGTTGCCACATGATATTAAGTGTTTATGGAAGGAAGAAATGTGGGTGTTTAGATGCTCTTTAATGCGTTGGTGTTTTGACATTTTCTGCGTTCCTACTGCCAATTGTTTTCCCCTGTATTACGATGATCTGACACCGGTTTTTTCCCGTTCTTTTTCGACCCTTTCGGTCTTCTATTGTTGTCTTCTGATAATGAAAGTTTTTCTTTCGAAAATTTAAGATTACCCTTTGCCGATCTGTTACTTACCGAAAAAAAATACTATTTGGTATTTAATCAGTTTTCGTGAAATTATTAATAAATCGTTTTGAGTTTCACTTTCTCCCTGCGTTTATTTCTTTTCACTTTTCCATCTCACGGCAACCACATCGCATTGCTATAGCCTTGGACGACTAATTTACACTTACATTTACCAGCAATGCTTCAAGCAAACTACAATCTCCTTTTATATATATATATATATATATATATATATATATATATATATATATATATATATATTTATATATATATATATATATACGTTTACACACACGCATATATATAGTAAGCTATGAAAATATATTTATGAGAATTACGCTACACAGAGGCTCCCGCGTTTCATCCCCGGGGGAATCTTCAGGCTAAAATGCATGGAGTTATTTTTGCCGGGTGTTTTTATATACACGGCTAGCCAGTTAACCAATCAGATTCTTTGTTGTTCTCTCAGCCAATCGTTGGGCTTCCCACGAACAAAGGCGTGATTGGTGTTACTTCCTTCCTATATCCTGTTCTATTGTACTCTCTCTCTCTCTCTCTCTCTCTCTCTCTATATATATATATATATTTATATATATTATAGGATAATATTTAAGTGTATGTGAACGTTTAATAAACTCTAAAAAGTCAATATAAGTAAATAAAGTGTTTACAAAAAAGCTTTTAAGGATAGTAATACAGAATTGTAATCTCATAGATTAGTTCGTAACCGATTGCGCTGATTAAGTCAGCACGGCTGAGCATGCTATAAGTAGGTCAGCGTTAATTAGTTTAAGGTTAATCCTATACAGTAAAGATATAAATATATAGGCACGCCTAACTTTATATGAATAGAGATTAGTGCGCATACTGGCGGAGCATTATTTTTCTTCCGCCATCTTTGACAGGCAGTGTACAGTTCGACTATGTTATTCGAACACAATGTAAAACGAGGCAGATACACAAATCTAATATGATTTAAAACAAATGTAATGTAATTAATGATATGACGTTTTTAAAACGGGTTTTTACTTAAGAATTTGATATTTTGAATTTGATATTTTTAAACGATGTTAGATTCGATCAAATGAGAAGCTAAACGGATGATGCGGCCTCTAGGTGATCGGAGTGCTGATAAAGAATTTAATCGAATGACAGATTAGGTGATAACCGCTGTGGGAATTCGCGAGATGGTTATCCTGGAATAGCTGTTCAAGAATACGTGAGGGATTAATTGTCTTGGAGGCGGGATTCTATCTTATCTTTATCAACGATTCACCTGTTTCAAAGAACGCGTTGTATGAAATAATGGAACAAAAGAAATAACCAATTACAGTTATTCGTGAGATGCGTCCATAGACCAACAATGCTATTAAAGATTGAATGTAACATACCGACAAAAAATACGATTTCAAAACAAGCGCGACGGACCGACGAAATGTTATTTCAAAATGGCATAACACATCGATGAAATGTTATTTGAACATGAGCGTGACAACCAACGATATTCCATATGAAAATAAACGTGACAGATCAGCCTGACAGAGCGACAACAATTGTATTTCAAAATGAGCGCGACAGACCGAGGAATCTGCTCTTTAAAAATAAGTGTGACAGTCCAACGAAACCGCTCTTTTTAAAATAAGCTAACAGACCGACGAGACGTTATTAGAAAATAACTGTGACAGACCGAAAAGACGTTATTTAAAAATAAGCATGACAGACCGACAAAACTGCTATTTATAAAAACGGCGTGAGTGAACGATGGAAATGATGTTTAAAAATCAGCGTAACAGACAGACGAAAATGCTATTTAAAAATCAGCGTAACAGACAGACGAATATTCTATTAAAAAATACGCGTAACAGACAGACAAAAATGCTATTTAAAAATAAGCGCAACAGACAGACGAAAATTCTATTTAAAAATAAGCGCAACAGATAGACGAATATTCTATTAAAAAATACGCGTAACAGACAGACAAAATTCTATTTAAAAATAAGCGCAACAGACAGACGAAAATTCTATTTAAAAATAAGCGTAACAGACAGACGAAAATGCTTTTTAAAAATAAGTGTACAAGACAGACAAAAATGCTATTTAAAAATAAGCGTAACAGACAGATGAACATGCTATTTAGAAATAAGCGTAACAGACAGATGAAAATTCTATTTAAAAATAAGCGTGACAGACATACGAAAATTCTATTTTATAATTACGCGCACCGATAAACGCGTAATATTAAAGAAAATACTTATTATAACTGAAGCGTCACGGACCACTGAATATTCTATTTTGAATATAAGTGCGCAGACAAATCTGCCGAATCGAATTGAAGCGAACAGACAAATGAAAATGATATTTCGAACTTAATCGTGACAGCCGGACGAAAATACTATTTCACATTTTCGAAATACTTTTTAAAACTTTAGCCTGACAGACCAAAGAACATGACAAACCGACATTAAACATGAAAGAGTGATGAAAGCGTTATTTAAAAATTAAGCGTTACAGATCACCGAAAATGCTATTTACCCTCAAGCTTGACAGACCCAGGAAAATTTTATTTCACAAAGACTAAAATCTTATTTTTAACTAAACTACTTATAACGTACGCGTGACGGACCAACGAAAATTCTACTTCGAAGACTTTATATTTTCGTGCGACAGACTAATCTGCCATATAAAACTGACGCGACAGACCAATGAAAATGCTATTTCTAACTTAAGCGTGTCAGACTTAAGAAAATATAATTTCAAACATAAGCGTAACAGACCAACGAAAATGCTATTTCAAACTCAAGTGTAACAGATATAAGAAAATATAATTTCAAACGTAAGCGTAACAGACCAATGAAAATGCTATTTCAAAATCAAGTGTAACAGATATAAGAAAATATAATTTACAACGTAAGCGTAACAGACCAATGAAAATGCTATTTCAAAATCAAGTGTAATAGGTATAAGAAAATATAATTTACAACGTAAGCGTAACAGACCAATGAAAATGCTATTTAAAAATCAAGTGTAACAGATATAAGAAAATATAATTTCAAACGGAAGTGTAACAGACCAACGAAAATGCTATTTACAAATCAAGTGTAACAGATATAAGAAAATATAATTTACAACGTAAGCGTGACATACCGACGAAAATTCTATTTAATTGTACGATGCGTCCATTGAATCTGAGAATTTTGTGATGGAAATGCTAGTTAAAATTGAAGCGTGACTGACGGACAGATTGACTGACAGACAGAATTTCTAATAGAGCGCAAGGTCGCACCTTGAAATATTTCGCAACAAATAGAAAAACAAGAATCATTTACCGACCGAAACACAATTCAATTTTTTTTATTTGTAATTTTATTTTCGATTAAATCCAAGATGGAGGCCTTATCGCAAAATTTTTTTTTTTTCGGTAATTCGTCGTTTTTATTCATCTTACATCGATATTCGGCATTTGTGTCCGCATTGTCTGATCGTTCTTTCAAGGTTCCAAAACTACTCGACAGAATTACATCCAAAGACCAAGGTTCTAGGTAAGAGGAAAACAGTCAGCAGGAAGAGAGTTCCACAAGCCTGCGGTTCTTGGAAAGAAGCTGTATTACAATGAGATATCAAAACAGCGAATTGGTGGAGACAACTAGACCAACGAGTCAAACGAACTGGAACAAAAGAAGCAGGCTCTTTCTCCGATTGCCCCCCTTAACCGCCACCTCTTCCTGTTGCTCGGAGCGTAAGCTGTCTCTTCCCGCTCGCCCCATTACCCTCGCCCTACTGTCCTTCGTGGTCGCCCCTGTATCCCTTCCTCTCTACTCTCGCTCCCTAACCCCCTTCCCATCCTCCCACCCCGTTATTCGAGTCAAAAGTAACTACTAACTTTGTCTTTCCTATGTTCCGCTACCCAACCTTCGATGTCATCGTAAAAAAATCTGGTAGTCGGTGGGAAACGGTTCGATTCCCACCGACTACCAGCATTTTTTACGATGACCTAGATATACATCGAAGGTTGGGTAGCGGAACATATATATATATATATATATATGAATGATAGTTACTAACTTTCTTTGTTTTATTCCCCCCCCCCCATCGTCCTGTTTCGCTCCCTAATAATGTCGGAAAAAGCTGAAATGTTGTAAAATCCCTCTGAATTAGGTACTTATACATATGGTTTAAATTTAATTTAAATCGGATCTACGCATTTCAAGTGTTAAGGGGGTTATATTCCCATGGGTAACATACAGTTGGCGGGCGCATAGATATTCAGCACATGGATAGCAACGTAGATATTCGGGACCACTTCCATTGTCTTCCCGGAGAATTTTATACATATGATATAAATTTCATAAAAATAACATATATTTGAAGTTTTAAATGAGGTTCGGGTCCCCATAGCTCCCTTAGGTTATCGGGGCACTTAGAGATTCGGGACCACTTCCATTGTCTTCCCCAGAGAATTTTATACATATGATATATATTTCATCAAAATAGGATATATTGGAAGTTTTAAAAGAGGTTTGGCCCCCATAACTCCCTTAGGTTAGGAGGTCACTTAGAGATTCGGGACCACTTCGATTGTCTTCCCCAGAAAATTTTATATATATGATTAGAATTTTACATGCTAATAACACAATATTACTTTATTTGTTTTTACTGCCCTCTCCTCAGGTTTCGCTCTCTAATAAAGTCGGGACAAGCTTAAATGTTTGAAAACTCTCTAAATTAGTGACTTATATTATTCTTCTTTTTTTACAATTTTTTTTTATTTTTATTTATTTTGTTTTTCTTTCTCATTTTCGCATCTACCGAGCTCGGTAGGCGGAGGGGGTGAAGGCGATAAAAAAGAATCAGAAAAAAGAAATAAAGAAGAATATATCAC
The DNA here is from genome assembly GCA_963556195.1 of Sepiola atlantica. NCBI lineage: Eukaryota > Metazoa > Mollusca > Cephalopoda > Sepiida > Sepiolidae > Sepiola > Sepiola atlantica. Next base: position 45,423,670 of record OY744553.1, on the reverse strand, counting down.
CTACTTGTAAAATCATGTTTCAATGTACCTGTCTTCTCATATGATCAAATCGGATCATCTTTTTCTTTCTCCCATGTGTGTGCCTTCAAAATAAAATTGTTTCCAAATCTTCACTTTTTCTGAAGACGTTCGTTAATACGAACGAAACCGGTCAAGTCTCTTGTTTTTGTTTTTCTCCTGCATTTTAACCTGTTTTCACCCCCACCCATATATATATATTTACGCTCTTAACCCTTCGAAATTACGGATTTCTTAATTAATCGAGCACTCTGCTGGATTTTTCCTGCCCTACCACACAGTACTTATATATATATATATATATATATATATATATATATATATATATATATATATATATATATAAAATTGAGATAAAAGCCAAATTAGCAATACAAGATTAATTTATTATTTTTTTTTTTCTTACATTAATCCTATCGATTACGGAATAAAATTCCTTCTTCAGAGGTGACCAGTATTGAGTCATATTTTTTTATATATATATATATATATATATATATATATATATATATATATATAGATAGAAAGAGAGGGATGGAGGGAGAAAGGAGACGAGCAGCTAAAACAGAAACACTTATATATTCATTGATTAATCTAAGTAATACAAATAATTTTGAAGCTAATAGTTAAAAATACTAACCCTTACCCTAACCCTAACCCTTACTTACTCTGTATATTCATTGGTTGTTTAGTGTTTTCAAAACACTCACATCTATCCAATCGCGTGTCGATTAACTTCGCACTTTAAGTTTTACTTTGAGTGCCACTTCTACCTGAAAATCACGACGAGAGCCAAATATAAAGGCGGGGTTGGCGTTTGCTGGTCGGGGTTAGGGTTAGGGTTATGGTTAGGGTTAGGGTCGGGGTTGTCAGCTGAGAATTAAAGGGCCAGACAGCTGACAGAATATCGCTAAAAATTGGAGAGAGAAAAAAACGATGTGACGGTACTTAACGTTTTAAGAGGAAAAAAACAAACCACTTCAGGACAAATAAATTAACACTGGAGCGGAAAAAACCCTCGTAGAATTTCAAATATCGCCCACGCTAATCTAATTTATTTAAGAATTGTTATTAAACAACATTCACGCATCTCGTCGTTCGGTCCCACCTATCACGCTAATGTTTGAAATATCATTTTAGATGTAAGATGTGGTTTTCTTTTGCTTTGGTTTACGGCATATCAACCCTTTTCAGGTTATTTAATGCAAAATCCAGTCATTTTGGTAATTGTTTCTAGGTTTCAAATTCTTAATATCTTCACAAAGTACAGAATTGATTTCGCAGTCTAGTGGGGGATGATATCTTCTCGCCTCTACAGCTTTTTACACAGAATATTGTCAAGAAAATGAACATCTATGCTGATGATACCACTCTCTATTCTGGTGTTGGTTCTCGCCCATCTCCCTCGGCACAGTCGAAATATGCAGCTGATCTAGAAGTTGACCTGGATTCAGTTGTCGATTGAGGTACGAAATGGCTTGTTTCGTTTAATCCTGTTAAGACCCAGCTCGTGTCTTTCAATCGTAGGCGTGCCCCTTTTCTTCTTGAGATTCTCATGAATGGCTCTGCTCTTGAGGAGAAATCGACTTTGAAACTTCTTGGTCTTTCTCTCTCATCAAATCTTTCTTGGATTTATTTATCTACCTCCCACAAGATAAGATGTGACACAAGGTCGGGAAAGTGGGATTAGATAAGCCAGCGCTCGAGAGGTAAGCACTCTGGCCATTTAAAAATTGCCTCGGCAGCCCCGTCGGCATTCCCCGGTAGGGGCGCCTCAGACAGTAAGCAATAAACTTACTCCTCCCCAGGCAATTTTTAAACAACCAGAGTGCTCAAATTCTCGAGCGCTGTTTTTTTATCACTTTCCTGACCTTGTGTCACATCTTACCTCGTAGGAGGAAGATAAATAGACTACCGTAATATGAGGTGACTTTGACCACCCGGTGTGACTTTGGGTCAGAGCCTAAAAATGTTTAGAAATATTATAAAAAGAAGACTATCACCTCGAGCTGATTGTTAATCAACACCTTTATCCGTTGCATTAATTAATAAACAACCAAGATCAGAATAATCGTATTATTTTGATGTACTTATATTTTCATCTAAAAAATTCCGAAATATAATTCCATGAAAAATGCCAGTATACTGAAATAATATGCCTTTAATAGGGTTAAGATGAAAATTCATATAGACTAAATGTACAAAAGCAAAGAAATTCCCAAATTTTTACACTTTTATTGTCATTAAGGGCATGCGAGCACAACAGGGCTATGTATTTTACTGGTATGGATTTTTCTTCAGAGCACCTCACACACTTCATCCACTCATGCATAGAGATTTATACTGTAGTGATGTGATAATGAAATGGTTTGGTTGATATGTAGTCATACCCTTAATGACAATAAAAGTGTAAAAATTTGGGAATTTCCTTGCTTTTGTACATTTAGTGTATATGAATTTTCATCTTAACCCTATTAAGGGCATATGATTTCAGTATACTGGCATTTTTCATGGAATGTCACTACTTTTGTAAAGGCTATGCCACAATACAATGGTCACTTTTAAGGTGTTTTTGAATTTTCTGGAAAACTAAGGTATATGGTAAACTGAAATTAAAATGCCATCAACTAGACCTTAGAACCTCTATCTCTGCCAAAAATCAGCTGAATCCATCAAATGGTTGATGAGATACAGGTTGGCTCATACGTATGTACGTATGTACGTACGTGCACACAGATAACATGATTTCATGACTGAACTTTCTGGATCTCTGGGTTGCCTTGACTAATGATGCTGAAATTCGACACACTTATAGAACCTATCAAATAAAAATTTTATGCAAAGTTTTAACTAATTTGGTTTATTGGTTTTTAAGTTATGATTGATCAAAGAAATGAGATTTTCAGCATAGGCCAGTTTTGAGGTCTATTAAGGGATAGAGCGCTCTCGCGCCTCCCTTGATTCAAACATTCATTCAAAGTTTTTCTAGTTTGTTATGACAGTTTTACGTCTTTTTGTCCGCTAACTCTAACATTACAAGCGGACACGTTTTACCTGTGTATGAAAAAAATAATGTTACAAGTTATCCAGTGACAATTTGAAAAAAAAGTCTTTAAATCGATGTTATTGAGTTAGGGGACGGTTTCTTTGATGTATTTTATTTATGCAACACGTTCAAGCAACACCTGTTCATGGATTAAAAGCTTTTTAAAATTTAATAAATGTTCTTCAATTAATAATTTATCTTATTTTTTGTAATTTTATGTAAAGGTATTTAATAATAACTTCAAGTACTTTAACCCTTACCGAAACCCTAACCCCAACCCTAACCCCAACCCCAACCCCAACCCTATAAAACTATACACAGGTTTAGTACTAAGACAATGATAAAGTAGGTAGTTACACGTTGGGTTTCTGGCTTGTAATGTATACGGGGAACGGCTTCATGCACGGAAAACTTCACTTAATATTTACCATTCAAGGGTGTTTTAGCTTGAGCACTTTGGTGTTTTTTTCCAACTAACTTGTGACACATGCCCTTTCTCTGTGTGAATACAAACTTTACCTAGATTTATATATATATATATATATATATATATATATATATATATATATATATATATATATATATATATAATGAAGAAGAATGGAAAGGAATTGCTCTATCCTGGATATTGAGCTATATACTTTTCACAATAGGTTTCACTTTTCCTAAAAGTTCGCTTTTAGTACACCACTTTATATATATATATATGAAATTCCGATGTAATTGGGAAACCAGCTTCAGTTGGTGTGAGCCGGCGAGTGAGATGTCGTTTATTTTTGTTTTTTTCCACTCTCGTATGAAAACACGCCAGCACGTGGACTGTTATAGTTTTGAAAGCTTCATACTTTTTTTAAGCATCTGAATGAAATTTAGTAAAAAAGCTTGTAATAGATGCAATATTTATTTTATTTAAAAGAAAAAACAAAATCGAAACCGATTTTTTTTCTTTTGTTTTCCTATAAACTGTCATTTTTTTATTTATATATATATATATATATATATATATATATATATATATATATATATATATATAGGTAGCATCTTCTCTTGCAGGCAAGTATTGTTGAATATAACTAACCACTTATATCTGGATATCCTTTGGTAGATCGTTTTAATAGTCCGAATTAAATAATTCCCGACAAAACCATCTATAATACTAACACATGGTATGTACCTGATAATCCTCACCCCCCTGAAGATGGACCCGGATGAGTCTGAAAGTACTTCGGACACAAATCAAAACTATGGCAAATTCATCAGCCAATTTCCCTTCGAAACTAAGATTCTGATTCGGACTATTGAAAGGATCTACCAAAGAATATCCAGACATATGTTATATGTTATATTCAAATATATATATATATATATATATGTATACATACATATATATATATATACATATATATATATACATATACATATATACATATATATACATATATATATATACATATATACATATATATATATATATATATATATATATATATATATATATATATATATATATATATTCTTTTTAAAAATGATCTGAGGGAAGCATCAGATCCTCATTCCGCTTAATAAGATCTCAGTTTCTAACAGCTGTTGATCGATAACATCAACATGCCAATGTCGCAGATTATGTATATGTCTGTGCAAATAAATAAAAATTATATATAAAAGCTCTATTCGATATTGAACAATTTTCATTAGCCCAGTTTAAATTCTTTGGATTTTTATTCTGTGGATGTTTACTTTACCTGGATTACTATATATATATATATATATATATATATATATATATATATATATATATATATATATATATATATATATATATATTATTTAAATACTGTATATTACATATTTCAGAAATGTACCACCGTTTCATCCAAAAGGGTAGATTTAGACATCTTTAGTAAATCTCTGTTCCCAGTGGAATCGTCGGCGTGCTGAAATGTCGACGATTCCATTGGGCACAGAGATTTACTAAAGATGTCTAAATCTACCCTTTTGGATGAAACCGCGGTACATTTCTGAAATATGTAATATACAGTATTTAAATAAATTATATTAGCTCTCTTATATGATCGAACACTTTATTTGATTTCTTTTCATATACAACCTGACACACGATATATATATATATATATATATATATATATATATATATATATATATATATATATATATATATTAAAATGTATTAATTTCTATTCTCTGCGGGACTGGTTCGCCCCTACCCTATTGTCTGGCATCCATTTTGGTGAATTCTCTACACAGACGGATTTTTCCTTTTGTGTTTATTATTTTTGACAAAGAGAAGTTTTTCCCCGAAGTATTAAATAAATGATTTATAATAATCATCCGGACAACACACAAAAAGCCAACACCACACTTGCTGTTGTGTAAGATTTTTAGAAAAAAAATAAATAGTAAGTCCCATTTCGATTTATTATTCTTGTTCCTTCCAGCTTACAACCTGCCCGGCACTTTGCATTGCCCTAAGCCTTCTTAAACATACTGCTAATATATATATATATATATATATATATATATATATATATATATATATATATATATATATATATATATATATATATATATAAAGAGAAATGTAAAATGTAAAAATGACAAATCTATTTCATCTTCAGTTGTTCAATGTAAGGTGTATTCAATAAAAATAAAATTATGTGTATTTTTTCTTTCCTTAAGCCAGGCTTTTCAAAGATTGGAATTTCATCATCAGAGGAATAACATGGATAGATAAATTGGTAGGGAAGTAGCCAAACTTCAAAATTTTAAAAATTTAAGAGAATAATAGAAAATGTATATATGTGTGTGAGAAAAGTTGTTAAAACGTAAATTATATCCAGATAGAAAAAAGTCCAGTGATAATATGTTTAATGGTGAAAGGTTGCAAGTAGAAAAGGGAACAATTCATTGTTGAAAGTCCGTGGAAAACTGCGTATAAGGTGGTCAAAATATTGGGAATCCAGTCGGAATTAATTCAATAGAATATGTGGTTATGTCGTAGAAAACTGGTTAGGATGTGTTGGAGATTTGGGACCATTTTAAACACCCACATGGACCCAATTGAAGAAAATTCTAAGGGAATGTATTCAAAATATTGCAGAGATTTCGATTGAAATTAAGAAGGAAGATATGTGTGGGGGTGAGTGTGTGGATATTTACTTTACCTATCATATATATATATATATATATCCAGTGACAATTTGAAAAAAAAGTTTTCAAATCGATGTTATTGAGTTAGGGGACGGTTTGTTTGATGTATTTTATTTATGCAACACGTTCAAGCATATATATAAATCTGTAAAGTTTGTATTCACACAGAGAAAGAGCATGTGTCACAAGTTAGTTGGAAAAAACACCAAAGTGCTCAAGCTAAAACACCCTTGAATGGTAAATATTAAGTGAAGTTTCCCGTGCATGAAGCCGTTCCCCGTATACATTACAAGCCAGAAACCCAACGTGTAACTACCTACTTTATCATTGTCTTAAAGTACTAAACCTGTTTATAGTTTTATAGGGTTGGGGTTGGGGTTAGGGTTGGGGTAAGGGTTAGGGTTCTTGAAGTTATTATTAAATACCTTTACATAAAATTACAAAAAATAAGATAAATTATTAATTGAAGAACATTTATTAAATTTTAAAAAGCTTTTAATTCGTGTCGAAAATAATATCCAGGAACAGGTGTTGCTTGAACGTGTTGCATAAATAAAATACATCAAAGAAACCGTCCCCTAACTCAATAACATCGATTTAAAGACTTTTTTTCAAATTGTCACTGGATAACTTGTAACATTATTTTTTTCATACACAGGTAAAACGTGTCCGCTTGTAATGTTAGAGTTAGCGGACAAAAAGACGTAAAACTGTCATAACAAACTAGAAAAACTTTGAGTGAATGTTTGAATCAAGGGAGGCGCGAGAGCGCTCTATCCCTTAATAGACTACACGAATAGCCTATGCTGGAAATCTCATTTCTTTGCTCAATCATAACTCAAAAACCAATAAACCAAATTAGTTAAAACTTTGCACAAAATTTTTATTTGATAGGTTTTATAAGTGTGTGGTTGAGAAACTTCCGAGACTATATATATATATATATATATATATATATATATATATATATATATATATATATATATATATATATATATATATATAACAGACTTATTTTCCTCAACCTCATATATATATATAAAGAGAAAGAGAGACATTAATACGATGAAGCCTGTGATACAGATAGATAAGCCTTGTTATCTTTGTGATTATCGGCTGTCGAGACTGATAGATGTAAGCGGATTAATTTCAAGATACCTTATATTTAAAAAAAAAAAAGTTGATTATATCTACATTTTTCTGGTTTGAGACTTTTTAAGAAAATGGACGACTCGTATTCATTTCTATTCTAATTACGAAAACGTTTTTTCATTGAGCCTTCATTATCGTCTGCGCTTATTTTGATACGTGAAAAAACAAAATGGCGTCGAAAGTGGCGACAAAAAGGCGGGAAACTAGCTTGAACAATGGATAATTTAATTGACTAGATATCCAATATGGTGGAATTAATATCGCTTGAAAGAACCCCCTAAAAGTATTAAATGCTAGCAACATAAACACGGTAAATTGGCGAGTGTGTACACTGGATAGCGTCGTCGACTATGAACGCAGTTATGACGAGTTCGATTCCTGATGGGTGTAGTTTTGTCAATTAAAAAAACAAACATTTCTTTCACATCAAACAAGGCATATTTCAAAAGATATAGCCAATGTTTAATCAGAAGAAAGAGACAACCACTCATTAATGTTAGAGAGAAATTAGTAGATCAAAAAGTGGGATTCAACTATGCACTCCCTAAAATTAAGTCAAAAAAATGTACAAAGCAACCCTAATCCTAACCCTAAACCAAAACCCGCCTCATATAAGTTGAATATCCAAAAGATTATTAAAGCA
>OY744553.1:45405643-45410643 GCA_963556195.1 Sepiola atlantica | reverse complement strand
CATCTTACTAGTGGGAGTAAGATGAAAACTGGCATTGTGCCTAACTCCTGGAGAGGAGTAAATCAATATTCATGTCTTCCGTGTTCGTAAAATACCAGTTATTAAGTATAAATGCGGTATGTTCTCTATGACCTGCATCTTTCTTTCGAGGTCCGCAGTTTGGGTTCACGACTCACACGCGTGCAGAAATATGGAGATGGCCACGTATCGCATCGATCTGGTTCTAAGCTGTTATTTAGTTTGGACTGTGCTGCTGTTGTCTGCGCAATTCTTGCACGTTCTTGGATCCGGCTATTCGTGACAAATGGCCCAACGTACTTGAAACTGTTGATGTCTTCGATGAACCAAATTAGTTAAAAATTTGCACACATTTTTTTTATAGGTTCTATAAGTGTGTAGAATTTCAGCATCATTAGTCAAGGCAACCCAGAGATCCAGAAAGGTCAGGCATGATTTTGTGTTATCCGTGTGTACGTACGTACGTATGTGCCACCCTGTATCTCATCAACTATTTGATGGATTCAGCTGATTTTTGGCAGAGATAGAGGTTCTAGGGTCTAGTTAATGGCATTTTAATTTCAGTTTACCATATACCTTAGTTTTCCAGAAAATTCCAAAAAACCTTAAAAATGACCATTGTATTGAGGCATAGCCTTTACAAAAGTAATGACATTTCATGATAAATGCCAGTATACTGAAATCATATGCCCTTAATAAGGTTAAGATGAAAATTCATATACACTAAATGTACAAAAGCAAGGAAATTCCCAAATTTTTACACTTTTATTGTCATTAAGGGTATGCGAGCACAACAGGGCTATGTATTTTACTGGTAGGAATTTTTGTTCAGCGCACCTCACACACTTCATCCACTCATGCATAGAGATTTATATTGTAGTGATAATGAAATGGTTTGGTTGATATGTAGTCATACCCTTAATGAATTTCCTTGCTTTTGTACATCACGTGATGCACTTACTGATGCCAGTGGTGTTGTTGGTCATGTGTTGTTTCCGAAAGATGGAGAACTGTAGAACAGATTTTGATCCTGGCTGAACATGAGGGCCCCAAGGCTGTCATTCACATTTTACTGTTCTCTTTTGTAGCTTCCCAAGTTTAATAGTTCGGGTTTCAGATCATCAACGGAGCTGCAACACCAGATCTGTTTTTGATGCCGTTTCTAACTGAAATAAAGTGATATTTTGTGAGTTGTAAGACACAAATATGAAGTAAAAATTGGATGAAAACAACAAAAATAAAAATGTATCATATAAATACAACTGAAAAAAAGAAATGGCTGTGAAATGAGGATCTAGTTAATTTTAGTCGTTGAGAAAACGGTCATTAGAAATGTTTTTTATCATTCGCAGCAGCTGAATGTAAAGATTGTATTATTCTGACTGCTATTCTCGCCTTGTTTATATTCAGAACGTTTCGGCCGATGTTACCTCTAAATACATTCAAATAAAAAATGCCAGTATACTGAAATCATATGCCCTTAATAGGGTTAAGATGAAAATTCATATACACTAAATGTACAAAAGCAATGAAGTTCCCAAATTTTTACACTTTTATTGTCATTAAGGGTATGCGAGCACAACAGGGCTATGTATTTTACTGGTAGGAATTTTTGTTCAGCGCACTTCATCCACTCATGCATCGAGATTTATACTGTAGTGATGTGATAATGAAATGGTTTGGTTGATATGTAGTCATACTCTTAATGACAATAAATTCTGAATGTAAAGACAGATAAATCTGCTTTCAAACCAACTGTTTTGATTAAGGGAGATAACAAAAAGCACAGAGTTACTCCCCTTTAAACAGTCTTTTTCTCACGATTGAGTCCGTTCCATCTAACAGTAAAGTAGTGATTCTATTTTTTTCAGCGTCGTTATCTAATATACATATCAAACACGTCTGCATTCATTCCGCTGTTCTTTTCATGCCAGTTTATGACAAGTAGTTATTGAAATATGATTAGAAAGCGACCATGTTGTAGTCTGTGTGGAAGCAATCTTATGGCAACATGAGTTTTTTTTTAAAACGTAGTTCACCCCAAACAAGGCAGGCCGCCATTGTAGACGTAGGAGGCTACTGAGAAGAAAGAACAGGGGAGGAGGTTGGGGTGGTCAACCTAAACTGGGATCTGCGCAGCGAGATGTCTGTTTACATTAGTTTTAAACTTTTGCATGTCAGTACTGTCGGGTGCAGGGAGGGAGTTCCAGAGGCCAGTAGCACGAGGAAAGAAGCTATTTGAGTAGAAAGCTCTCCAGCATTTGGGGACCTCCACAGTGAATGGATGGGATTAGTTTATTGTCGAGTTGGTCTAGTGAATTTACATCGAGGGGACACCAGAGTAGCCAATTCATCGGAGCATAGTCCATTGAAGTATTTGTAAAACAAACACAAGGATGCTACATTGCGGCGATGGGACAGGGACTGGTGCTTGGTTGACAGTCAGGGACCTATTAGGTTGGCGACTCTTTTTTGGACCTTGTCAAGGAGGGAGAAACTAGTAGATGATGCACCAGCCCAGATGTGACAACAATACTCCATGCATGGGCGGATGGTGGCTTTGTAGAGATACAGGATAATGTCAGGTGTGAGGAGTTTACTAGCACGGTAGAGGGAGCCAACCTTCTTTGCGGCAGCCTTGGTAATGCCCTACATGTATTTGTTCCAATTCATGTTACCTGTGAAGGTTAGGCCGAGGAGTTTGAAAGATGAACTCTCAGGTATGGTGCTATTTGCCATTACAATCGGTGGTTGAAGAGGTTTCTTGTAGTTATTGAAGGAAAGTAGCTTTGTCTTTGCGGCATTAAAAGTTACCAACCATTTATGACCCCAATCTACTACAGCCTGGAGGTCATTTTCTAAGGATTAAGTCATTGCCTCAGATATGATCACGTCTGTTTTGCCAACATGGCGAGAGTAAAGCGTGGTGTCGTCAGCAAATAAACCAATCTAAGACTCTATGTCATCAGGGAGATCGTTTATATAGATCAGGAACAACAAAGGTCCAAGGAGAGATCCCTGGGGCACACCAGCATTTATGTCATGTTGCTTAGATAAAACGCAACGTGTTCTACAAATAGATAGATAGATAGATAGATGGATATATATATATATATAGAGAGAGATAGATAGATAGATAGATGGATAGATATATAGATAGATATGTTAAGAGTAAGATGTGTACCGACATAGATAGATAGATTGATAGATATGAAAATAGAGAGATAACCGACATAGATAGATAGATAAATAGATAGATATATAGATAGATAAATAGATAAATAGATAGATAGATAGATATGAACAGACAATGATAGATAGATAGATAGATATAAACAGACTGAGATATATATATATATATATATATATATATATAGTCTCGGAAGTTTCTCAACCATTAAAACTATATAAAAAAAAAAAAAAAAAAAAAAACAACAAAAAAAAACTTATAGTCTCAAGTCTTCCAGTGGAAAATCACTCATGTAAGTCAATTTATTTTTTACAGTTATTATATTAGTTAGTTTCTAACACTATTTTAAGGGATCATCAGTTGTTTACCATGAAGAACTGTTTCGGGAATTTAAAAACAAGACAGTATTTAATTTCATGGCTTCCCAGCAGAGTTGATCAGACCCCACTTCCCTTAAAAGACAAAAACATAAACGTTCCTTATACTAAATCTACGTTTTGTTCCATATAAATGTTTTGCTAACTTATATTAGTTATTTAAAACATCAAAAAAAAAAAAAAAAAAAAAAATTTTTTTACCTGCGCTGTTCGTCTGTCTAATAAAATTTATCCGTTACTCACAAAAATGTTGTTGCATTTTAAAGTGTTTGGACGAATCCATGACACTATTATTTAAGTGATTAATGTATTATTTTTAGTTTTATATTATAAATATAAAAAACATCAACACATCAAAAAATAAAAGATAAATAAATAAATATGTATATACATATATATATATATATATATATATATATATATATATATATATATATATATATATATATATATATATTACATACACACATACATATATATACCTTTAGTTCCTTCTTTTCTCCCTCGTCCTACTTTGTTGTCCATCTCCCCGTTGTTGTCAACCGCAAATAAATATTAATCTTCCTTGTTCACTATAGTTTTTCTAATCTGCGTTCACAACTGTCGACTTTTTTCTTTTCTCATTGTTTCAAATCTGCGTCTGTAAGTTAACCGTTAATTTGTTCTCTTTTTCTTCTTCTTATTTACCAACTCCCGGTGTTTAAAAATCAGCGTTCATAGTTATGAACGGTTTTCTTCTTCTTCTTCTTCTTCTTCTTCTTCTTCTTCTTCTTCTTCTTCTTCTTCTTCTTCTTCTTCTTCTTCTTCTTCTTCTTCTTCTTCTTCTTCTTCTTCTTCTTTTTTAACATTTCTTTCTTTCTTTCTACTGTATTTTTATTGTTTTTCTTATTATAATTAGCAGATGTGTTATATATACGTTTATTCATATTATATAATTTCTATTTATATATACTATGATTTGTTCTATCAGTTTATTTTGATTAATTTGATAAGATTTAAAAGCATCAGGATGGCGAGTAATTGCCTTATTTAATTGTCCAAATATTTTATTTTGATCGCCACCTTGGTTAATCATTCTTATTATTAGATCAGAAATTGGGGGCATGAAATCTACTAATTTTAAGGTAACACGAGCAATTCTCAGAAATTCAGACATAATACTCCCGTAAAATATATACACAGGGCTAGTACTATTTTTATATGGCATTCGCACGATACGAAAAGGGAATGAATTTCTTTTATCAAACAGTTTATAGATAAATATTTTATCTTCAATTTTTATATCCAAATCAAGAAAAGTAGCTTGTGTTCCCTTATGTTCACAGTTTAATTTTAACTCTTTAGGATATATTAAATGTTTAGTATTTGCAAACTCTTCGCTATCATTAATGCAAACAAGGTCGTCAATATATCGC
>OY744553.1:45383143-45395643 GCA_963556195.1 Sepiola atlantica | reverse complement strand
ATGTAAACAAATACTTAATCATAATCAAAAATCTACTAAAAGAAAAATGTCTATCAAGCAAATAAATATCTTTCGAACCACTGGTAAAAAGGTTAGCAAGGATTTCATTTATCTTAAATATTTTACAAAAAGTTAACAGTATTGTAAATTTTGTTTATAAATAAGCCGTGGCACAGGGCCCAAATGAGGTGGGTGAGATGTTGATTAGCTGTCGCCCTCTTGGTCTATTTTCTAAACTAGTTTCAATTACCAAAATACCACATTCACTCTATCGGTAAAACCTACTTAACATTATCTCCAAGGGTTTGACGTTTTTTTTATTTACAAAAGCAAGGATATATATTATTTTATAATAGTTGTTATTCTAATTGGAGTATTTACTGGCTGGGGATACCCCTCACGTGTGAATTAAGAGGTCGTTTTAGTGTTGTAACTCGCCAATTCTTTTTCTTTTCTTTTCTAGCTATCTTCATTTACGCCTCAAACAATTAAAGAAACTGGATACATTTTGATAAAAAAGGTATAATTTATAATTTTACTTTATATGCAGATACGTTATACCTTATAATATGGAAAGAGAATAAAAAGATGTATCAGAAAATAATTATGTGTAGCTATACCTAATCTTTTCACTAAATCCATTGTTTCAAAAACATGTTATTCGTATTTATTCGTGTTTTCTGTCAATCTATTCTAAAGAAGGAATTACTTTGATCCGATTAAATATATAAATACACTTTTTCTATTTATTATTTTTAATACGTTTCATTCAGAATATTCCACAGGTGAATGTCCTCTCATTTGCCAGACTAAGAGAATTTACGATGTGAACAATTTATAATAAAATCATAAAAGCGAACATGTGTGTGTGTGTCCAGCTCACTTAAATAATCACGCATTTAAATTTATTTTTATAAGCAAAAAAATGGAGGTTTAATCTTAATCTTTATAATAACTAAAAATAATAAAGAAAAAAAAGAATTATAATCACGTATTCAAATGTATTTTCTTGGGCAAAGAAGAGGAGGCTTAATCTTAATGATAATAATAACGGATAATAACCAAGAAGGGAAAGAATAATCGCGTATCCAAATTTATTTTATGAGCAAAGAAGAGGAGGCTTAATCTTAATGGTAATAACGGATAATAACCAAGAAGGGAAAGAATAATTGCGTACCCAAATTTATTTTATGAGCAAAGAAGAGGAGGCTTAATCTTAATGATAATAATAACGGATAATAACCAAGAAGGGAAAGAATAATTGCGTACCCAAATTTATTTTATGAGCAAAGAAGAGGAGGCTTAATCTTAATGATAATAATAACGGATAATAACCAAGAAGGGAAAGAATAATCGCGTACCCAAATTTATTTTATGAGCAAAGAAGAGAAGGCTTAATCTTAATGATAATAATAACGGATAATAACCAAGAAGGGAAAGAATAATCGCGTACCCAAATTTATTTTATGAGCAAAGAAGAGAAGGCTTAATCTTAATGATAATAATAACGGATAATAACCAAGAAGGGAAAGAATAATCGCGTACCCAAATTTATTTTATGAGCAAAGAAGAGAAGGCTTAATCTTAATGATAATAATAACGGATAATAACCAAGAAGGGAAAGAATAATCGCGTATCCAAATTTATTTTATGAGCATTTTGAAAATTTTTCAAAATTCAGAAGGTGCAGGCCACTAGTTTTTGGCTATTTTACATTCATGAAAACCCTTTCACAGCCTGAAAATGGTCCTAAATTAAAGTACTATATCAGATTTAACCATCTATATTCATGCATAGTTTTTGAGGATGTTTTAGGACCTGCAATGTCGCATGAAACCACTTTTTCACCGAAAAATGATGGATTTTGAGTCCCGTGGAGCCCTAACGGCTATTTTTGGCCTGCACCTTCTGAATTTTGCAAAATTTTCAAAATGTTTGATTGTTTAGTGTTATTTATGTATAAATGAACAAAAAAATACTACTCGCATGAATCTGAAATTTTAAAAATGTTTGATTGTTTAGTGTTATTTATGTATAAATGAACACAAAAAAATACTACTCGCATGAATCTGAAATTTTTAAAATGTTTGATTGTTTAGTGTTATTTATGTATAAATGAACACAAAAAAATACTACTCGCATGAATCTGAAATTTTCACCCATTACGTCCCACCCCTAATTTTCACCCATTACGTCCCACCACTAATTTTCACCCATTACGTCCCACCCCTAATTTTCACCCATTACGTCCCACTCCTAATTTTCACCCATTACGTCCCACCCCTAATGTAAACTAACAATAAAAACTTCTGCACTCTTAACTATAACAGCGTAAACTTTTCCGATACAAAACCGCCATTAGTAAATACCTATTATCATGAGGTTAATTCAAGAAATTAAAAATATTAAACATACTCGAAAGAATAATGGTTTCCCAACTGCATTTTTGGTCCCCCGATTTATAAAGTCGGGAGACCTATGTTTTGAGGCATTTCCGTCCGTCCGTCCGTCCGTCCGTCCTGATTTTTCATCCATTGAATTTCTCTGAAATTTTGCATGAAGTTGTAACTTTCGTCAGGTTACAAAGTGACATTCTCCGATTTTTGAAAAAAAAATCTGGTTAGCCCCCCAGGAGGTCAAACGCCCCGAAATGGCAAAAAATGACATTTTTTGCCCCATAACTTTTCATCCATCCATTCCATTTCTCTAGAACTTGGCCAAAATGTAGAGGCAATTGTTCCTAATAGAAAATAAGTATCGCTGACAAAATGGCAAAAATGACCCTTTTCTCCCATAACATTTGATCCATCCATTCAATTTTTCTGAAACTTGGCCAAAATGTAGAGGCCATTGTTCTGGATATAAAATAAGCATTCTCGACCTCAGAAAAATTCTGGTTCTCGCCCCCAGGGGGTCAAAGGGGGGACAAAAATGCCCCAAATTGCCCAAATTTATTGCATTGTACACTCGCCACATCGAGTCACATACAGAGGGGGACCACGCATGCGCGGCTTGTTGACGAATAAAATCGACATTTAAATAGTCATCGTAGCCTTGTAAGAATACCCATTTCCCACCCCATAACATAATTCACATATGTAAGTGCCGTATTATGAATCGAAAACTTTCGATCTGAAAGCACCATTTCACCGACAGGAAGCGCACACAATCTCCCGGCCATTGACCGACGAGATTTCCCGCTTCTGATCCGCAAGTGACGGTTGCGAGTTAAGTGACGCCATTCATTTCAACTCGCCTCGAAATAAAGCAACTCTTCCGCCATTTTCGCTTATCAATTAGGACGCCCGTTCTTCTTCAATTTGCGACTATTTACCATTAAGTACGCTCGTATCTCCCTTTTGTGGGAGAAATAGACAAGTGGGACATGGGTTAGGGGTAGACGGAGAAGGGATAGCACCAGCAAGATCTTTACTGGAAAGGGTGCGGAGAGGACTGGGATCTTAAGGAGAGTAAACTGGCACTCAAAGTCCAAAGACGACCAACTGGCCTTGGCTAGTGATAGATCAATGATAAACGGCTGTTGCGATCAGGCCAACTGCAGCGGTTATTGATAGAGGCGGAGAGTGCTTGAAATCTGGGAAGACTTGTGGTCATCCAGACTCCAGGGAACGTGACTTGTTATTCTCAGTGAACAACCGCTGATGATGAGTCATGTGAAAACTCCTAGTGAGTAAATAATATAAATGAAATCAGAGTACATAGTTCACGTGTGCTAACTCTAACCCTAACTTTAACCCCACCCCTAACCTTAATCCTAACCCCTACCCCTAACCCTAACCCAAACCCTTACCCTCACCTTAACCCTAACCCATAATCCTAACTCTAACCCTAACTTTAACCCCTACCCCTAACCCCAACCCTTAACCCTAACCCCGTAACCCTAACCCTAACCCTTAACCCTAACCCCGTAACCCTAACCCTAACCCTTACCCTAACGATAACCCTTAACCCTAACCCTTAACCCTAACCCATAACCTAACCCCTAACCCTAGCCCCTAACACTTACCCTAACCTTAACCCTAACCCCAACCCTTACCTTAACCCTTAACCCTAACCCTTAACCCTAACCCCTAACCCTAATCCTAACGCTAACCCCTAACCCTAACGCTAACCCTTAACTCTAACCCTTACCCTAACCTTAACCCTAACCCCTAACCCTTAACCCTAACCCTTACCCTAACCCTAACCCTAACGCATACCCTTAACCCTAAAGCCTAAAGCCTAACCTAACCCCTAACCCTAACCCTAACCCTAACCCTAACCCTTACCCTTACCCTTACCCTAACCTCAACCCTAACCCTAACCCTTACCCTTACCCTAACCTTAACCCTAATCCTAACCCTAACCCTTACCCTTACCATAACCCTAACCCTAACCCTAACCCTTACCCTAACCCTAACCCTAACCCTTACCCTTACCCTAACCCTAACCCTAACCCTAACCCTAACCTTACCCTAACCTTAACCCTAATCCTAACCCTAACCCTTACCCTTACCCTAACCTCAACCCTAACCCTAACCCTTACCCTTACCCTAACCTCAACCCTAACCCTAACCCTAACCCTTACCCTTACCCTAACCCTAACCCTAACCCTTACCCTTACCCTTACCCTAACCCTTACCCTTACCCTAACCATAACCCTAACCCTAACCCTAATCCTTAACCATAATTGCACTTAGAGATCAGAGTAAAGTAGCATATCCCATCCAACATTAGACAGGGTAGACTTGGTCCCTTGTGCCATACTTCTTCATCGGTTTTGGAATCGTCTATTGGCAAGTATTTATCAAACAATGCGTGCTATGTCAATAAGTATAAAATAGAGTGGTTCAAGATTTTACAATGGGTGGATTCCACGTCTCATTTGAAAATATTGCAAAGGATTTCGTAAAATCGTTGATTCTATTTGGGCAAAGTTAGGTGTCCCATTTAATTTTGGCCTCTAAAACTCTGCCTTTTAAACGTTTTTATTCGATGAATTCAATTAAATCTTGTAAACGCTTATTTTCAGCAGCAGTCAATTCCCGATTCTTGCCGTTTCACGTTAATTTATTTTGTATTTTGTATTCCGACGATTTCTCTGGGTTAGATATTGACCGAAAGAACTCTCGAGACCACATTTACGGAGATAAACAACATTCCACTTCTATTCAAAACTATATATATATATATATATATATATATATATATATATATATATATATATATATTGGTACAGAAAAATTAGTACGACATTCGTACCGTCGGTTTCAAGCACGGAAACACATTAGCCATCCGGCTCTCTTCAGCTTCTGTTGTTATCTGTTGTTTCGGAAATGTGAAGTCGCGTGTCACTCTCGCTGGGACGCGTTATTTGCTTAGCGTGTTGTGTATGTTTGTTTGAATTTAAATTTAGTGTAAGGAAACGGTTGAGATTTAAACCGGAGGAGATTTAAAGAGATATAAAAATATAAAAGAGTAACAATAATTTTTTTTAATATATATATATATATATATATATATATGTATCAGTATATATATGTATATGTATATGTATATGTATATATATATATATATGTATATGTATCGGTATATATATGTATATGTATATATATGTATATATATGTATATGTATATATATATATATGTATATATATATATATATATATATATATGTATATATATAAGTATATGTAGCGCGCACACACATACAGCTCATACATTATATATTTGAAATATATATATATATACATATTATATAAGTGAAGAACACAAGAATAAATATATAATGTATACCTTTCAATAAGAACCTGTCATGAAAGAATTGATGCTCGATATACGAGATAGAGCAATTATATAGACAAGCAAAAATACAATATATATTACGCTGTCAGTTACTCAAAACAAGGTGTTTCAAATTCTTATTATCTCCCTTTGAATTAAACTCTATAAAAACTATATTCGGAAAGCCCATGGGAGTCGTGCAAATGGCTTTTAATACACAACTTACATCCTAAACTTTTAACTTGCAAACTGATTACTAGAGATTTTAATGGTTTGATTTCTCAAAAACTCAACGGATTAGCAAATTTCGAACCTGCTGCTACAATTTCCATGACGGAAAATTCAACGGTGAAATTTTTCTTATATTTGCATTAGTCATTTTCAATACTTTCTTGCATTTATCTTATATTATATTTATATCTTTTCTAATTATGACTTTTAGTAATTCCCCTACCTACTTATCTCTCTGTATTCCTCTGATGAAAAGATTTCATTCTTTGAAAAGCCATGGCTTAAGGAAGGAAAAATAAATTTTTTTTAATTTTAAATACCTTGTTCTTAGCAACTAAGGACGTAATAGATATTGTATTTTAACAATCGTTATTCTCATCTTTTACTTCTCTCTCTCTCTCTCTCTCTCTCTTTCTGTCTCTGTGCGTGTATCTCTTTCTGTCTGTCTGTCTGTCTCTGTCTCTGTCTGTCTCTCTCTCTCTCTCTCTATATATATATATATATATATGTGTGTGTGTGTGTGTGTGTGTGCCAGTAATAACGTGTTTTTATATAGGCTAATTATTAACGTGAACGGATATATTTTTATTCAGCGCACAAATGAAGGAAACAGCCTGAGGGATCTCATGTGTTTGTCATAGAAATTAGATGAAAACGAATCGAGTCTGACAAAGGATAAACATCCTTGAATCTTTTTGTAAAGCCAACATTCGAATTAAATCCGAATACGTTACGCAGAGCATTCCGGACATGAATAATTATTTATCACGGACACAGACCTAATATCCACTATATATGCATGTATACACACACACACACACACACACACACACACACACACACACACACACACACACACACACACACACACACACACACATTTTTATTAAAATATTGTATATATGTATATATATAAAATATTGTATATATATATAAATATTGTATATATATAAATATTGTATATATATATAAATATTGTATATATATAAATATTGTATGTATGTATATATATATATATATAAAATATTGTATATATATATAAATATTGTATATATATATAACATATTGTATATATATATAAAATATTGTAGATATATATATATATATAAAATATTGTATGTATATATATATATATAAAATATTGTATATATATAAATATTGTATATATATATATAAAATATTGTAGATATATATATATATAATATTGTATATATATATATATAAAATATTGCAGTATAAATATATATATATATAATATTGTAGATATATATATATATAAAATATTGTATGTATATATATATAATATTGTATATATATAAATATTGTATATATATATATATATATAAAATATTGTAGATATATATATAACATTGCATATATATATATATAAAATAGTGTAGTATAAATATATATATAAAATATTGTAGATATATATATATATAACATATTGTATATATATAATATTGTATATATATATATAAATTATTGTAGTATAAATATATATATAAAATATTGTAGATATATATATAAAATATTGTATATATATATAAATATTGTAAATATATATATATATATATATATATATAAAATATTGTATATATATATATAAATATTGAATATATATAAAATATTGTAGAAATATATATATATATAAAGAGAGATAAAAAATCTCTACAGATTTACTCAAATCAGCCGTATAATAAATATACATTTATCTTTACCGATTCACACTTTTAACAACCCCATTTACACAATTGTTAGGGGGAAAAGTCTTTGCTACCACCTATATGGAGTTGGTTTTTCGGAGAGACGTTGATGGTGGGCCAAATGTAATATTGAGTGTTAGGTTGGAAAAAATAATTACAACTTTACTAAAACACGCTCGAGTGAATAAGTGTAGTATAGCGGTGAGTTTAGTAGCCTGTTTTGTATATGGTTAATTTCCTATACTCCGAGAAGGTACAGGGGAAAAAACGTCTCTACTTTATATATTAGAGAGAGAAGAGAGAGAAGAGAGAGAAGAGAGAAGATATATATATATATATATATATATATATATATATATAGATAACTTTAAAAAAAATACGCGGAAATCTCTCTAAGGCCCTTTTGACTATCATCTCATCAGGAGAAAATCGATAGTTTTAATTAATAATAACTTCGAAAGAAAGAGCAAATGGGGAAATTGAGTGTGCCAAAATTAACGTTGAAGCGATTAAAATTCAATTTAATTATTTCGTTAAAAGTCGATTAAAAGGCACTACGTTAATTTTGGCACACTCAATTTCCCCATTTGCTCTTTCTTTCGAAGTTATTATTAATTAAAACTATCGATTTTCTCCTGATGAGATGATAGTCGAAAGGGCCTTAGAGAGATTTCCGCGTATTTTTTTAAAAGTTATCTATAAATTTTGTACCTCAAAACATTTATATATATATATATATATATATATATATATATATATATATATTTGTTTTTTTTCCTCTAAACTCTGAGTTCGTGTTTTCCTTACGGAATCTTTAATAGTCCCACAACAATTATTGAGTGAAGGTTTAACTAAATACGAAATCTAAAAAGAAAAAAAAAACGACTAGAAAATGGAAAAGATTCTGTGAAATAAACTCATTTTCACCGGAAGTAAATATATTTTCAGAATTGGTTCGTTTCCGTTACGCGTTTGCCTTTTCTGTTTTCGTTGCAAGTTCCGTGATTAATCCCGAATTATTTGTTGCATTTCATGTCCACGTCGTCAAAGTCTAAAAAAAAAAAAAAAAAAAAAAATTTGCGCGTGTTTCGTAATTAAAAAGGGAAATTAAATAAAAACAGGGATAATTATTATCTGATATATTTGCACACCATTTCGATTTCCGCACGTTTTAAAGCTGTTTTTATTCATTTCTTTTTGATTGATTTGTTTGTTTATTAAGGTTTACTAGTTCGGGTCAACCAGTTCATTTTCAGTGTTAATAAATTTTGTATCATTGCCAACGCGATAATCGAGTCATTATCGGTCATGTTTCTTTTTCGCACTGTTCGATATATTCCATGCGTTCGCCAACAATCTGATAGAATAATCACACTTGCTGCTAAGAAGGTCAGCAGAACAATTAAAGATTAGTAACCACGTAAAAGTGTTTGTGCGATTCTTACAATTTTTATTATATATATATATATATATATATATATATATATATATATATATATATATATATATATATATATATATATATATATATATATATATATATAATGAAGAAGAATGGAAAGGAATTAGAGAAGCAAAAGCCAAATCATAATTCAATTCAATTGCTCAGAGCAAGGTATATTCCGCAAAAAAGGCAATTTATTCAAGTTAAATTTTCCTTAAGCCAGGCTTTTCAAAGATCAATATCTTATCATCAGAGGAAGTCGCTGGGATAGATAAGTTGGCAAAGGCCAAGATTTAAAGATTTTGATCTTTGAAAAGCCTGGCTTAAGGAAAATTTAACTTGAATAAATTGCCTTTTTTGCGGAATATACCTTGCTCTGAGCAATTGAATTGAATTATGATTTGACTTTTGCTTCTCTAATTCCTTTCCATTCTTCTTCATTCTACCTGCTCTATCCTGGATATTGAGCTATATACTCTTCACAATAGGTTTCACTTTTCCTAAAAGTTCGCTTTTAGTACACCACTTTATATATATATATATATATATATATATATATATATATATATATATATATATATATATATATATAATAATGGTAATAATCCAGGTGAAAAATATCCACAGGGTGGTAATCCAGAGAATTTTAACCGGGTTTATAAAAAGTGCTCAATATCAAAATAGAGCTTTATATATGATAATTTTATTTACACAGACATGTACAAAATCTGCGACACTGGCATGTCGATGTTATCGATCAACAGTTACTATGAACTGAGATCTCATCAGGCAGAGTTAGAATAAAAATGTTTAAGAAATTCTGTAGGGCAGAGGTCGGGGTTTGGAGGCCAGGAAGTATAGGGGAAAGAGAAAGGAGGAAGTAGGGATGCAGGTGTCGGGTAAGACGCAGAAGAGAGGAGGAAGAAGGAAGGATCTAGGTACTGCGTCTTACCCGACACCTGCATCCCTACTTAGTCTGATTTCTCGTGCACTCAATCTTCTCCTGGCCTCGACATTTGTCAATTTATGAAAGCTATACCATTCAAGTTGACTCTGAATTTTTCGTGGAGTCACACACCCGGAGATTACTTTTTTTACAGAGAGGGTGGTGTAGTATCTTCTGTTCTCATGATACCATCTCTATATGCATTACCTCCTTTTTATAGAGGGTAGTGTAGTACCTGTTCTGTTGTTTAGATACCATCCTTATAAACATTTCATCTTCTTGAGGAGAGAGAGAGTGTAATATATGTTCATTCATATTAGTCAAAATCTTCCTAGCCAAGCAAAAATATGTGACCGGAGAGAGGTTAGGGTCAGGGTTAGGGTTATTTATTACTTATAATAATTAACTTTTATCTATCAAATTTGATTTTAAATCACAGGAGTAACTTGATCTCGTTCCATTAGTCATGACTGGGTTAGGGTTAGGGTTAGGGTTATTTATTACTTATAATAATTAGCTTGATCTCGTTCCATTAGTCATGACTGGGTTAGGGTTAGGGTTAGGGTTATTTATTACTTATAATAATTAGCTTGATCTCGTTCTATTAGTCATGACTGGGTTAGGGTTAGGGTTAGGGTTATTTATTACTTATAATAATTAGCTTGATCTCGTTCCATTAGTCATGACTGGGTTAGGGTTAGGGTTAGGGTTATTTATTACTTATAATAATTAGCTTGATCTCGTTCTATTAGTCATGACTGGGTTAGGGTTATTTATTACTTATAATAATTAGCTTGATCTCGTTCCATTAGTCATGACTGGGTTAGGGTTAGGGTTAGGGTTATTTATTACTTATAATAATTAGCTTGATCTCGTTCTATTAGTCATGACTGGGTTAGGGTTAGGGTTATTTATTACTTATGTCTTGAGTAATTCGTAATTGCATTCTTAGTCTTGCCGTGGTGAGGATTGAACCTTCAACCTCCATAAGTTTATAACTGATTATACTTACCACTCTTATCCGTTGCGCCACGGGTCCTTGGCTGACGATATGAGAACAATTTGCCCTCGTTGATTAAATAAAACTTTTCGTTCGACATTCCGTACGGATTCCCGAGTTCGACATAACGTTACCGAGTTGGACAAGATGGACCTAAAGAAGATAGAAGGTTACATCGGAAGAAACGTTGAGTTGGTTAATTGTTTTACGGCATATCAACCCTTTTTTGGTAGAGGTTTTTATGTTGCAAGTTCTTTATATCTTCAAATATGCATTCAAGGTGTTTGGTTTGGTTGTTTTGTAAAGGAATTTCTTTTTTGCAGAACATGATTGAGTTTTGCAAAAGGAGAAAAAGGGGGGAAAAAGAAATAATTAAAAAAAAAATTGGTTTACGGCATAATAAGGGGTTATTTAATGCCGATAAATGTTGTCAAATGAACTTTCAAGGTAGGTCAATTTATTTTTTATTGTTGTGGACAAAAATGATAAATACAAAATTAGAGATTAAATTCTTTTGAACAGTACCTGAAGAGAAGGTCGGAGGTTACATCGGCCGAAACGTTGTGAGAATAACATCCAAGATGAGAACAGTAGTCCGAATAATCTAAATAATACAAATTATCAATCCTCATCTAAAAAAAATTCAGAATATAATATCAAATAGGTAAAAAGAACACCCGAAGAAGGTCGGAGGTTACATCGGCCGAAACGTTGAAAGAATAATATCCAAGATGAGAACAGTAGTCCAAATAATCCAAATAATCCAAATAATCAATCCTTATCTAAAAACAATTCGAAACTTTGATTGTACATGACGTCATGTCTGGAAGCATGAGTCAGCAGTCCGCCTACCTATCACTATGACGTCATATGCGCAAGAATGAGTCGGCAAAATTACTACATAATTACATTGATTTATTTCTAAATTACTACATAATAACATTAGGAAAAAGATGAAAAAAGCCCCCCCCCCCTTACAAAGCCCGACCTAGTTGGCCCTCGAGAAATAAATATTTCTTTCGACATTTTAGATATTATACGATAGAAAGAACGCTAGTGAAGAAGATACCAACTTAATGGGTCTAGTCGAGTAGTTTCGGAGCCTTAGCTGGACATACACACAATGTGTGATATTAGATAAATGATAGGTATTGTATGGTGATGAAGTAACTGTTAGTTTTGATGATATATCTTTCATTTTTATTTGTGTGCTGTTGTTTTATTTTCGTATTATTTTTTTTAATATAAAGTAATTAATCTCTCATTTTTATTATTCTAAATATTTTTATTAAATTTATTGGTTATCATATATTCAAAAAGTATTATTAGTTCTGAGTCTCATTAAATTAGTTTATCGAATTAATGTAATACGAGCGGGACCCGTGTAAA
>OY744553.1:45375643-45378143 GCA_963556195.1 Sepiola atlantica | reverse complement strand
ATTTGGATATCTATGTATCTCATATAGAGATCAAGTGTTAGGTCCAGGAAGGGGCCCCTTTGATTTCTATATCATAATCAAATTGTCAATTGGGGAGAGGAAAATTAATGTTCTTCACTTCTTTACGAAATCAACGTTTGAGAAATAAAGGAGAACTTTAATGGAATACTCGATTATCTATGCATTTCGTATGAAGATCAAATGTTAGCCTAATTGATTTCTGAGAACTTCAACTGAAGTAAAATAAAACAAAAAAATTTGTGCAACATTTTTGTCTATTTTTATATATTTTGTATTGTTTTTGTAGATGTTTGAAATGGTCGATATTCTTGCGAGTAATTTAAGTGATGTCGCGGTACATCGTGAAGAGATAAAAAAAATAATTGAATAAAAACTCTTCCTTATAGATCAACAAAAATATTAATTAATATTTTAACAACTGAATACTTATATAATGAGAATATTAATTGAAGCCGCTGTGCGACACACATCCATAAAAATTTATACTCTCTAACTAAAACTGCGTTTTGATGAACTTTTATACTTTTTACAACAAAATATAACTTATATATATATATATATATATATATATATATATAAGTTATATTTTGTTGTTTTTTGGCGATAATGACAGTTTATGAAAGCTATCTTATCGTGATTCACTTCCTATCTGTCTGTCTGTCTGTCTGTCTGTCTCTCTCTCTCTCTCTCTCTCTCTATATATATATATATATATATATATAGATATATAAAGATAGTTATCTTATCGTGATTCAGACGCGTGTACCCGAATAACTATTTCCCACTCCCTCCCTCTCGCTTTCTATTTCTTTCTTTCTTTCTTTCTTTCTTTCTTTCTGTCTGTCTGTCTGTCTGTCTGTCTGTCTGTCTGTCTCTCTCTCTCTCTCTCTCTCTCTCTCTCTCTCTCTCTCTCTCTCTCTATATATATATATATCTAAAGATAGTTATGTGTATATATTTATATATTTATATGTACAGGATTGACCGATGAGTCGTAAGACGATGAAACACGTGTCCGTAAATAATTATATATATATATATATATATATATATATATATATATATATATATATATATGTGTGTGATTTTATGAAGGCTTACCAAAGCATTCCTTTCAGGACACCAATGATCACCATTAAAGATATTTTTTCTTACAAATATTATTTATTCAAATTAAATGTTTTTTCCTACACGTGTTTCACTAACAAGCAGTTACTTGCTTGGCAGATCATCAGGGAAATTAAAAGTCTGGAATACTGGTTTCAACTGCCGACAATACACAATGTGGCGTTGCAATAGTTGAGGTCACTTAAGAAGAGAAGAGGAAAAAAATAAAAATAAATGTTAAAATTAAAAAACAAGGAAGAACAACGATAAAAAAAGGAAAGTCCTAGAAAAGTCTTAGAAAAGTAGCTCGTGCATTATTTCTTACACCAAGCCAACAAGCAAATAATCGGTCCCAAATACATTAAAAGAAAACAAAAAACCGGAACAATGTGCGATAATACACTTTCACGTCGGCCGGCACAATGATGAATAAATCCCCCCCCCCCAAAAAAAACAAAAGAACTAAATAATTCAAGATACCGCTCACAAGTTACCATTCCAATCCAATGATATTATGGGAATTCTAAATTCAACTTCTCACAAAGAAAAGTCAACATAAATATATATATATATATATAATTATCTACGGACACGTGTTTCATCATCAGCATATATATATATATATATATATATATATATATATATATATATATATATATATATATATATATATATAAATATATATATATATATATATATATATATATAAATTTAATGTGAAAAATATATATTTTAATATATCTTTTATTTATTTTCTATATTTTGACGTGTAGGAATGTCAAGTTTTTTTTTAAGGAGAACAAAATTTTCGGCTGCGATCCTTCGGCCTTCGTCAGTGTAACAGTGTAAACTATAAATATATATATATATATATATATATATATATATATATATATATATATGGTTAAAATTGGGCAGAATTTGATTATTTAAGAACACGGCTAAGAAAGAATTTGTTTACATTGACTTGAAGACGACCATGTTGTAGTCAGCTGAGTAGCAGCCCTGCGGTATTTTGTTCCATGGACAATGAATCTAGATATTAAACGGTGCTCATGGAAGTTTTAGGCAAAGTTTCAGATGGATATATATATATATATATATATATATATATATATATATATATATATACATATATATATATATATATATATATGTATATATATATATATATATGTATATATATATATATATATATGTATATATATATATATATATATATATGTATATATGTATATATATATATATATATATATATATATATATATATATATATATATATATATATATATATATATATATATATATATATATATGAATCGTTTACAACGAGATTCCGTTACTTTTGAAACCGACACGAAGACTCCATTAT
>OY744553.1:45368143-45370643 GCA_963556195.1 Sepiola atlantica | reverse complement strand
ACTTTCACAGTGGATGTTATAATTTAAAGGCAGCGGGAGGTAGAAAATAGAAATTCGAGAAATTTAAATGTAAAAAATAATTTATATATCTTTTGGGATTTACATACAAGCTTCGTTAATTCTTTTTGTTAAGGTGGTCACTGAGTTTCGACTATGGGTATGATAAGGCGTATTCCGTCCTCGAAATTAAGGGAGGGGTAAAGTAATTGAAGTGAATTAAAAGGGTTGTAGATTTGTTTTTACATTAGAAGTATCCAATTATAGTTTATAATGGAAATCGCTCCAGACAAGACATCAAGCCCCTTAATGTAAAGAGCTAAAACAAAAATGCTACTTAGAGGTAAAAAAACAAACAAACTAGCAAACGATAAATGTAATATGGATTAATTTCGACCTAGAAAACAACAGTTCTTCCCCCTTTGTTAGAAACCTCGCTCACGGAATGTGAGGACTAAATGACAAAAAAAGAGAGAAGCGAAAGAAACCACATTCATTTTCATTGGCTGTCTCTAGAAAAAGAAAGAAGAAAAGAAAAAAAAAGCTTAATGGGCAGCGTGGTAACGTGATTATAGATGTGACAAAGTTTTCTTTAAAAAAAAATCAAAAAAAAACGAGTGCGTTGTTAACAGGTCAGCGTGACCCAGCTCTGTAAAAAATAATTTCCCGTCGTAAACGAGGCAAGACTATTTCCATTGTTAAAAACAAACACAAACTCTAAAAAAAAAAAATAACGCGCAATTATATATTTATATATATATTTTTTTTTTATGCATATATCCCTTACAATATCATCCAAATAATCTCATATATATATATATATATATATATATATATATATATATATATATATATATATATATATATATATAATAGATATAAAAAATAATAATAAATAAGTCAATTAATAAGTAAGTAAGTAAATAAAAGAATAAAGCTATATATATATATATATATATATATATATATATATATAAGTGCTTTGAAATTCTTTGGATTACTACCCTGTTGATGTTTTACCTGGATTATTACCATTATTATTATATATATATATATATATATATATATATATATATATATAGCATAATATAAAATGAAATAATAAAATAAGGTGTGAATCAAATTTTATTAGAATTTTTTTCTGACCTGACGGCTTTTAAAAAAATAAATGATCAATTTCCAACTGTAATTTATCTAAAACTTTTCATTTTAATTTGTGGATCCCAGACGACATTTTTATTCAGCCCCACTTTAACGTTTTTTTTTTAAATATTTGATTTCTTTACAGCAAACTGTGTTATAAACGGCTGTTTTATGCACTTTTTTGTAACCTGTCAAGTTAGGGTAAGGGTTAGAGTAAGGGTTTGAAGTTAGGTTAGGAGTAGGGTTAGAGTAAAGGTTTGAAGTTAGGGTGAGAGATTAGGGTTAGGGTTAGGGTTAGAGTTAGAGTAAGGGTTAGGGTTAGAGTAAGGGTTAATGTTAAAGTAAGGGGTAGAGTTAAGGTTAGAGTAAGGATCAGGGTTAGAGTTAGAGTTAGGGTTAGAGTTAGGACTATGGCTAGGGCTAGGGTTAGGGTTAGGGTTAGGGTTAGGGTCAGAGTTAGAGCTAGGGTTAGAGTTAGAGTTAGGGTTAGGGTTAAGGCTAGGGTTAGGGCTAGGGCGAGCGTTAGGGTTAGAGTTAGGGTTAGGGTTAGGGTTAGGACTAGGGTTAGGGTTAGACTTAGGCTTAGAGTTAGAATAAGGGTTAGAGTTAAGTGTTAGGATTACGGTTAGAGTTAGAGTTAGTGTTAGGGTTAGAAAAAGTACAAATTTATCATCATCTGACTGACGAAAAAACTGTAATAGCAAAGACGAAAACATAATTGAAATGATAGTTTGCGTAAAAACAACAGAAAACACAAGCGCAAAAAAATAAACGTTTATAAACAAGTTTGCGTTTCATATATTGAAAAAAAAATGTACACAAACTAACTTTTTTACTTATAAACAACCAGAAAGACAACAACAAAATAAATAAAAACAATTCACGAAAACAATTATACATACAAGTTTAACACATTTTTTTTTATTACATTTATTATTGCAAAAACGAAAATGAAAACCAATATGGTGCATTTAGTTCGCTCGGTAAAATTCGTTAACGTTCGCCAGTCTCGGAAGTGTTCGGTGAAACTCGTCGTTGATGACGCTGATATCTTCTTGGATGTCCATTAGGCAACTGTTTCGGAGACGTCGCACTGTTCTTTCTCTTTACAGGAGATTTGAAAAGTGTTTGAATCGCATTTTTTGTCTTCATTTAAAATGCAAGGCATATTTCTATCGCATTTCAAAGCGTAGTAATCACGGACGGACGAGTGGGATCATAACAGTTGGATGCAGGGTTCGAATCGTCCGACCGGCGGTACGGTTACATAATATATATATATATATATATATATATATATATATATATATATATATATATATATGTTCCTGGTAAACAACTGATGATCTCTTAAATAATG
>OY744553.1:45353143-45363143 GCA_963556195.1 Sepiola atlantica | reverse complement strand
ATGGTTGTAAAAAGGACCCGAAAACAAATTGCAAGTATAAACAATGCCGGGCAACGCCGGATAGGAACAACTAGTACGGACATGATTATCCGCATGACGCAGTTTAAAAAACAGGGAGTCGGTTTTCGAAATGAAATGAATCAAGATATTTATTCTAATCACTATCGGATTCGCATTAATGATTCTGTATTCGTCAATACAGATTTACGTCCCTTTTTGGAACCAAAATGAGACTTTGTAGACGGTATAGTTGTAAATAGAGCCCAAAACAAATTGCAAATAAAAGAATACCGGGCAACGCCGGATATAAACTAGTACATACATAATTATCTGCATGACGGAGTTTTAAAAACAGGAGCCGTTTTTTTTTTCGAAATAAATCACGATAGAATTCGCATTTATAATTCTGTATTCGTCAATACAGTTTTACATCCCTTTTTCGAACAAAAATGATACTTTAGAAACGGTACAGTTGTCAAAATCGCTCAAAACAAATTTCAAGTATAAAAACAATACCGGGCAATGCCGGATATGAACAGCTAGTGCGTAATAATTATCTGCATGACGCAGTTTAAAAAACAGGAGCTGTTTTTTTCGAAATAAAGCAAAATACATATCGTATCCGCATTGGATAAATAACTCTGTATTCGTCAATACAGTTTTACATCCCTTTTTTTTAACGAAAGCTTTGTAAACGGTATAGTTGTAAAAGCAGGCCCAAAACAAATTTCAAGTAAAAATAATACCTGGAAACGCCGGATATGAACAGCTAGTACGTATATGATTTAGAATATTCTGCTGACGTTTGCTTTGCACAATGTACAAACGCATGTTAGTGACAATGGCCAACGGTGAAACATGGCGATAGAGAAAAATAAAAAACAGTTTCTGTATGTGTTTATTTTTTTAAACGTTTCAGTATTTCTCGATGTAAACAAGTTTTAGGCAAAGTTGATTCATTCATTTTTATTAGATTCAAGAAATTGTAGAACGTGTATTGGCGAAATAAAAAAAAAAAATGAAAAAAAAAATGTTATTATTTACTTTCTGCTTCAAGTTCACCGTTATAAAATTATATTTCAACGTTATATTATTATTATTATTGTACTTCTAAATGTTTCCCCTATGGACATTTGTACACACACACACACACACACAAACACACACACACACACACACACACACACACACACACACACATATATATATATATATATATATATATATATATATATATATATATATATATATATATATATAATATAAAATGAAATAATAAAATAAGGTGTCAATCAAATTTTATTAGAATTCAAAGTTCATGCAAAGTATCCTTAAGTCCTTAGCTCATGAGTTTTCAAAGATAATTCTTCTCTTCAGAGGACCATTACCGCAGTTATACTACTACAGGCAATAAAATTACACTTTGAAAATATATAAAAATATATACAACAATACAAAAAAATATATAACATCAAATATATCAACCCAAAAACATACTTTTTGTTGAATCTATACAATCCATCCACGTCATAGAGTTTAAAAGACAAAATTAGGAAATATATCCAGAAGTCCAGAAGGCTGAAAGAAAATTAATGCAGGTAATGAGTGAAAGTCCAAAAACTGGAAATTGAGAGAATTGAAAAAATAGTCCAACCGTGAGATGCGTCAACAATCGATGAAGTGAAGAGTATCCAATGTTTCATCGATTGTTGACGCATCTCACGGTTGGACTATTTTTTCACACACTTATATCCAGTTTTATTATCTTTTCATATTTCCCAAATTTTGAAATTTGGCTACTTCCCCGCCAACTTATCTATCTATGTAACTCCTCTGATGATGAGATTCCAATCTTTGAAAAGCCTGGCTTAAGGAAAGAAAAAAGAAAATTCTCTTATTGAATATGTTAATAAAATAAATATAAAACCAATATTTTCAAAAGTGCCTAATAACAAGTAGAGTCTTTATAAAATTACATGAAGAATATTACAGTCTTACGCCAATCAACCAACGTTTCGATGATACCACATCTCTTCAAAGACTGAATAGCAAATACACATTTTATTCAGTCTTTGAAGATTGCGTAAGCTTGAAACGTCAATTTCTGTAGTTAATAAATAATTAATATTTATATATATATATATATATAAATATATATATATATATTTATATACTCGACAAAAATATTACAAAGTATATAAAATATATATAGAAGACAGACAGACAGACAGATATACAGACAGAGCAAGAGAGAGAGAGAAAGAGAGAGAGAAAGAGAGGGATAGAGAAAGAGAGAGAGAGAGAAAGAGAGAAAGAGAGAGGGATAGAGAAAGAGAGAAAGAGAGAGGGGGAGAGAGAAAGAGAGGGAGAAAGAAAGAAAGAGAGAGGAGAGACAAAGAGAGGGAGAGAGAAAGAGAGAGGGGGAGAGAGAAAGAGAGAAAGAGAGAAAGAGAGAGAGGGAGAAAGAAAGAAAGAAAGAGAGAGAGAGAGAAAGAAAGAAAGAGAGAGAGAGAGAGAGAGAGAGAGAGAGTTGAAAGTTTTTTTTTATATCCGGACAAGTTCTTACTGTGGATGTTTTACAGTGGGGGAAAGTTAGGGATTGAAGCTCAGGCGAGCACCTATCGTGAGCATTATTATATATATATATATATATATATATATATATATATATATATATATATATATATATAGAGAGAGAGAGAGAGAGAGAGAGAGAGAGAGAAGGGGTGCAGTTCCAACCAGAGAAAAAAGTATATTTTAAGAATTGTGGTTACCAACGCTAATAAAAAAAATGTCTGTCAAATGGAACAGACACTTTTAAATGAAAGAAAAATGAAATGTTTTCTCAAATGAAACACTTTTTATCAAGTGGAATATTCATCTGAAGAGAGCATAATGGATAAACGATAAATGCTCGAAACACGTTATGAAATTATATTTAAAAAAAAACTTAAAATGTAAAAACGATAAGATAATAAATAATTATTGAAAAAGTTTTTTTACTAGCGTTGGTAACCACAATTCTTTATATATATATATATATATATATATATATATATATACTTCTTTGTAGTATAGCAGGAAAAATCCACATCATTAACCCCCAAAACAGTAACGGGCAAATATACGATATTCATAATATTGGCTCACCGGATTTATATAGAAATATTTTTTTTATTTTTTATTTCTTTACTTTATTTTATTTTTTTATTTTTATATCTTAAATCTTCTCCGGTTTAAATCTCAACTGTTACTTTTCACCCTTCCCCCTTTTTTTCAAACCTTATTAAACCTTCCTTACACTAAATTTAAACAAACATACACAACACTCTAAGCAAATAACGCGTCCCAACGAGAGTGACACGTGACTTCACATTTCCGAAAAAGATAACAACAACAGCTGAAAGAGAAAGAGAGGGAGAAAGAAAGAAAGAGAGAGGAGAGACAAAGAGAGGGAGAGAGAAAGAGAGAGGGGGAGAAAGAAAGAGAGAAAGAGAGAGGGAGAGAAAGAGAGAGAGGGAGAAAGAAAGAAAGAAAGAGAGGGAGAGAGAGAGAGAGAGAGAGAGAGAGAGAGAGAGAGAGAGAGAGAGAGAGAGAGAGAGAGAGTTGAAAGTTTTTTTTTATATCCGGACAAGTTCTTACTGTGGATGTTTTACAGTGGGGGAAAGTTAGGGATTGAAGCTCAGGCGAGCACCTATCGTGAGCATTATTATATATATATATATATATATATATATATATATATATATATATATATATATATATATATATATATACATATATATATATATATATGTATATATATATATATATATATATATATGTATATATATGTATATATATATATATATATATATATTTATATATATATATATATATATATATATATTTCTATATATATATATATATATATATATATATATATATATATATATATATATATATATATATATGCAGTAGAGAAAGACTCGCAACATCACTTCTGTGTGAAAGGGGCTGTAGGGAAGAGAAGAAACACCCCCCCACTAGATTGTGATGTCGGTTTTGTACTCTGTCAAGGCAGACAATACAAAAAAGATATGTACACATTACAAGCGTAGGACAATATGTAAATTCAGCACTCGTTATCCAAACAGCCGAAAAGAACGTGTTTTGCACGACACCCTATTTGATACCGCTCACACTTTGATCTGAGGGGAGTACTTTTTAGATTAATTTAGGATAAAACATTTGAATATTTAAAAGAAGCTGGTGTTTACAACTGAATTTAACAGGTGTCATTTCTACAAACTTTCAAGGGTTGATATGCCGTAAAATGAAACAACGAAAGAACACATGAATAAATATTCGAAGAGGCTAAGAACTTGAAGCACAGAATCACTGAAGTCAGCATTAAATGGCCCGAAAAGGGTTGATATGCTGTTAAACAAAAGAAACATACAGTTAGTGGAACATAAGTTGCTATTTAAAAAACCTAGATAGAAAATTAGGGTTCATACCTCCCACCCCACCAACGTTGTAGTACGGAATTCGATCACAATGGAACGGCTAAGATTCGAGATTTGCCTAGCCAATCCCATCGTCTGCGTCGCTATCCATTATTCTGATCTTAAACTCGCTTGTAAATAAACAATAAAAGCAAAATGAAAGCTCAGCGAATCGGCTTCTTTAGAATCAAACAAACAGGAAGTCCAACAAACCGGAAATAAAGGCAAAGGCATTGTGGTGAAAATGATCTGACACTTGACAATCACTTTTGTTAGCTCGTCGTCGGGTCTTGACCTCGAGCAATATCACGTGACCCAGACTTCCGGTCAGGGCAGAACGGCATTTAACCGAACCAATTTCCGGTCTGGCAAAGAACAACCCCTTCACCTCGCACCGCCGATGCCGTGATTAGAAACCGGCGAACGCGCCAAAAAATCGGCAAAGCGTCTGTGACGTCACTGATTATTTCTGACCTGAAAACTTTTAAGAACGCAACTCGGTAGCCATTTTCTTTTTTTCCCCCGCTGGCTTGCAGAAAGAAAAGAAAAAGAAAAAAGAAAAAAGAAAAAAAACAACAAAACAACAGAAAATTTAGTATTTATGGCGATATACTTTTGATCACTATCTATCGCCGCCTCAGTTGGTAGAAGCGATTTTAGAAGCCGTTTTTATTTGTCTGTGGAAAATAAATCTAATTGGGGAAATCATCTCAACTGTTACCCACAACTTATTCTCAACAAAAACCCCGTTACATCTATAGATAGTGGTCGGCTGAGTATATATATATATATAGGTTGACTTTCTTGGAAAAGTACAACCGAAACATGTATGCACATATGTAACCAATAATGTTTGTATAAATAAAAAAATTATACTTATAAACAGCTCTACTTGTTATTGAGCACTTTTTATAAACACTTGAGTTTCTACGGATTTACATTTACAGAAACTAATACAATACATATATATATATATATATATATATATATATGTAGAAAACAGAGCAAGAATAGAATATAAATGCTGACAGTTGCAATGTGTTTGTGAATCTTTTCTTTCTCTCTCCCTCTCTCTCTCTCTCCTTTTCTCTCTCTCTCGCTCTCTCTCTCTCTCTCTCTCTCTCTCTCTCTATATATATATATATATATGAGTCAGGTTCATATTATATTCCAATAACCATGTTTTTATTTTATCTTTATTTTTTCACATTTCCCAAAAAAACATAACATTTCTGTTAGATATATATTTTACGGTCCGTTTCATTTGTCTTGTGCCAAACAACATTTGTCTTATATTTGCTCTGTTGTCACAAATTGACAATCATCGAGCTGAATCTTTTAAGGAGACTGAAAAGTAAAAAATGCACTTATAGTATATGCTAATACATATATTGTCATTAATAATAATTATATATATATATATATATATATATATATATATATATATATATATATATTTAAAAAATTTATTTGAGAAACCAGTTAACAGACGTGTGAATTCATATCAATAAATGAAAATTTATTTAATCATTAAATAAAAAAATGATTAAATACATTTTCATTTATTGATATGAATTCACACGTCTGTTAACTGGTTTCTAAAAAAAAAAATTCAAATATATCTACTAACGACGCTTTTAAAACTGTAGTAACACTTATATTATTCATATATATCTTTTGGGAGACAAAAAAAAAACGGTTAGTAAACCTCTCCAACCACTTTCTAAATAATAGACCGCCCACTGTTTTCCGGTTTGTTCAGAGCCGAACAAAAGCATGGCGTTCTCTAAATAGGAGTGGGATCTATGTGGGAGAGAAACAGAAAACAGGGGATGGAGTTGTAGAATTGGTGGTGTCCTTTCTAAATAAATACAATTAGGGGGAGGCAGAGGAGAAAAATTGAAAATGGAGAGCGGGGATCTTAAAAGATTTCTATTACCATGGGAGTAACTTATTCACTCGACTAACTATGAGTCTTAACTCACCCGTAGTGTTGAATTCTGATAGGACCATAAACTGCGTGTGCCATGCTCAGGCAGGGAACACGTATTCATACTTGTACTCGTTTTCGTACACACAAGCTTACAACTTTTACCCATCTTTAAAAAAACAACAACAGAGGAATGTAATGTTTTTGTATGACAGCTGACATTGACTTTCAGCTGGTGCTTGAATAACGCGATCAGCAAAAGATTTTGCTAATTAGGCAGTCAAAAAATTCTCTCTTAATCTTTTATTTCAACTATATACAGAATATTAAGATTTGATGTTGTATTATTGATCGGCCGTTGTTCCGATGGATACTACACCCCATAAACTGGTATCGTCTTGCCCTTCGGGGCGTGATTTACGCCGGTCTATGGATCTGTCCTGTGCAGTTCTAGGAGCTTCACCCTCCCAGGCTTTGCCTCCCCTCTTTGGGGAGGAGTAAGTTTATTGCTTACTGCCTGAGGCGCCCCTACCGGGGGATGCCGACGGGGTTGCCCAGGCAATGCTTAATGGCCAGAGTGCTCACCTTCTCAGGCGCTGGCTTTTCAAATCCGACTTTCCCGACCAGACTTTGGGTCACATTTTACCTTGTGGGAGTAAGATAAAACTGGCCTTGTGCCTAACCTCCTGGGGAGGTAAATAAAATGTTGTATTATTGATTTAAATAAGAATAACCCGTTTTGAGTATCATATAAGAACGGTAAATGTAACAAACTTTCGCATTTATTGATTTAGATATATATATATATATATATATATATATATATATATATATATGAAAAAGCAATAGCTTAAACTTATTATGTATTTGTATTCCTTGCTTGAACACTTGATGAGTTAATAAACTTATAAACTATACGAATCTTATCTATTTCATCACTTCATTATCCATATATATATATATATATATATATATAGAGAGAGAGAGAGAGAGAGAGAGAGAGAAAGAGAGAGAGAGAGAGATTTTCTCTCTCTCACTCTCTCTCCCTCTCTCTCTCTCTCTCTATATATATATATATATATATATGGAAAGAGATTATATATATATATATATATATATATATATATATATATATATAGATAGAGAGAGATTTTTATATATATATATATATATATATATATATATATTTAAAATATTAAAGTGTGTTTTTGTTACCTACAGACAATATCGTTTTTTCTTTTTTTACCCTCATCAGTGCAGAAGTGGTAGTTTTAGGCGGTCGCATGGGATCGAACGCAGTTCGTAGATTCAGACTAGAATTACGAGACAAACGTTTAGAACCACACGACCGTCGGCAATCGGCACAGACAGTAATTGAAATTAAGATACACTTACCCGGGAATGCAGGTGGACGTGTCATTGCTGCCTACAGTGTTTAATGTTAGAGCGGAACCCATTAAACACCAAGGGATTCAAGAGATAGCCTTAAGAATAACTCCCTGAATTTCTAAAAGAAAACTAAAATTAAATTAAAGAATTGCACATAAAGAATCATATAGAAGATCATGCATACATAAATACATACATAAATACATACATAAATACATACATAAATACATACATGAATGCATACATAAATACATACACAAATACATACATAAATACATACATAAATACATACATAAATACATACATGAATGCACACATAAATACATACATAAATACATACATAAATACACACATAAAAGCCATACATAAATACACACATACACACACATACATACATAAATACATACATAAATACATACATGAATACACACATCAATACATACATAACTACATACATGAATACACACATAAATACACGCATAAATACATACATGGATACACACATAAATACATATATAAATACATACATAAATACATACATAAATACACACATAAGTACACACATAAATATACACATAAATATACACATAAATACATACATAAATACATACATAAATACATACATAAATACACACATAAATACATACATAAATACACACATAAATGCATACATAAATACACACATTGATACATACATAAATACACACAAAAATACGCACATAACTACATACATGAATACACACATAAATACACGCATAAATACATACATGAATACACACATAAATACATACATAAATACATACATAAATACACACATAAGTACACACATAAATATACACATAAATATACACATAAATACACACATAAATGCATACTTAAATACACACATAAATACATACATGAATACATACATAAATACACACATAAGTACACACATAAATATACACATAAATATACACATAAATACACACATAAATGCATACTTAAATACACACATAAATACATACATAAATGCATACATAAATACACACATAAGTACACACATAAATATACACATAAATATACACATACATACACACATAAATGCATACTTAAATACACACATAAATACATACATACATACATACATACATAAATACACACATAAGTACACACATAAATATACACATAAATATACACATAAATAAACACATAAATACATACATAAATACACACATAAATGCGTACATAAATACATACGTAAATACACACATAAATACACACATAAATACACACATAGATACACACATAAATACATACATAAATACATACTTAAATACACACATAAATACATACATAAATACACACATAAATGCACACATAAATACACACATAAATACACACATAAATACATACATAAATACACACATAAATACGCACATAAATACACACATAAATACATACATAAATACATACATAAATACACACATAAATACGCACATAAATACACACATAAATGCATAATAAATACACACATAAATACACACATAAATTCATGCATAAATACACACATAAATACACACATAAATACACACATAAATACGCACATAAATACACACATAAATACACATATAAATACACACATAAATACATACATAAATACACACATAAATACGCACATAAATACACACATAAATACACACATAAATACATACATAAATACACACATAAATACGCACATAAATACACACATAAATACACACATAAATACACACATAAATACATACATAAATACACACATAAATGCATACATAAATACACACATAAATACACACATAAATACACACATACATGCATAATAAATACACACATAAATACACACATAAATACATACATAAATACACACATAAATGCATACATAAATACACATATAAATACACACATAAATAGATACATAATACACATATAAATACACACATAAATACACACATAAATACACACATAAATGCATACATAAATACACACATAAATGCAGACATAAATACACACATAAATACACACATAAATACATACATAAATACACACATAAATGCAGACATAAATACACACATAAATACATACATAAATGCATACATAAATATACACATAAATACATACATAAATACACACATAAATACACACATAAATACACACATAAATGCATACATAAATACAC
>OY744553.1:45338143-45348143 GCA_963556195.1 Sepiola atlantica | reverse complement strand
TTGTATTTGTTGCGCAACATTTGCCAACAACATCGTAAGTGTTGTATTTTTTGCGCAACATATGGCAACAACATCGTAAATGTTGTATTTGTTGCGTAACATTTGACAACAACATCGTAAATGTTGTATTTGTTGTGCAACATTTGGCAACAACATCGTAAATGTTGTATTTGTTGCGTAACATTTGGCAACAACATCGTAAATGTTGTATTTGTTGCGTAACATTTGACAACAACATCGCAAATGTTGTATTTGTTGTGCAACATTTGCCAATAAAATCGAAAATTTTTTTGTTAGTAGCGCAACATTTGGCAACAACATCGTAATTGTTGTATTTGTTACGCAACATTTGGCAACAGCATCGTAAATATTGTATTTGTTGCACAACATTTGGCAACAACATCGTAAGTGTTGTATTTTTTGCGCAACATATGGCAACAACATCGCAAATGTTGTATTTGTTGTGCAACATTTGGCAATAAAATCGAAAATGTTTTATTAGTAGCGCAACATTTGGCAACAACATCGTAATTGCTGTATTTGTTACGCAACATTTGGCAACAGCATCGTAAATGTTGTTTTTGTTGCGCAACATTTGCCAACAACATCGTAATGTTGACGTTTGGTTTTGACTTTAACGAATAAAAATGTAAATTCGTAAAATGCGACTTTTTGACAGTCTCGATTCTTTAAAACTAGGTACTCACAGGAGGGGCCTCGTAAAGGTTGCCAGGAATCGGTGCTACTTTGGCTTAATATCTCCATCGAAAATATATCTACACAGCATTGGCACTACTTTCACTTGATATCTACATCGAAAATATATCTACACAGTATTGGCACTACTTTCACTTGATATCTACATCGAAAATATATCTACACAGTATTGGCACTACTTTCACTTGATATCTACATCGAAAATATATCTACACAGTATTGGCACTACTTTCACTTGATATCTACATCGAAAATATATCTACACAGTATTGGCACTACTTTCACTTAATATCTACATCGAAAATATATCTACACAGTATTGGCACTACTTTCACTTGATATCTACATCGAAAATATATCTACACAGTATTGGCACTACTTTCACTTGATATCTACATCGAAAATATATCTACACAGTATTGGCACTACTTTCACTTGATATCTACATCGAAAATATATCTACACAGTATTGGCACTACTTTCACTTGATATCTACATCGAAAATATATCTACACAGTATTGGCACTACTTTCACTTGATATCTACATCGAAAATATATCTACACAGTATTGGCACTACTTTCACTTGATATCTACATCGAAAATATATCTACACAGTATTGGCACTACTTTCACTTGATATCTCCATCGAAAATATATCTACACAGTATTGGCACTACTTTCACTTGATATCTACATCGAAAATATATCTACACAGTATTGGCACTACTTTCACTTGATATCTACAAAGAAAATATATCTACACAGTATTGGCACTACTTTCACTTGATATCTCCATCGAAAATATATCTACACAGTATTGGCACTACTTTCACTTGATATCTACATCGAAAATATATCTACACAGTATTGGCACTACTTTCACTTGATATCTACAAAGAAAATATATCTACACAGTATTGGCACTACTTTCACTTGATATCTCCATCGAAAATATATCTACACAGTATTGGCACTACTTTCACTTGATATCTACATCGAAAATATATCTACACAGTATTGGCACTACTTTCACTTGATATCTACAAAGAAAATATATCTACACAGTATTGGCACTACTTTCACTTGATATCTCCATCGAAAATATATCTACACAGTATTGGCACTACTTTCACTTGATATCTACATCGAAAATATATCTACACAGTATTGGCACTACTTTCACTTGATATCTACAAAGAAAATATATCTACACAGTATTGGCACTACTTTCACTTGATATCTCCATCGAAAATATATCTACACAGTATTGGCACTACTTTCACTTGATATCTACATCGAAAATATATCTACACAGTATTGGCACTACTTTCACTTGATATCTACAAAGAAAATATATCTACACAGTATTGGCACTACTTTCACTTGATATCTCCATCGAAAATATATCTACACAGTATTGGCACTACTTTGACTTGATATCTACAAAGAAAATATATCTACACAGTATTGGCACTACTTTGACTTGATATCTACAAAGAAAATATATCTACACAGTATTGGCACTACTTTCACTTGATATCTCCATCGAAAATATATCTACACAGTATTGGCACTACTTTCACTTGATATCTACATCGAAAATATATCTACACAGTATTGGCACTACTTTCACTTGATATCTACAAAGAAAATATATCTACACAGTATTGGCACTACTTTCACTTGATATCTCCATCGAAAATATATCTACACAGTATTGGCACTACTTTGACTTGATATCTACAAAGAAAATATATCTACACAGTATTGGCACTACTTTGACTTGATATCTACAAAGAAAATATATCTACACAGTATTGGCACTACTTTCACTTGATATCTACAAAGAAAATATATCTACACAGTATTGGCGCTACTTTCACTTGATATCTACAAAGAAAAAATATCTACACAGTATTGGCGCTACTTTTTACTTGATATCTACAAAGAAAAAATATCTACACAGTATTGGCACTACTTTGATTTGATATCTACAAAGAAAATATATCTACACAGTATTGGCACTACTTTGATTTGATATCTACAAAGAAAAAATATCTAAACTGTACAGGTGCTACTTTGACTTGATATTAACAAGAAAACATATCTAAACCGTACTGGAGCTGATTTGGCTTGATATCTACAAGAAAATAATAACTACACAAAGTCTGTTCATCTGGATGAAACCGCGGTACGCCTCTGAAATATGTAAAGTATAGTTTCTTAAATAAACAATTTGTATATATATATTAATATATATATACATATATATACATATATATATATTAATATATTTATATCTATATATATATATATATATATATATATGATGCATAGAACTTACAAATATATATATATATATATATATATATATATATATATATATATATATATATATATATATATATATATATGTATATATATATGATGCATAGAACTCACAAAGATTGTGCCTTATGGTTGTCTAGTCTGCATGAAGTCCTTTTTGTTGTGAGTTTTGATGAAAGCGTTTTTGTGGAACGAAATTGATTCGAACCCAGCACACACAGGTTCTCAGTCCACGTCGTAAACAACATAGCCATCGTGCCATCCCCGTGTCGTATATATATATATACATCTTCTT
Organism: Sepiola atlantica; assembly: GCA_963556195.1. Classification (NCBI taxonomy): domain Eukaryota; kingdom Metazoa; phylum Mollusca; class Cephalopoda; order Sepiida; family Sepiolidae; genus Sepiola; species Sepiola atlantica. The sequence continues at coordinate 45,344,801 of OY744553.1, read as the reverse complement.
CTACACCGTCCTATTACATAACCCTGATATCTTAACCCTCCCGTTTTTCTCATCTCAAGGCTAATCTAAAAAGATTCAATAAACATGTCTCGTGTCCCCTTCTCCCCCTTTATAATTTAAGTAAATTCTAGCCGCTACCAACATTTACCCTTACTCCTTCCACAATTATTGTAATATCTCTCCAACTACCTAATGATTGTATAACCATTTCCCACTGTCACCATCTATTTGTATCTCATAATTTAATTTTTTCGAAAGCGGTCACAAATTTTAAGCCGCCACCCGCCACTTATCTATTTCAAACATTTTGTACTCGTATGTGTGTGTTTTTTCTTTAGACAATCATCCTGAGGAAGTCTTGAAATAAAGATGAAACGTTGATGAATACATACATAATATTTTTTATTTCTCCTTTTTTAATTTTCACATATACAGAGGTTTGACTACCACGACTTTGTCGAGAAGATTGACGATGCATTTGTCTGATACCAGCGCCATAGTCCAACACTTAACTAACGACCACTCTTGCCCCCGATCGGAATTCAGAAAACTCTTAGTAGAAAATACCAAAATCTTAGAATATATTACTAACAAACAAAAACTCTATATATTAGAAGCCCTATATATAAAAACCCCCAAAACCCTAATTAATAGAATTAACTTTAATATCAGTAATAATATTCTAAAATGTCTATAGCTCTAAATATAGTTTCGTACTTAATACATAATTCCCGCTAAAACCTTCTATAAATACTAACACATGGTCTATACCTGATTAACCTCATTCCCTGAAGATGGACCCGGATGGGTCTGAAATTACTTGGGAGACCCATAAAAACTATGGCAAATTCATCAGCCCATTCCTTTTCCGAAACTAAGATCCTGATTCAGACTATTGAAAGGATCTACCAAAGGATATCTAAACATGAGTTGTCTCTCATATTCAACAATACTTGCCTGCAAGAGAAGATGCTGCCTATATATACCCATTCCAAAACTTCCCCAGACATCACGCGTCTTTCAAATTTACAAAAATTAATTTGTTTTAAATTAATATTTGCAAATATACACTCATGATTATTTTTTTCAGATTTCCAGATATATTTAAAATATTTTCCTCGATAATAATCTGAATACAAATTATAAATAGAATTAATTAAAGACATTGTTTTTTATCTATATAATTGAGTTACATAATTAAATTAGATTGTTATGGAATATGATGGAACAGCCGGCGTCCACTCCAACATTTGGTTACCCGTCCTCTGATTGTTAAGTATAACGTCTATTTCGAACGCACAGAAAGTTCTATTTCAGGAAAGAGAGAGAGAGAAAGACAGAGAGAGAGAGAGAGAGAGAGAGGGGGGGGAAGAAAGAGGGAGATAAAAAGAGACAGAGAAAAAAGGGAGATAGAGAAAGAAAAGGGAGATAGATATAGACACAAGACAGAGGCGCGTTAGTTGATTAATATGATGGAACAGCCGGCGTTCACTCCAACATTTGGTTACCCGTTTTCTGATTATTAAGTTTAACGTTCTATTTCGAACGCACAGAAAGTTCTATTTCAAAAAATCCACAATCGATGATTGCTATAAACAAGAATTCAATCGTGAAAACCAAGTGAGTTACAATAATAAATGGATGGAGCAGTAGTAGCAGCAGCAGCAGCGGAAGCAGTAGCAGTAGCAGTAGTAGCATAATTAAAGGGTTTGACTTTAAGGGGTGCGGCTGCTGATGATGATTATTATGGTATCCAATTAAGAAGATAGTGAAAGCGAGAGATGGCCTAAGAAGTGTGACAAAGAAATAATTAATGTCGATTGATAGCAACAATTACTTAAAGTCAATCCACCGTCCTCTAACTCGTCAAAAACATCCTCGAACGGATTGACGCCCAGCTCTTAAAGAAAAAACATTTTGTTTCCTCTACAACCTAGGGCGCTAAAAACGTGCATCAGATTCCGCAAACTTGAACGAGAAAGACAGCGTGATTGTATTCCGCCATTAGTTTTGCTTAAACAACAACAAAAAAAAAAATCCAAAAAAAAAATCCAAAAAAAAAATCCAAAAAAAAATCCAAAAAAAAAATCCAAATAAAAAATCAAAAAAAAAATCAAAAAAAAAAAAAAAAAAAAAAAAAAAAAAAAAAAATCCGAAGTCGTTAGAATTTTTCCATTCGTCCGATTTAAATTCAATTATTCAAACTTTCGATTGTTTGTCCCCAACAATTAATTCAAATTAAAATCAGCGTTGAATGATAATGCCGCCATTACAAAAGTGAAGAGGCAGAAGGATAGGACATTGCCATTACGCGCGGCAAAACTAATTTCATTTGGCCGCGCGGAAAACGGTTATTCTCGCAGCAGCGGTGACAAACAAAAAAGAAAAACGGTTCGTCTGATTGAAAAACAACAAAGCAAACAGAAACAGAATAATTAAATGAATCTTATTTAAGTATAATGGTACGAGCTTTTTGGTGATAGCCGAGGAAATATCTATTTGTGATTTAAAAAAAAAAATAGGGTGAAGTGATGTTCGACTTTTGTTTGTATATCAAATATGTTCATGTAGAAAAACTTGGATATTGGTAATCTTAAATAAATAAATAAATAAAAGCGAAAGTAAGTAAGCGACAAAAGTAAAAACGCCCTATTTCAACTTTTCGACAATAGAAACACCATCTTTTTATATACTGCTTATGTATATACATATAATATTGTTGAATATTTGGTTTATAATACGTTTGTATGTCGGAATCTGGCGTAGTACAGCAACTCCTTTGTTGATCCAGCGAACGGCATCGCTTGATAACGGGACGATATGTCGTTTCTCGATCCGAGCGACGTCGAGTGGTCTTGCCAGTCGGTCCCGGCTTCAAGTGAGTGTAGTATTAACACAGCATGACGTCACTAGCATTAAATGCATCGTTCCTTCCATTAAAGAAGTAGAACACTCTTGACGTAAAGCCGCCGATAAAGTGTTAAAATTATCACAGTTTATTCGCTATTTAAAATTGGCCGTGTGGTTAAGGCGTCGGATTTGAGTTGCAAAAGACTCGTAATACGGGGTTTCGAATCGCATGACCGGTAGTGAATAGTCATATCTCTATGCTGATGAGTCCCGATTATTAAAAAGGACGAAACGTATACGTACATAGATAATAAACAATAACAAATATGTATATATATGTATATATATATATATATATATATATATATATATATATATATAGGATCAAAATAAACCAAAGTGAAAACTTTTAGTAGATGGAACCTATTGTGAAAAGGATTAGCTCAATATACGAGATAGAGCAATAGTAGAGATAGAAGAAAAAGAGTGATAAATATGAGACGATTGTCCAGATTTATTTCAAATTTCAATTGTTCAATGCAAGGTGCATTCAGTAATAAACTAGTGTTTATTATTCTTTCCTTAAGCCAAGGCTTTTCAAAGATCGAAATCTTATCATCAGAGGAGAAATACAGATGGATAAGTTGGCTTTCGAAAAAACCAAAGTTCAAATATTTGAAAAATATGAAAATTATTATTAAAAATTATTAAAATAATTTTTGTTAAAAAAACGTATTGAATGAAAAGAAAAGCTCCGTGAAAAAGATTGCAAATTTTCCGGGTGGTAAATTTCCGTTGAAAAGAAGTCCGGTGAATTTGTTTTTTTCGAAAGCCAACTTATCCATCTGTATTTCTCCTCTGATGATAAGATCTCGATCTTTGAAAAGCCTTATATTTCATAACATTTTGGAATTCAACTCCAAGTACATTTTGAAGATAGAGATGGGCCGTACCAACTTATGTATAGGTGGCGGAGGGATGACGGTCTGACGACGAAGCTTAGCATTGTCGTCATTTATATGAGAGTCAGAAGAGTTCATTGTACAAGGAAGGTGGTCTGTACTTTCTCTACAATAATTCTGCTGTTTCTATTCTTAGTCTGTTTCATTTCCTTTCAAAAATCAATATCTTTGATCGAAAAATAATTATCTTTGGTCATATCGATTTAAAGATTTCATTTTTTTATTAACACTAAAAAATTATTCCCGCACTGTAATTCGTGAATGACGTCATAATATTCACGCATGTCATCTGCATATTTCCGTTTCCTTTTAATGGCGATTCTTCTTGTCTTTTTTTTTTCGTTGGCTTTTTGCATTAAGAAAGAGAGATAATTTCCGGTATTTACGATTCCAGCCGTGAACAATGTTAAATGACCTATAATGGACAAATTATTGTTGTCAATTGCGGCCACTAAATGGTCACCATGGAGGCGGGAAGATTATTCTGGAAGCGTAAAAATAAGGTTAGTATGCTAAATTTCCACGTGAGGTTAAAAATAAAGCAGAGTAGGTATTTTCTGGTTTAAATTAAAGTACGAGCTACGTGTCCGGGCAGGGACGTCAAAGAGGCAGGAAGTCGCCAGTCTTACGTGGCGAATGAGCAAGGAAGATATTTTTTTCGATTGAACCGGGAGGAAGGTAGATAGATAAATAGATAGAGACAAATAGATAAAAAGAAAGAAAGAAAGAAAGAAAGAGAGAGATCGAGAGAGAAAGAGAGAGAAAGAGATAGAGAGTTCAGTTTGATTATGATAGATGCTGCCTCCCCCTCATGGGACAAGTATTTGAATGGTTTATACATACTATGAAAAGAAAATTCAACCCCAAAGAGATTGATAAAACCTGATTCATTTGTGATGTTTCTTTATTAATAAAATCAATAGAAAGCGGTTATGAAGAAGAAGAATAAGAAGAAGAAGAAGAAAAAGAAGAAGAAGAAGAAAAAAAAATAATAATAATAAGAATAATAATAATAAGAAGAAGAAAAAGAAGAAGAAAAAAAAAGAAGAAGAAGAAGAAGAAGAAGGGAAGAGGGGGACAGAAGAAAAAAATAAGAAAACAAGAAAGAAAAAGAAGAGAAAACGACGATGAAATAAAGAATAAGAAATAGAAGAAAAAGAGGAGGAATAATAAAGAAGAAACACGTCTACAACTGCAGAGATTAGAGAAGATTGAAACTTCGTCTGCCACCTCACCACTGCGACTACAGAGATTCGACCAGCTGATTGTGCCGACAAAGGAGATGCACTGTGAGGATAAAATAAACTTTGTAACAGAATATTTACACATATTATTGAAAGAAGGAATTTTAAAGGACTAACTTTACTAACCATAACTATCCCTAACCTTAACCTTAACCCTAACCCTAACCCTAACTAACCCTTAACCCTAATCCCCAACCCTAACTAACCCTAGCCCTAACTCTAAACCTAACCCTAACCCTACACCTAAACCTAAGCCTAAGCCTAATCCTAACTAACCCTAACCCTAAACCCTAAACCTAAACCTTAACCCTTAACCCTTAACCCGTAACCTTAACACTTACTCCAACCCTAAATTATCTTAACCCTTACCATAACCTTAACACTAAGCCTAAGCCTAAGCCTAACCCTAACCCTAACCCTAAACCTAAACCTAACCCTAACCCTAACCCTAAGGCTTAACCCTAACCCTAACACAAACTCCAACCCTAACAAACCTTAACCCTAACCTTAACCCTAACCCTAACCATAATCCTAGCCCATACGGAACCTCAAACTTAATTCTTTATTTAGTCCACGGGGGCAAATTTTTCTCGCCCCGTCAGCTAATTCATTATTAGATGAGAATAGTAGTCCGAATAATTGACATAACACATGCTTACGTATGTTAAACATATTTGATACGCAGGCAACGGTGGATATGTATGCTAGTATGATTTTAAAACTTTCAATTTTTATTGACACTGAAATGATTCCCTATATGTAACTCTTGAATTACGTCCTAACATTGAAACCATTGTCACTTTATTTCCGCCATTTTCCATGGCGAGTTTTTGTCGTTTTCGCAATCGGCAAGAGAAATAACTTCCGGTATTCATTTTTTTTTCGGCGTCTCAATTTATTGGATTACATTTGTCGCAGACAAACAGAAGAATTCATTGCTTTCAGAATTCAATTTATACTTTGTCGATTTTATCATTTAAAACATCGTTTAGTTTTTGTGATGTTGAGATATCAATTGACAATATGTCAAACAACTATTGGGATGGAATTTGATGCCAGTTTACAAATACGCACGTGTCTGAATTTTGCTTTCTCTCTCAAGATTATATGTAACAAACTATTCACGTAGATAAATAGACAGACATATACTAATATATATATATATATATATATATATATATATATATATATATATATATATATATATATATATATATATGGTTATTTTTATTTACACAGATATATACAAAATCTGCGACACTGGCATGCCGATGCTATCGATCAACAGCTGTTATAAACTGACTATTCACGTAGATAGACAGATATATACTAATATATATGTATTTAGAAATTTACACTTTATATGTATATATGTGTGTATATTTTTTAATCTCTTAATTCCCCCATCCCTTTCCAACGGTTTCTTCCTACTCTCATGATGTTAATTCTTTCCACAATTGATTTCAATTTTTCAAGTTTTAATTCTAACCATTTTCTGTTTTCAAAGTTACCCCCCTTTGACCGTTCGTATTCTCATATTCTCACAACGGCCCAAATTTAAAATTAGAATTGAATAAATAAAGAAAAAAGTAAATAAATCAA
>OY744553.1:45320643-45330643 GCA_963556195.1 Sepiola atlantica | reverse complement strand
TGCCGATATTATGATATGGGTTAATGGTTGCAATAATGCTGATCATATAAAAATAGTGGTTTAACAGACAACAGTAATCAGAGTGGTAATCCCAGTAATCTTAACAATAGTAATGATGATAGTGAAAAATTATAGAAGTAGTCATAATGGTGGCAATAACAACAACAATAATAATAATAATAATAATAATAATAATAATAATAATAATAATAATAATAATAATAATAATAATAATAATAATAATAATGATAATAAAGATAATAAAAATGGCAGTGGAGGCAAAAGTAAGGTAACGGTAAAACATGGCAGTATTATTAATAATAGTGCTACTGTTAATTTCATTGCTGCAAATAACAATAACTATGATAGTAACGTCAGACATGGTGTCACCACTGATAACAATAATTATCTTGATAAAAAGTACAGAAATGAAAAAATGAAAAAAGTGAAAAAAGTGAAAAAATGAAAAGAATGAAGAAAATGATTCAATGTCAAATAGTTAAGTTTAAGATATTAATAATAGTAGTAATAAATAATTGATAATGATAATCTAAAAAATATATAATCTAAAAAATAATCTAAGAAATATAGAAATATTAATCAAAGGATGGATAAGCATAAAAGGGGGGTATTTAAGAGTAAAGAAAAATACAGAAGATGACCATTAGTGTTAATCGTTGTGGGTATGATAATAATAATAATAATAATAATGATAATAATAATAATAATAATAATAATAATAATAATAACAACAATAATAATACCAACCAATACTACTGCTTACAGTACTACTACAAATAATACTACAAACAAAAAAGCTACTACTAATAGAGATAAAAATAATAATAATTAATAAAAGGTATAAGATGATAGTTGTGTTGACAAAATTTTCAGTTGGTGGGGAGGTGTTTTTTTTTTTTTATATATAATAACCGCCTAAGGGGTTATGAGTGGATTACTAAGAAGGTGTAATCTATTATGCCTACAGTTAATTGATGTTTCTTGTTTTTTGTTTAGAAGTTTGCCCCTATCGCTGAATTTAATTATTTCAAGTTTTTCTGTTAGGCAAAGGTAGCAAGGTGAGTTTAGGGAACCACAGGTGCTAGTTCTTCTAATTGTGTTCCAAGTTACTGTTGGTGATAGGTTATTGTTGTATAGTTCCCAGTAATATATAGAAAGTGAGGTTCTTTTTTGATATGTAGGGTTATTAAAAGAACACTTATGTCCAGTATATCTTTCTTTGAAGGTATTACCAGCCATACCTATGTAGAATTTTTTCAGGGTTGGGTTTTCTTTAGTAGAGATGGTTGCTTGATATACTGATTGGGTTATTTGGCAATTATGTTGTAATGGGCATTCTTTTTTGTTTGTGCAGTTACAGGCCTTGGTATTTGCTGTTTTAGTTGCGGTAGTTTTTTCATTTAGAATTTTGTTGTTATGTTTTTTTATTATTCATTGTTCATGTTTACAGATTAGTACTGTATTTCTGCATTTTCTAATTATATTGATTTCATCTACAGAAATATCAGATAGAAGTGTGGCAAAATCGATAACGTTTTCAAAGAGTTCTTTAGAAATAGATGGGTAGTAGTTAATAATATCAAACTGCAATTTGGATCTTTTGATGTTTCTATGGGTTCCCTGGACTCAGCAGAAGTCACTGATCTGGTTGGTCTTTACATACTATATAATCTCACAAAAAACATTAGCATTGAAGATATAGGCCTATATAGGGATGACGGATTACTAATAGTAAAGAACTCAAATGGACAAAAATGTGAAAGAGTAAAAAAAATTATCCTTAGAGAAATGAAAAGATTAGACCTCAAAGTAGAAATAACATCTAACATTAAAATAGTTAATTTTCTAGACGTCGTAACATTTAACTTAGATAAAGAAACTTATGAACCGTATACTAAAGACAATGCCAACCCGATCTATGTCCACCCACTCTCTAACCACCCAAAAACCATTATTAAACACATCCCCAGATCAATCGAAAAAAGAATTAGTGATAACTCCTCTAATGAAGAAATTTTTAACAAACACAAGGACTTTTACAATAAAGCGTTAAAGCAAAGTGGATACAAAAACACCCAAATTAAATTCACCAAACCTACACCTCCCAACAACAGACGCAAAATAGGGGTAGAAAAATTATCTGGTTCACACCCCCATATAACAACATGGTTAAAACCAAACTCGGTAAAAGATTCTTAGACTTAATCAATCTACACTTCCCTCCCAACAATATACTGCACAAAATCTTTAATAAAAACACCCTCAAATTAAGCTATAGCTGTGGTGAAAATTTAGAAAAAATAATAAAAAAACATAACAACAAAATTCTAAATGAAAAAACTACCGCAACTAAAACAGCAAATACCAAGGCCTGTAACTGCACAAACAAAAAAGAATGCCCATTACAACATAATTGCCAAATAACCCAATCAGTATATCAAGCAACCATCTCTACTAAAGAAAACCCAACCCTGAAAAAATTCTACATAGGTATGGCTGGTAATACCTTCAAAGAAAGATATACTGGACATAAGTGTTCTTTTAATAACCCTACATATCAAAAAAGAACCTCACTTTCTATATATTACTGGGAACTATACAACAATAACCTATCACCAACAGTAACTTGGAACACAATTAGAAGAACTAGCACCTGTGGTTCCCTAAACTCACCTTGCTACCTTTGCCTAACAGAAAAACTTGAAATAATTAAATTCAGCGATAGGGGCAAACTTCTAAACAAAAAACAAGAAACATCAATTAACTGTAGGCATAATAGATTACACCTTCTTAGTAATCCACTCATAACCCCTTAGGCGGTTATTATATATAAAAAAAAAAAAAAAAAAAAACACCTCCCCACCAACTGAAAATTTTGTCAACACAACTATCATCTTATACCTTTTATTAATTATTATTATTTTTATCTCTATTAGTAGTAGCTTTTTTGTTTGTAGTATTATTTGTAGTAGTACTGTAAGCAGTAGTATTGGTTGGTATTATTATTGTTGTTATTATTATTATTATTATTATTATTATCATTATTATTATTATTATTATTATCATACCCACAACGATTAACACTAATGGTCATCTTCTGTATTTTTCTTTACTCTTAAATACCCCCCTTTTATGCTTATCCATCCTTTGATTAATATTTCTATATTTCTTAGATTATTTTTTAGATTATATATTTTTTAGATTATCATTATCAATTATTTATTACTACTATTATTAATATCTTAAACTTAACTATTTGACATTGAATCATTTTCTTCATTCTTTTCATTTTTTCACTTTTTTTCACTTTTTTCATTTTTTCATTTCTGTACTTTTTATCAAGATAATTATTGTTATCAGTGGTGACACCATGTCTGACGTTACTATCATAGTTATTGTTATTTGCAGCAATGAAATTAACAGTAGCACTATTATTAATAATACTGCCATGTTTTACCGTTACCTTACTTTTGCCTCCACTGCCATTTTTATTATCTTTATTATCATTATTATTATTATTATTATTATTATTATTATTATTATTATTATTATTATTATTATTATTATTATTATTATTATTATTATTATTATTGTTGTTGTTATTGCCACCATTATGACTACTTCTATAATTTTTCACTATCATCATTACTATTGTTAAGATTACTGGGATTACCACTCTGATTACTGTTGTCTGTTAAACCACTATTTTTATATGATCAGCATTATTGCAACCATTAACCCATATCATAATATCGGCAAACATTATCTTATCATTATCTAATATTATTATGATAATCACTACCCCTAGGATTCCTAATATTCCTTAATTATTCTATTTCTTTCCTAAACTATTATTTTTATTATTATTATCATTACCATTATTATTATCATTATTATTATTATTATTATTATTATTACTATTATTATTAATAATTAATAACGCCAGCATTTTCCAGTTATTCTTTTAGTTATATATTTTTAATATTTTTTAATATTTTTTAGTATTTTTTAGTATTTTTATTATACTTCATTTATTATTATTTTCATTATTTCACCTCAATTATTAGGGGTATCTATTATTATTATTATTATTATTATTATTATTATTATTATTATTATTATTATTATTATTATTATTATTATTATTATTATTATTACTACTACTACTGTTATTGCCACCATTATGACTACTTCTATAATTTTTCACTATCATCACTACTATTGTTAAGATTACTGGGATTACCACTCTGATTACTGTTGTCTGTTAAACCACTATTTTTATATGATCAGCATTATTGCAACCATTAACCCATATCATAATATCGGCAAACATTATCTTATCATTATTTAATATTATTATGGTAATCACTACCCCCTAGGATTCCTAATATTCCTTAATTATTCTATTTCTTTCCTAAACTATTATTTTTAAAAACTCTAAAATATTATTGACCACTATTATTATTTTTATTATTATTATTATTACCATTATTATTATTATTATTATTATTATTATTATTATTATTATTATTATTATTATTATTATTATTATTATTATTATTATTATTATTATTATTATTATTATTATTATTATTATTATTATTATTATTATTATTATTATTAATAATTAATAACGCCAGCATTTTCCAGTTATTCTTTTAGTTATATTTTTTAATATTTTTTGGTATTTTTTAGTATTTTTATTATACTACATTTATTATTATTTTCATTATTTCACCTCAATTATTAGGGGTATCTACTATTATTATTATTATTATTATTATTATTATTATTATTATTATTATTATTATTATTATTATTATTATTATTATTATTATTATTACTACTACTACTACTATTCCTGTTACATTTAACGAATATACTTATTTATTCAAATTAACTCCAGACAAATTATAAAGACAATATAAACCCGGAACCGCGACACATTTTATCACCGCCCCAACCAATATAACAGTCAGCCCAGTTTGCACGCACGCACGCATACTACAGTTCACTTGGAAAAATACATTTATAATCTCGACGGTTTTTTGACACCTAATTCGTGCATGTCTACCACCCCCCTCCTTCCCTCCCGACCTAAATCAACAGACGCCCTCTCTCTCTCCTTCTTTTTCTTTTTCTTTTTTCCTCTATGTGTCTCTCCCCTCATCATTATTTGTTCCTCTTTCCACCATATATTCTTATTTTTTTAATTTATTTATTTATTTATTTATTTGCCCTGTTTGTTTCAGATTCTAGACCTTAGATTTTTAGATTTTTTAATTTTTAATTTTTAATTTTAATTTTTTAACGGCTTTAATTTTTGAAATGTTAAATTTCTTTCCTTCTTCTTCTCTGTCTCTACCCCTCCACTTCATTCTCTCCAAATATGATCTGAGGTTAAGATCGGATTCTAACTCTGCCTGATGAGATCTCAGTTTATAGTAACTGTTGATCGATAACATCGACATGCCAGTGTCGCAGATTTTGTACATGTCTGTGTAAATAAAATTATCATATATATATATATATATATATATATATATATATATATATATATATATATATATATATATATATATATATATATAATTATGTGTGACCGGTAGTGAATAGTTATACTTCTATGCTGATGAGTCTTGATTGAAAAGAGACGAAACGTATACGTCCATAGATAAATAAACAATAACAAATATTTATATTTGAAGCTCCTCGTAAAAAAGTAGAGCACTGTAAATGGTAGTACTAACACAGCGTGACGTCACTTGCTTTACATGCATCATTCGTTCACTTATAGAAGTTGAATGCCTGTATGTCTCGCCGCTTTAAATGTGTTAAAATTATCATTGTTTATAAGCTGTTCAGAATTGGCCTATCGGTTGAAAAATACTTGTAATCCAGGGTTTCGAATCGTGTGACCGGTAGTGAATAGTCATACTTCTATGCTGATGAGTCTTGATTGAAAAGAGACGAAACGTATACGTCCATAGATAAATAAACAATAACAAATATTTATATATATATATATATATATATATATATATATATATATATATATATATATATATATATATATATATATATATATATATCCCGTTAGATCACCGAAGTTAAGCGGCGTCGAGCCTGGCCAGTACTAAATGGGTGACCATTTAGGAATACCAGGTGCTGTATGTGCTCTCTGCTTATGTCGGCATTATTTCCAGTCGCGGGCAGCCCCAGGCGGGGCACTCATACGTCGAAATCGACGGGAGAGTCCATCATCATATATATATGATTATATTATATATATATATATATATATATATATATATATATATATATATATATATATATATATATATATATATATATATATGTATAATATAATCATATATATATATATATATATATATATATATGTATAATATAATCATATATATATATATATATATGTATGTATAATATAATCATATATATATATATATATATATATGTATAATATAATCATATATATATATATATATATATATGTATGTATAATATAATCATATATATATATATATGTATGTATAATATAATCATATATATATATATGTATGTATAATATAATCATATATATATATATATATATATATATATATATATATATATATATATATATACTAGCAAATATATGCTCCCTCCGGTCACGTATTTTTTCTAGGCTGAATGGATTTAATTATGAGCGAAAACGGTGACTGACTTACCTCCCCTCTCTCCTTTCGGTGAGCGACGCCATACAGAGGAAGGGGAAAGCGTGACTGACAGCCTCCTCCCGTTTATAATAAGTAAATATAAAGAAAACACACACACGCAAGCACAAAGCGAATTGATTTTCTTTCGCGCCATTTTGGCCAAAATCAAAGTGCAGTATCTGTTCCGATGGATACTGCACTCCATAGACTGGTATCGTCTTGGCATTCGGGGCTTGACGGTCCTGTGCAGTTCTAGGAGGTCCACCCTCCCAGGCTTTGCCTCCCCTCTTTGGGGAGGAGTAAGTTTATTGCTTACTGCTTACTGCCTGAGGTGCCCCTACCGGGGAATGCCGACGGGACTGTCCAGGCAATTTTTAATGGCCAGAGTGCTCACTTTCTCGGACGCTGGTTTTTCAAGTCCAACTTTTCCGACCCGACCTTGGGTCACATCTTACTTGTGGGAGTAAGATAAAAATGGAATGGAGAGGTAAAAGAAAAATGTTCTTTTCATTTCTAAACGGTTTTATTAAAAAGATGTAAATTTGACAAAAGTGAATATAATTCATTTAAAAATGCCAAGCGATTGAGACATTTTTGGGCTAAGATCAGAGTGTAGTATCATTTCTAAACATTCTAGCGACATAAGACGTTAATCATATATAAAATAAAATCAATAACAAAATAATAATACGGCGAGGCGTCGTAGAAGAAAGGGGAGAGAGAGAGAAAGAGAGAGATGGAGTGAGGGGGAAAGAGAGATAGTAAGAGAGGGGGAGAGAGAGAGAAGGAGAGAGAGGGAGAGAAAGAGGGAGGGAAAGAATATAGAGAGAGATAGAGAGAGAGAGGGAGAGAGAGACGGAGAGAAAGAGAGAGAGAGAGGGAGATGGAGAGAGAGAGAGGGAGTGAAAGAGGGGGGGGGGAGGGAGAAGATGGAGAACGAGAGAGCTGGAGAGAGAGGGTGAGAGGGGGTGAGATGGAGAGAGAGATGGAGAGAGGGCGAGAGAAGGAGAGAAAGGGAGAGAAAGAGGGAAAGAGAATATAGAGAAAGAGAGAGATGGAGAGAAACTGAGAGAGGGGGAAGGAGAGAGGGAGAGAGAGAAGGAGAGAGAAAGATAGAAGGAGAGAGAAAGAGAGAGAGGGAGAGAGAGGTAGATAAAGAAATGGGGAGAGAGAGAGGGAAAGAGAGGGAGATAGAGAGAGGGAGGGAGAGAGAGGGAGGGAGGGGGAAAGAGAAATAGAGAGATAGAGTGAGAGAGAGAGAGAGAAGGAGAGGAAGGGGGCAGACACATTAGCCAACCAGAGAGAGAGATAGAGACAACCAATCAGTAGCAAGCTAGCCACGCTCCTCCTCCTTTTCTTTTTTTCCTTTATGCCGAATCGATAAAGTAAAAATTATCTCAACGATCTTACGATTAGTTTTTTTTAATGTCATCCATTTTTAAAAATAAAATCATTTTAATTAATTACTATTAATATTGACAAAACTATTGCACATATGTAGATAAGATAGTACAATGAACGTAGAAATAAATAACATCAAATATTAATTATAAAGTGATTAATAAATTGATATGCAAATTAGAACATTCGTCTCTAGTATATATAGAGAGTATTACAAATTATTATTGCTTTTATATAGCACTACACGTTTTTTTTCTTGGCCTTTTGGCTAAGATCAAAGTGTAGTATCTGTTCCGATGGATACTGCACGCCTGTCCTGTGCAGTTCTAGGAGGTCCACCCTCCCAGGCTTTGCCTCCCCTCTTTTGGGAGGAGTAAGTTTATTGCTTACTGTCTGAGGCGCCCCTACCGGTAAATGCCGACGGGGCTGCCCATGCAATTTTTAAATGGCCAGAGTGCTCACCTCTCGAGCGCTGGCTTTTCAAACCCCACTTTCTCGACCCGATCTTGGGTCACATCTTACTTGTGGGAGTAAGATAAAACTGGCCTTGTGCCTAACTCCTGGGGAGGAGTAAATAAAACACGTTTTGATTGTAATATAGGAGTGATGAATAAAAAAACTTTCGCATTTATTCATTTACACACACACACATATATATATATATATATAAAATATTTGTTGTTGTTTATTATCTATGTACGTATACGTTTCGTCCCTTTTTAATCAGGACTCATCAGCATAGAGATATGACTATTCACTACCGGTCGTACGATTCGAAACCCTGGATAACAAGTATTTTTCAACTTGCATCCAACGTCTTTAACCGCGCGCCCAATATTTGAATAGCCGATAAACAATGATAATTTAACACATTTAAAGCGGCACGATATCCAGGCATTCTACTTCTATTAAAGAAGGAATGATGCATTATAAAGCAAGTGACGTCATGCGATGTTTGTACTACTATTAAGAGGGCTCTACTTATTTTACGAGGAGCGACAAATATAAAATATTTGTTGTTGTTTATTATCTATGTACGTATACGTTTCGTCCCTTTTCAATCAGGACTCATCAGCATATATATATATATAGATATATGTCATGTATAGATTTAGAAATAAAATATTTTATATTAGCTGCTGTAGGAACTACAATTGAACACGTTGTTGTTCTGATAGTGCTATATATACACAGAGAGAGAGAGAGAGAGAGAGAGAGAGAGAGAGAGAGAGAGAGAGAGAGAGAGAGAGAGACAGGTCGGATTCATGAATAATTATAGAGAGAGTGTGCGAAAATACACATATAGATAATTAAAGTGTGAGGAAGAGAGTTATGAATAGATAGATAATTACAGAAAGAGAGAGAGAGAGATGGGGAGAGATAGAGAGGGGGAAAGAGAGATAATACGAGGGAGAGAGAGAGAGAGGGGGAAAGAGGGAGAGAAAGAGGGAGGGAGATAATATAGAGAAAGAGAGAGATGGATAGAGGGAGAGAGAAAGGGAGAGAGAGATGGAGAGAAAGAGGGAGAGAGGGAGATGGAGAAAAAGAGAGAGAGGGAGATCGAGAGAGAGAGAGGGAGAAGATAGAGAACGAGAGAGCTGAAGAGAGAGAGGGGTGAGATGGAGAGAGAGAGAGAGAGGGCGAGAGAGGGAGATCAAGGGATAGAAAGAGGGAGGGAGAGAATATAGAGAAAGCGAGAGATGAAGAGAGAGGGAGAGAGAAAGAGGAGAAAGGGAGAGAAAGATGGAAAGAGAATATAGAGAAAGAGAGAGATGGAGAAAGACTGAGAGAGGGGGAAGGAGAGAGGGAGAGAGAGAAGGAGAGAGAGAGCGGGGGAAGGAGAGAGGGAGAGAGAGAAGGAG
>OY744553.1:45298143-45313143 GCA_963556195.1 Sepiola atlantica | reverse complement strand
GACTAGAACTAGCATATCACGCCGACTAACTTGCCATCTCGCCTCCCCTCAAAGTTCCATTCACCATTATTTCATTCTATTTTTCCTTCCGAATATGTCTACCCTACATGTATCTGTACTTGCATGACATTTTTCTCTATTTTATCATCCTGATGAAGTCTTATAAATAAAGACGAAATGTTGATGTACACATAAAAAACATCCATTTTTTTGGTTTTCCTTTTTCATTTTCCCATATGTATATATATATATATATATATATATATATATATATATATATATATATGCATATATATATATATATATATATATATATATATATATATATATATATATATTCTTTTTCCTGACAATATTGCTCTCAGAACAGCATTTTTTTATACTAATTTCGTATATAAAAGATATGTCCATACAATGGTACTTTTCTATTTCTACCGTGTTTATATGTGATCGTTAGACAACGATAAATATCAGTGTTAGAAGCTAAATATACAAGAGATACAAGTTGTATGGGGTTCAAATATGGCTAATTTTGTCTGATCCCCCCTCTAAGGACTAAGGACTTTGGTGGAATCTTCGCCGTTGGATTTTCTTGCAGATTATTCTGGATTTACCAATTACATTTGAACCCCATACAACTTGGATCTCCGTGTTTGGTGACTTCCATTTACATTGAAACACACTCGTTTGAACTTTTAAAACCTTTTTAAAAGAACTTAAAAAGAAAACTTTTTCCAAATTTTGAATATTGACTGTTCTTATCTGTCAACTTATCAATCTCTACTTCCTCTGATGATAAGATTTTAATCTTTGAAAAGCCGTGCTTAAGGAATGCAATTGAAAGAGAAGAAGAATAAATATTTTTATTTATTAACTGCTCCTTGTTCTGAACAACTGAAGATATTGATCTGTTTCCATTTACAGGTCTAACTATTTTTCATTGACTCACCATATATATATTGATAAGTTGACAGATGAGAACAGTCAATATTCAAAATTTGGAAAAAGTTTTAAAAAAAAAGTTCTTTTTAAAAGAAATGCGTTTTCTTTATATGGCTAAGGAAGAATAAATATTTTTAAATATATTCCCTGAATTTAAGTTTCTTTGGAGTATTTTTAAGAATTTTCTGTAATTTCAGTTAAGTCAAACATTTTGACAGTATTTCGACTTATGTGTTCAGGAAAATTGTGCAGTCTCACGTCTTACATGTTATGTTCTGTTAGTTAGTATTCTGTTATCGGATAAACACTTTATATTGTGTGAAATAGGAAACTGAGACTAACGACATATTGTTGACCGAGAAGTTTTAGGGAGCATAATTTAGACAAGAAACTCCAATTTAGAAATTCATTTTTTTTCAGATTTGCATGAAATTTTATCTATATTCGTAAGACACGAATTAAGCAAGACTCCCTTAATTTCATTTTTTGATTGAGATCCCTTAAGCTGAAGCCTTAAATTTGTGACATTTTTTATAATCAAAATCATGTAATAGATTTTGATCAAAATTGTATAAGGTTTCTAGACATAGATCAGCATCATTATATATATTGTTTTTAACTTTCGTAAGACGACATAAAAGTGGTGCAAAACTGCTCTGTTCAGGAAAATTATTTTACCCATCTTAGGACGGGCATTCCCTTAATATACACATATATATATATATATATATATATATATATATATATATATATATATATATATACATATCTATATATGAGGAATAAAAGAAACAATGTTTCAGACAAAATGTAAAATAAAAATGGAATAAAGGATAAGCAAATCAACATTAGCAAAAATAAACTCAAAAACACATATTGAATAGTTCTACCAAAATATTTCAATTGTTAAGACAATCATTATCAGTTGGCAGCAGAACTAATTGAAATATTTTGGCAGAACTATTCAATATGTGTTTTTTGGGTTTTTTTATTTTTGGTAGTTGTTGATTTGCTTATCCTTTATTGCATTTTTATCTAACACACACACACATTATATATATATATATACATATACATATGTATATATATATATATATATATATATATATATATATATATATATATATAACGCTGATTTTTGTTATTGTTTTCACTGGCGATAGCCCACCGGTGTTTTTCCGTCGCAAAAACATTAATTTATAAATTAATTAATTAAGAAATCTCTCTTTCTTTCTCCCCCTCTCTCCCTCTCTCTTTTTCTCTCTCTCTCTCTCTCTCTCTCTCTCTCTCTCTCTCTCTCTATATATATATATATATATATATATATATATGTAAATTATAACTAAAAGGTAAACTTTTAGAGAGTTGGACCTATTGTGAAATAAGAAAAGCTCAATATACTGGATAGAGCAAAAATATGGTACGTCAATGAAAATTAGTAAGACCTGCAAATGGAAGCAAATCGGTATTTTCAGTTGTTCAAAACAAGGAGTAGTTTAGTTAATAAAAACATTTATTTTTCATCTCTTTCTTTCCTTAAACCAGGCTTTTCAAAGATTAAGATCTTATCATCAGAGGAAAAATTATGATTGATAAGTTGACAGGGTAGGACTGTCAAAGTTCCAAATTTGAAAAAAGTTTTCTTTTAAAAATTAGAAATCAAAGAAATCCAAAAAACTTCTTTTTAAAAAACGTTTCCAAAAGGTTCAAACGGGCATGGGAATCACCAATAACGAAATCCGAAAAAAAACGTAGGGCTTAGAAATATTGGTAAATCCGGAGGAATCTGCATAAAAATCCAACGACGGTGATTTCACTCAGGTCTGTTGTCCACGGAGAGGAATCAAATAAAAACGGCCATTTCAAGGAAAACAAAATTCTTCCTGTTTTCAATTAAGCGTATTCCAAGGCAAAAAGCTCCAACAGGTTCAAAGACGAAACGTCGCACTGTATTAAAATTATTTGGGAATTGTATAAATAAAGAAAGACAAGAGAAGAAAAATAAAAAAAGAAAAAAGAAAAGGAGAGAGAAAAAGCGAAAAGCGATCGGAAGTAGAATGTAATCCAACAAGTGGGGGGGGGGTGTAGGTGGGGTTTAAAAGATTCAGATCAAAATGATATTTAGGCAGAAAGAGATATGTAGATTTCAAATTGGCCACACAAGGTGTCAAGTACTGGTCAACTCAGTTAAGTTATAGTCCCAGGGGATATGTAGATAGATTGAATACAGATAAGAGACAGAAAACTGTCTCTTAAGAAAGGTTAGTTTAATTTTGTAAGGGGAAGGGTATATGGGGGAGGGGCATTAAACTGATGTCGCTAATAGAATTAAGTCTCATTTTATATTTTAACAAGAAATTGGATTGTCTGTCTTATTATAATTCTTAAGGTCTGAGTGAATTTCTTTAAGATGTTTAAGGGGTTTTGAATCAAATTGTCAATTTATGAATAAATTGACAATGTAGGAAGTTAAAAATAGGGAGATGGGGTATCAAGCATATGTCAAACACCTTAGGCTAATGAATAATAGTAAAAGTAATAATAAAGATAGAAATAATAAAAAAATTAGTAATAAATAGTGAAACCTAAAGAATAGATAATGGGATTTAAATATGGGGGTGTATAGTTATATATTTGCTATGCTGCCTCCACTCATTCGCGGCTGTGGATTATTGTTCACTACATCATTGGACATCCACCGTAATCTGGTATGAATTGTTGGTAAAGCACATGTAAAAGCCACACGAGCAAAGCCGTATATACACACACATGTGTACACACACAAAAAAAAAAAAAAAAAAAAACCAGTACATACAGACAAATACCTATGTATATACCCATACACTCGCACACATACACACACACATTTATATATACATATGCACACACACATACACAAATACATATATATATATACACACACACACACTTATACATATATATGCACACACACACATACATACACATACATACGTATATGTATATATACATATATACACACACACATGTACACACACACACACATATATATACATATACATATATATATATATATATACACATAAATGTAAAAAAGCCACTATCACCCAAGCGTTCCCAGCAGACCTGCATAGCAAAAAACCGTTTATATACACAAGCGTGGTATCCAACCGTGTACCTTCTATTCCAGAAAACTACATATATATATATACTCCTACATAGAAGGCAACTACTCACATACTCATTCGCATCAATACATGTATCTGAATTCTCAGAGTATCCACTAAAAAATTTTTACGCATATACACAAGTATAAAAGGAGATTATTAGATGTTAAAACTGAAAGGAAGCCTAAACAAATGGGTAAGGAGAGGGTGAATAGGAATGAGGTATATACAGGGAATTGCAATTGGATAAAGCGTAATTGGAGAAAAACATGCAATTGGAGAAAAAAGCGACGGTGGATAGGGTGTAATAACGAAAAAAGTTTTAGGGGAAGGCCAATCAGTATCAACATCAGCGACACCGCGAATTATAAGTCTGGCAGCAAAGCAATTCAGTTTTATATAAGTATGTTCTAAAGGATATGTTTAATGTTCACATCAGAAGGGATTGGTATATGGGCAATCATGGAAAGGTACATAGTAAGTGTAAAGAATTATAAGATATGGGGAGGGGAGATCTATTGATTATTGTTAGGTGGGGGTAAATCTGGAGGGGCCAAGAAATTAGCATATTTGTATTTACGCTTGTGTCTGCAATGGGAGATCAATTCGTTTTTAGAGTTAATAGTATTTAATGATTTATTAGCTGTGGCTATTGTGTAAGTTTCCGAAGTGCAAAGGCTGCAGTGTGGAGCTCCCGGGGTGTATGATCTAGATTGTTTCAATATGGACCAATGTAAGGAGTAGGGTGTATTATTGTTTTTAAGGTTTCTAATTAATTTAGAAAGCGAGGTACTAGGGTTATTGTTATTTAATTTAAATGATTGTATGTGGTTTGAGATCCTTATCTTAATTGGGAAGGCGCTAAGACCTATATACGTGTGAATTTTGCAAGGTGTAGAAATTGCATTTGAATAATTAGGGTCATTGGTAACTGTTTGAGAGGATGGATCTGATACTATATTAGCCTGGGGTCTTGGGGTAGGGTCTAGAACAACCGGTGTATTACTGCTAATTATATAGGGTTCAAAATTACTTGGTGAAGATGAGGAGTAAGATCTATGGAGGCCGTTATTTGTATTTTGAGATATCGGGGCAGAGGAATGGGAGGAAGTACGTAAAGGTGGTAGGGTTGCCGAATCGGGGTTCGAATTAAAGTTAGAGTTCTGCCGGAATTCCTTAATAGTGCACGTATATATAACATCACTATGAATGCAATCACCATTAAGAGGACATTCTCTGGGTCTACGGCAATTACAATTATTTTGGGAAGGAAGGGTGGGAGATTGTTGGGCAGTTTTTATTTTTTTATTATTGGAGGAAATTATATTTTGTGCTATGTTAGGCATAGTGGAGTAGGAAATTTTAATGGAGTTCTTATTTAGTATTGTGCAATATTTATGGGGGTGTCTAAAACATTTGTCTAAGATTTTAAAAAATTCTTTCGGGACGTTGGTTTTTACATTGCAATTGAAAGGAGGGTTAAACCAGATATTATTTTTCCTTCTTGACTTTTTATCTCCCCTAGAGTTCCGGTTAGTGTTTATAGTTTCCAAGCTGTCTGTATTGTGAGGGTTAGAGTTCGAGGGGATATTAGAGTTACCTCGCCTTCTGGGGTTTAAAGCCATATTATGGGTAATTAAGCTAGTGCGATTATTTTTACGGGTTGGGGGAGTATTGTTGTACTTAATTTTAACGTTGTATCCTGAGGCAAGTAAGGCATTGTTATAAAAATTACAACTCTGCTCAAAAATGGATTTATTTGCAGAAAGTTTAGAGATTCTATTAGAGACCGACTGGGCAATTGAGTTGGTTATTGATTTGGGGTGGTTAGAATATTTATGCACGTAGAATAAAGTTAGGTTTGGCTTGTGGTAAGGGCTCTGCCCAAGTCACTGACTTAGTGGGTATCTACTTATTGAGGGAACTTAAATATAATTTTGAAAATTTGAGAGGTGGTCTATACAGGGACGATGCCCTATTTGTGTCTGGAGAAAGACCAAGACAATACAACAACACCATAAAAAATCTCCATAATTTCTTTAAAAATTTTGCTCTTACAATTACAGTTGAGCCAGAAAAGAGAACTTCTAACTTCTTAGATTTAAGCCTTAACCTTAATTTTGAAACTTTTAGCCCTTTAGCTGTGTATATATATATATATGTATTTGTGTATGTGTGTGTGCATATGTATATATAAATGTGTGTGTGTATGTGTGCGAGTGTATGGGTATATACATAGGTATTTGTCTGTATGTACTGGTTTTTTTTTTTTTTTTTTTTTTTGTGTGTACACATGTGTGTGTATATACGGCTTTGCTCGTGTGGCTTTTACATGTGCTTTACCAACAATTCATACCAGATTACGGTGGATGTCCAATGATGTAGTGAACAATAATCCACAGCCGCGAATGAGTGGAGGCAGCATAGCAAATATATAACTATACACCCCCATATTTAAATCCCATTATCTATTCTTTAGGTTTCACTATTTATTACTAATTTTTTTATTATTTCTATCTTTATTATTACTTTTACTATTATTCATTAGCCTAAGGTGTTTGACATATGCTTGATACCCCATCTCCCTATTTTTAACTTCCTACATTGTCAATTTATTCATAAATTGACAATTTGATTCAAAACCCCTTAAACATCTTAAAGAAATTCACTCAGACCTTAAGAATTATAATAAGACAGACAATCCAATTTCTTGTTAAAATATAAAATGAGACTTAATTCTATTAGCGACATCAGTTTAATGCCCCTCCCCCATATACCCTTCCCCTTACAAAATTAAACTAACCTTTCTTAAGAGACAGTTTTCTGTCTCTTATCTGTATTCAATCTATCTACATATCCCCTGGGACTATAACTTAACTGAGTTGACCAGTACTTGACACCTTGTGTGGCCAATTTGAAATCTACATATCTCTTTCTGCCTAAATATCATTTTGATCTGAATCCTTTAAACCCCACCTACACCCCCCCCCACTTGTTGGATTACATTCTACTTCCGATCGCTTTTCGCTTTTTCTCTCTCCTTTTCTTTTTTCTTTTTTTATTTTTCTTCTCTTGTCTTTCTTTATTTATACAATTCCCAAATAATTTTAATACAGTGCGACGTTTCGTCTTTGAACCTGTTGGAGCTTTTTGCCTTGGAATACGCTTAATTGAAAACAGGAAGAATTTTGTTTTCCTTGAAATGGCCGTTTTTATTTGATTCCTCTCCGTGGACAACAGACCTGAGTGAAATCACCGTCGTTGGATTTTTATGCAGATTCCTCCGGATTTACCAATATTTCTAAGCCCTACGTTTTTTTTTCGGATTTCGTTATTGGTGATTCCCATGCCCGTTTGAACCTTTTGGAAACGTTTTTTAAAAAGAAGTTTTTTGGATTTCTTTGATTTCTAATTTTTAAAAGAAAACTTTTTTCAAATTTGGAACTTTGACAGTCCTACCCTGTCAACTTATCAATCATAATTTTTCCTCTGATGATAAGATTTTAATCTTTGAAAAGCCTGGTTTAAGGAAAGAAAGAGATGAAAAATAAATGTTTTTATTAACTAAACTACTCCTTGTTTTGAACAACTGAAAATACCGATTTGCTTCCATTTGCAGGTCTTACTAATTTTCATTGACGTACCATATATATATATATATATATATATATATATATATATATATATATATATATATATATATATATATATTATTACATGTATCCACATTAAATGTTACAAGGAGATATACTTTTTTAAGTATCAATTTTCAGTATTTACTTCAACAGTGCTCGATACGTAAGTAGAGCTAGGTAGTAATTTATGAAAGTATATTTATTGCAATGAAGCTACATCCCCGGAGGGAACCGTCAAGAATTTTAGCCTGATGATTCCGTCTGTGTATAAAACGCGGAAGCCTCTGTGTAGCTTCAGTGCTATAAATATATTTTCACAACTTACTATATATATATATATATATATATATATATATATATATATATATATATATATATATATGCATAAATGTCTAATGTAAAAATGATGAAAGAAAAACGAATGGAAAATAAAATAGAATGCAAAAACATCTGACATACATTAATTGCGACTATTTATAATTATTGTTTCCCATATTGTATTTGATGTAGGAGGCCATTGTCGCCCAACATATGCGCTGCCTCTTTGAAACATCTTACTTTCCACCGTTCTTCTTTTGTCTATAGTTTTTTTTTCACCCTACAAGGGCAGATGGTTATTTAGAAATAATTTCCCAAAATAAAATAGTTCACATGAGGTAGAAGAAAAACGTATTAAGAAATGACTAACGTCAAAACAGATCACAAAACGAAAAGAAGACGACTGTCATAAAAACGTCCACGGGACATTAATTGCTGCTAATATTTGACTGAGGTTTTAAAACGATTTCATACCAAACCTTCAAAACGGACGACATAAAATAAAACAAGATGGCGGCCATCCATATCATTCACGAATGTCCAGGAACATAAAAATGACGTTGACATAAAGAAAAATAATGGGGATTTGTTGTATTTGTATTAATATTCTTTTGTTGATTGTTGGCTTAAAACAAAACCAGAGGCTGAAGAGCATAGCGTGATTTTTTTTATAGATCAACAGAAGGAAATAATTTGGACTGAATTTATTTGAAACTTTGTTCTTTTTTGTTGTTATATTTTGAAATGGAATAATAAAACACAATAACTGTTTTTTTTAAATAAATGAAATAGGAGATAATTTAAACTGTAAAAAGCTACTGTGTTATGGGCCAGATTATTTCACCGTTTGTCTCTTTCTAAATTCATAACCGGAAGCAGCCCTCAAGCATATTTCTTCTCTTTAACCCATATATCGATGAAGCGTGTCTTTAAAGCATTGTAAAATAAATCCTTTCCTCACAAATTAATTAAATGACAAAGTCATTATTATTATTATTATTATTATTATTATTATTATTATTATTATTATTATTATTATTATTAACTCACTAGGAGTTATCACACTGGTCATCGTCAGTGGTCACCCACTGCCGACAACCTGTGGTATTCCCTGGAGTCCGAGTGACAACAAGTCTCCTCAGGCCTCCAGTATGCTCCACCTCTTTTCGTTCATCACCACTGATGCCCTGCGGTAATCGCAACAGCCACCTACCAACGATTTCCCGCTGATAAAGGCCATTGGTCCCCTCTGGGGCCCGAGTGGCAACAAGCCTTCCCAAGGTCCCAGAGCTGTCCGCGCTCCTCCAGTGGAGGTCTGGTTTGCGCTTTCCCTCCTCGACCCTCTGTCCATAATTTTTGTGGCGTCAGCCTATGCTTGCGCCTCATTCGTGCGGTTGTATTTTCCCCGGTTCTGTTGTTATTATTATTATTATTATTATTATTATTATTATTATTATTATTATTATTATTATTATTATTATAGATTTATCAACTTTATTTCGTATCTTATTTCAACAAATTATAAAAAGAAGGGTTTTTATTTTCATATTCTTTTTTTTTACTTTAATCAACCCACTATTACTATTAACATTTTTATTTATTATTTTATTGCGATTTAAAGTAAAAGAAAGGTTTTTCATTTGAACTGGCGTTGACCAACACTTCGGCTAGTGAATATATATATATATATATATATATATATATATATATATATATATATATATATATATATATATATATATGTATATATATATATATATATATATATATATATGAGAAAGGAAAGATGAAGGTAATCCGACGTAATGGGAAATGAAAAAGGAATAATGTCGAAATGGTGAAATGGGTGAGGGGGGAGATTTTGTTGTAGTTGGGTCTCCGCATAGACAACCACACCCCCACAAACATTTTCATTCACCACGAACCCCAACCCCCTAACCTACTCATTCCACACATTCTTGACATAGCCAACTGGTCAAACATTACTACCCTCCAAAGATTTCACACCCAACTACAACAAAATCTCCCCTCTCCCCCTCACCCATTTCACCCTTGCGACTACTTCTCTCACACTCTTACCCACTCTCCCACTTTCAAACCACCTTCATTTTTCAAATCTTTTCTAAAACCATGACATTACCCACATACCAAAATCACAGAGCCTCCTCCATCCCCTCATCTTTTCCCACCCCTCCACTTTTTCACTTACAGCCACCCACATTATTTCTGTTCACCCCCAACCCTCCACTTTTTCCCTCAGAACCATCCTCATCAATTTCATTCAATGCTACTGACTTCACTAAGTATGGACCTCGGTCCTGGGCACCCAGTAGTGGCTACTACCGTTTCTCATTAACCCATCATGTCAACCCAATATTCTCACGTACTTGCATGACATTTTTCTTAAACTTATCATCCTGAGAAAGTCTTACAAATAAAGACGAAACGTTGATTAATATATATAAAAAAATTCTATTTGGATTTTCCTTTTTCATTTCCCATACATATATATATATATATATATATATATATATATATATATATATATATATATATATATATATATATAAGACCATATCTTGGGTTTACATGATGGGTTGATAGGAAGAAGTAGAAGCCACTATTTTCACGTACTTGCATGACATTTTTCTTAAAATTATTATCCTGAGGAAAATTTACAAATAAAGACGAAACGTTGATGAATATATAAAAAAACATCCTTTTTGGTTTTCCTTTTTCATTTCCCATTACGTCGGATTATCGTCATCCTTCCTTTTTCATATATATATATATATATATATATATATATATATATATATATATATATATATATATATATATATGTATATATATATATGACAAATATTTATTATTTGTAGCCCCTAGAAAACCCCTAGATGGGCACTGTAAGTGTAGTATTAACAGTCGCTAGCTTTAAATGCATCGTTCCTTTCATTAAGTAGAACGCTCTTATGACGTCAAGCCGACGAATAAAGTGTTTAAATTATCACTGTTTATTCAGCAATTCACTGGTAGCTAGATGTAGGGATTTGAGTTGTAAAATACTCGAAGTCTGGGGTTCGAATCGCATGACCAGTAGTGAATAGTCATATCTCTATGCTGATGAGTCCCGATTATAAAGGACGAATCGTATACGTACATAGGTAATAAACACAACAAATATTATATATATATATATATATATATATAAATTTTTTTTTTTGGGGGGGGGGAGCTGATTATTTTTATTTATTTATTTTTTTTTTGGGGGGGGGGAGCTGATTATTTTTATTTATTTATTTATTTTTTTTTAGGGTGGGGTTGAGCTGATGATTTTTTTTTGTTATTTTTGTTCATTGGTTCATGTTTGTGTTGTGTCAGTTGAGGCCGCTGTAATTTTTTAGGGAGCTTATTAAGTGACGTTTCTTGCATTTTCTGTTTCTTTGTGTGTGATGTGTTCTTTCGGTAGTTTTGTTTTCTTCCTGTATTAGATTCCGTATGACCCTTCGTAGCTTATGCGGGTTGGTTTCCGCATTCAATGGTTTTTCTTAAGGTTGTAGCTGTTTTGATCATTGCTGTCCTTTGGATTGTTCCTAGTGCTCCTACGATTATTGGTATTATACTGACTTTCTTCATGCTTCATTTTCCTTTCAGTTCTCTGACTAGCTCTGAGTACTTGCTTCGTTTTTCCGTTTCTTTCATTTTCACTCTATGGTCTGCTGGAACGGCGAAGTCTACGATTTTGCAAGATTTTTGGTTCATTATTATCATCATCATCATTATTATTATTATTATTATTATTATTATTATTATCATCATCATCATCATCATCATCATCATCATCATCATCATCATTATTATTATTATTATTATTATTATTATTATTATCATCATCATCATCATCATCATTATTATTATTATTATTATTATTATCATTAATATTTTTATTATTATTATTATTATTATTATTATTATTATTATTATCATTAATATTAACATTATTATTATTATCATTAATATTAACATTATTATTATTATTATTATTCATATTATTATTTTTATTATTATTATTATTATTATTATCATTATTATTATCATTATTATTATTATTATTATTATTATTATTATCATTAATATTATCATTATTATCATTATTATTATTATTGTTATTATTATTAATATTATTCATCTCCTAGAAGGTTAGACACAAGGTAATGTGTGGTCGAAAAGCCAGCCCACTAGGATTAGCGCACTATGTCCTACAGAATATGCCTGAACAGCCCCCTCGGCATTATCGGGTAAGCGCACCTCCGGCGATTAGCGATAATATATTTCCTTCTCAAAAAGAAGGTAAAGCCTGGGAGAGTTGACCTCGTGAGACTGAAAAGGACTATACCTCAGCCCGACAGTCACGAAGTCACTGCCGGACTGATTGTCGAGAACGTATCTTCGATTCGTACCAACAGAAATAAATTCATTCAACCTATGTCGATTACCTGATGACTCATCAAACAAGATGAATGAGCCAGATAATATCTTCACCATCATAAAAGAAACGAAAATTGTTTACAAATAAACCTGAGACTATAAAAATCAAACAAAATCAATCACACATTGTGAATAGTATAAAAAAAATTCCCACACTTTAAAACCACTTTCATCAAAACGAGGTATCTATCGTACATATAACCTTCTTGGCTCTAAATGACCTAACAGTGGTTGAAGAGCTACAAAAAAAAAAAAGAACTCAAATCATTCAATCGATTAAGTGGAGTCGCTGTTGACGTCATGAGTCTATATGACGTCATGAATACACGCGACGTTTATATTGCGGTGGCTTCACCTCTTTACTAGACTCGGATTATATGCCAGTCTTACTATGATGCCAGCACCACCTTCAGAGAGTAAAGAGTTTCGAAATTGCCGCAGCATGAAAAAGTTCAACCGGAAGCCGCCCCCCGGCTACACCTGTGATAACACACGATGCAGCAAGTCGAATACCAAGTTCAAAACGAGCAGCCTGGTACCATTGAACATGATCGAGTCGGAATACATCAGGAATTTGCAGCTGCAGATTTACTACCTCGAGATGGAATCCAAGCACCTCTGGAAACGAACCCAGGAACAGGGAGGTCTGAAAAAGACGGACGACCGCAGCTACGGTCAGTACGCCCCGACGGGCTCGTACTCGCAGTATAAGTCGGATGATTTGTCGAAATATGACAAAACTAGTTCATTTGCGAAATCGCGGGCCTATGAGAGTCCGAACGCGTACGGTAGACCTGGCACCTATAAACAAAGTTCGTACCAAGCGGGTACCTACAATGGTGCCGGTAATTATGATTCCTCTTTTACAATGCCCGGTTCGGAGTTGAATAACGACCTGGGGCGGCTTGCACAGAATTTTAAGACGCAAGAGGCGGCTATCAAGCAGCTGAACGCAGATAAAACTAAGGCGAATGAACTGCTTGCTCAGGAGAAAGAGCTGCGTGAGAAGGATATGCGTAAGGCGAAGGACGATATTTCTGTGTTAGAGCAGGAACTCGCGACAGAGCGGCAAAACAGAGTGCAGTGCGAGATGGACTTGCATCGGTTAATCGCCGATCTCAAACAGACCGATCATAGTCTTAAACAAATCCAATCGGAACAGGCTAAAGTACAGAGTCAGATCAACGAACGCGACCAACAGTTACGGTGTGTAAAAACCGACCTGGAAGACACCCGAAACGGCTTACAAAAACGCAACGAATACATCAAGGATCTCCAAGAAAAATACGACAAGTCGCACGAGTTCTTTAACCGCGTGGCCGCCGAGATGAAAGAGGAGAACAAATCCCTCAAAGAAAGTCTCTCCAAGGCTGACATGAAACTCCAAGAGCTGGAATCGAACCGCGACTCCCTGGTCGAGACGACAAACCGCCTCATCAAAGAAAACGGCTCATTAGACACAGCGTTTGCCGGACTACACGACCAGCTGGAACAGAACCTGCGCGCTCTAAGCGAGAGGGATGCACAGCTACAGGACTCGAAACGGGAGATAGCCGATCTAGGCAATAAGTTACGGAAGACGAGGGACGACCTGCAGACGAAAGAGGCCCACAAGGAACAGGCGGAGAAACGACTGGCTACACAAACAAACCGGGCTCATGAGTTGGAAAACATTTGCGAACGGCGGGCTCAAGATATCAGGGCGCTGCAGCAGGAAAGGAGTGATCTAGAGAATCGCGCGAATTTGCTAGAATCGGAAGTTGTGAACCAACGGGACGAGGTGGATCAGTTGAACACGACGACGCATGCGCTGAACTCAAAACTCAAAGAAGTAGAGAAGATGAAGAATCTTCAGATCTCTATGCAGACGGAAAAATGGGAAGAATTTGGCAAGCTGGCGAATTCCATGCAGAAGCTATCCCGTTGCATGTCCAGTAATCACACGAACGGCACCAGGGTCATTATCGAAACTGAATAAATCGTTGAGAAGCAGAAGTTTCCAGGCATTTGATTTGACTGAGAATGTTTGCTAATCATTACGGTTACATTGAAGATGATAGCACACAGTTAATATGGCGGCCAAACGTGACGTCACACATTTCGACCGGTGTTACGGTAAAAACATAACCCCTCATATTTTTGCCCGGTTCGATTTAGGCGGATTTTTTTTTTTATTTTGATAAATTTGTAATATATTTCCGGTACTTCTACAGAATTTGAACTGAAGTGGGTTTTTTTTATAAAAAAACAAAACAAACCCTAACCTAACCCTAACCTTACAATAAACTAACCATAACCTAGGTTTTAGCTTTGGTTCGGCAATAGTCGGTTTGGTCTGGTTCAAATTCTGTAGAAGTATCAAATTTTCATTCGTTTGATTTTCTTGTTTGTTAATTTTTTTTGTTTTTCGGCCTTTTGGCCGGCATCAAAGTGTAGTATCTGTTCCGATGGATACTGCACCCCATAGACTG
>OY744553.1:45275643-45293143 GCA_963556195.1 Sepiola atlantica | reverse complement strand
ACCGGCCTGTAGTAACTCTCGGTGGCCACGGCCTGGCTTCTGTGGCCAAAGCAGTTACTAGGCGTACTGGTGAAACTTGAGTACCACGTGGTTACCAGTGGTCCGGACCACCTGCAGGTGTCTTGTTCGAAAAAAAAAAAGAATAAAACCATTCAGGTAAAGACCATCGTGTTAATGTTAATATTAATACGTAGTTTTGACGGAAAATTATAGAACATACCAATAATAAACAAACACTATATATTAGAAGCGGTATACATCAAAACCAAACAATCAGCCATTACCAGAATTAACTTTTACACTAGTGATACCATTATTTAGTTCCGTATTAATAATATAATTCCCGCTAAAACTACCTATTAATATTAACATTAACATTAACACCACAGTCTTTACATGATTACCCTGAAGATGGACCCGAATGGGCCTGAAAGTACTTAGAACCCTTACAGTTATAGCAGCTGATCGGTCAATTCCCCACCGAAACAAAGACCCTGATTCGGTAAATTAATAGGATCCACACAAGCATATCCAAACATAAGTTGTCTGTTATATTCAACAATACTTGCATTACAGAGAATAATACTGCCTACACACACACACACACACACACACACACACACACACACACACACACACATATATATATATATATATATATATATATATATATATATATATATATATATATATATACATGTTTCGGTTGCACTTTTCCAAGAAAGTGTGTAACCAATAATGTTTGTATAAATAAAAATGTATAATTATAAACAGCTCTACTTGGTGTTGAGCACTTTTTATAAACACTTGAGTTTCTACGGATTTACATTTACAGAAACTAATACAATACATGTACGATATATATTATATATATATATATATATATATATATATAGTCTAAAGAAGCTTTGAGTCATTTTAAACAAAAGAAAAAGAAAAAAAAGAAAAAGAAAAGTAAAATGCAGTTTAAATTCCCAGAGAAACTAACTAAATCCAAGATATTGCAGACTTAACATTCGTTGGAAAATTAATAAATAAAAAAATAAGTAAATAAAAAAAAAATGGGGGGGGGGGTTAATTATCTAAGAGTGAAACAAAAACAGGAGACCTTAAGCGTCTAATATTAACACGAGGATCATCAGCTGTTTACCATGTAACTGTTTCGGAGATTTAAAAACAGGACAGTTATAATATTCATGGCTCTCCAATGGTACTGATTATACGACCATTTTCCCAATAATCAAGTGTCGAAATAATTTAGCTTAAAATATCACTAATATATACATTAATAAACGTCTGTTTCCCTCTATTAGTTCTTTGATGTGCCTCTTAGTTCGGTCAGAAAACTTATTTGGTCGACCGGGACGGCGGCCATTTTTGACGGTTCCATATATATATATATATATATATATATATATATATATATATATATATATATATATATATAGTATGTCAGTGGTTTGATGTTTAGTCAGCATGTGTTTATCTATTTGTTGTATGTGTACAGCGATTGATATAAATTTTATTTTAAAGCAATCCACAAACACAACCACTCACTTTCTACCAATTTTTTCTACCCTGTATTTCGATATGACATTAATGCGACTTCTTCTACAAAAGAGCCGAATATCTTATTGGTCTAGCCTTTAAAATTCAGAGAGACCGCATACCTTGGAAATCAGTTTTTAAAATGCAGCCTTGTGTTTCTGCCATACAGCGAAACGATGAAGCAACACAAACATCATAGCAGTCTTTTGGTAGACGCCATTTTGACCAAGCCTCGTTTTGAGAATTGCTGTGTAATGAGCGCCATTATCTGTCGTTTGTTAATTCGATCAGCGTCCGAGGCTTTACAGCCATTTGGCTATTAGCAAACCTCCGCGAAAAGCAAGCCTACTCCAAACATGTGCGATTAAGATCGAGAACCGATTAAGTGGCCATTGTTAGAAAATAATAAGAGTCGCAATCAATTAGCTTCTCACTTGGTAACAATCTTCGAAAGGTTTTGAAACGAACGTAATATCAAGTGTTCGAAATCGAAGAACAATAGTATTAAAAGATGTGCACTCTAATAAAACTCGCATATTAGACTAACAGAGTGTTAACTAGCCACATACCACTAGAAATAAATATAAAACATTTTATTTAAAAAAGGAGAAAAACCCTTTGCCTTTTGTTATCTCCCTTTGAGATAGACTATATTTAAGAAAACAGAGTGATCCCCCTTGCATTCCAGAAACAACAGCCGACATTTCTACGGACGTGTGTTGCACAGCGGCTTTAATTAATAAAACGCTTTGGTATAAACCAACGAATTATATTTATTACATATTTACAACTGAAGAATAATTATTAATTAAGACATTAATAAATAATTTGTCTTCAATTGTAAATATGTAATTAATATTATTAGTTGATCTATACAGAAGCGTTTTTATTCAATTCATTTTTAATATTCGTCCCATATCTCAAATACATAACATAACATATATTTGGGGAAAATGCTTTTGCCTGTAACTCCCGTTCCTTTCCCTCTTGTCCACTATATCAGTTCGTGCACAGGTCTGACTGAATATTGTCTGTGAAGCCAATGTTTGCCCAACTTGCACTTAAAGTCGTTTATGTCTGTTGCGTCGATGACCCAATCTGGCAGAGAATTCCAATTGTTTACAACCCGTATCCCAAAGGAATACTTTCTGATGTTTATCCTACTATGCTTCTTTTCCAGTTTCAGGTTGTGACCTCTTGTCCTGGTGATCTTGCTGAGGGGTAGCAGTCTCACCTGGTCCATGTTGTCTTTGCCTGTGAGGATCTTGAACGTCTGGATCATATCTCCACGTTCTCTTCTATAGTACATGGACGGGAGCTTCATGTGTCTCAGCCTATCTTCGTATGGCAGGTCCACAAGTGTAGGGCACAATTTGGTATACAATCATTTTTTTTTCCTAAAAAGTTTCAAATAAGTAATCTTTTTCACGCCCAAGAAAATAAATACCTTTTTTTTTGTTGGGGAGGGCTTTTTTTTTTCTTTTTTTTTTTTTTTTACTTCTGAAGGTTTTCTGTTGCGACGAACCCTAAACCGTGTTAGTCGCAGACCTCACGCAGAAAATTCTTCCAGTTAGTTTGTGACCCTGAGAACATTAACGACACATGCGATGCCGCAAAATATGATTAAAAAAAGTTTTAAAAATTATGACAAACGCAGAATTAAATTTTCTACCGACCCGTATACTTTTAACGTGTGACAACTGTTAAGATTCATTATTCATAAAATTGTATTTCGATGTTAGTGTGGCTTATCGACACGATAATCAAAATGGCCGCCGAGGCGATCGTTGAACTGCTCATGCCGAAAAGAATGAAGCTTTAGTTCGGGTGGGAAGAATAGTTAACATTCGATAAAGATAAAACGTATTATTTTAACGTACTGAAACTAATTTTAAGTTTTATTCATTTTTTTTAAGCAGTGTTTTGCCAGCAATGAATCCCATTAAAAGTTAAGAGACATTTTTTATAGCGTGTCGTGAAGACCGCTTTGAACGAAATAAAAGTAAATAAATTGCTTCTTGACCTTCTGGCCAAGATCAAAGTGTAGTATCTGTTCCGATGGATACAACACCGGTACTGTCGTCGACTTCGGGTCTTGATGACGCCGGTCTGTGGGGTTGTCCTGTGTAGTTCTAGGAGGTCAACCATCCCAGGCTTTACCTCCCTCTTTGGGGTGGAGTAAGTTTATCGCTTACTGCCTGAGGCGCCCCTACCGGGGAATGTTGACGGGGCTGTCCAGGCATTTTTTGTAGGCCAGACTGCTCACCTTCTCGGACGCTGGCTTTTCAAATCCCACTTTCCCGACCTTGTGTCACATCTTAGTGCTGTGGGAGGTAGATAAATACATTCTTGGCCTTTTGGCTAATATCAAAGTGTAGTATCTGTTCCGATGGATACTGCACCCCATAAACTGGTATTGTCTTGGCCTTCGGGGCTTTATTTCCGCCGGTCTATGGGTTTGTCCTGTGCAGTTCTAGGAGGTCCACACTCCCAGGCTTTACCGTCTCACCTTTTGAAAAGGGGTTAGTTTATTGCTATCGCCTTAGGCACTCCTACCGGGGAATGCCGACGGGGCTGTCCAGGCATTTTTTGTAGGCCAGACTGCTCATCTTCTCGGGCGCTGGCTTTTCAAATCCCACTTTCCCGATCTTGTGTCACATCTTACCTTGTGGGAGGAAGATTAATCTCCCCCCCCCCTAAAAAAATAAAGTTAAGGGAAGTTAAAGAATATACAATTAAGTAAATAATTTAATTCTGCGTTTGGTTTACTATTTCTCGACTGTCAACTATCCTTTACTTGATTCTATTTTAGAATTCAAACTGGGTTATCCGGTGTTGCCCGTGTCTGTATTATTCTAATAGCCACTTTCCAAGAACTGCAGGCTTGTGGAACTCTCTTCCTACTGACTGTTTCTCCTATTTGGTCTTTCCAAGACTAAAGCCAATAGGCATATCCTGTCTTACGGTAATCATCTTTCGTTCTTTTTAGCTCCTTACATCAAGTGGCTTCATGCCTTGTCTAGAGCGATTTCCATAAAAAAATATAGATAATGAGTCAGGAGTAACCGAGGAGTCTTTTCTATTAATATTATCATGGTATGTGTACTTCAGAATTGTCTGATCTATTCTCTGCTTCCTTTGTTCCAGCTCGTATGACTCGTTGGTCAAGTGGTTTTCATCAATTCGCTGCTTTGATAGCTCATTGGCTTGTGGAACTCTCTTCCTGTTGACTGTTTTCCTCCTATCTATAGCTTTGATCTTTCGAAGACTAAGATCAATAGGAATCTCCCGTCTTTGCAATAATCATCTTTCATTCTTTTTAGCTCCTTACATAAAGTGGCTTCATGTCTTGTTTGGAAAATGTTTAGAATTATATGTCCTTTTTCATTTAGACAATTGTCTTAAACCCTTAATTTTGGGGGTGGCGTTCAAGAATGTACTCACTGAGTGTGACACCAGTAAGGTCAACTGGAGGGTTATCTTCCGTCAGCAGCAGAAAACTAGAGTTACCTCAAGTCAGAATTACCTTGTTAGTTCCTTACATCAATTGGCTTCATGCCTTGTCTGAAGCAGTTACCTCAAGTCAGAATTACCTACGTTTAGATGAGAAGTATACTCGGTGCTTACCCATAAAAATGTACAGGTTAAAAAGGCAGTTCCAAATAAACAGGAAAATTTTGATTACTTACGTATCAGGCAAAAAATAGGTATTTGCACAAAAAATTAAGAAAAATTATCGAGTAGAATTTTGATTAAAAAATAAGTTTTTATCGTATTTCCCCAATCACCATTGAT
This sequence comes from Sepiola atlantica, assembly GCA_963556195.1. Lineage (NCBI taxonomy): Eukaryota > Metazoa > Mollusca > Cephalopoda > Sepiida > Sepiolidae > Sepiola > Sepiola atlantica. The sequence goes on along the minus strand of OY744553.1, from coordinate 45,287,800 downwards.
GACTTGGCGAAATGACAGAATGACTTGTTTTTTACGTGTATTTGCGCTCTTATCAATCGGAAAAATACGATAAAATTGATTTTTATTCAGAATACTTGATAATTTTCCCTAATTTTGTGTAGATACCTATTTTTTCCTGATTTTTAAAGACTAAGCTTTATGTTAGCTTATCTAATATTTTAATCAATTTTTAAGCCGTCTAATTTTGGCATGGACGAACATAAAAAAGTTCGTCGACAGGCCTCCATAGTTCTTAATTTTCGTGTGTCGTGAAAACCGCTTTGAACGGAATGAAACAGAAATGTCAGCGAGTTAAACTTGTCACGTGCAAAGAAAACACCCTGTACGAAATATTTTTTAAGTACTAGTTGTGAATTGAAACTGCACACCCAGATGTTTAGAACAATTCGGGTATTTTTAACAATAGCCCTACAACGAAAACGCTGAAAAAAAACAAAAAAACAAATATACAACAAATAAAAGTTACTGTAGCATGTAAAAGTTGATTTCAAAGTTACCTGTGACATTTTTTAATGATTATAATCTGTTAAAAGTGCTGTTTTTTTATAAATCGATATTTTTATCACACGCAGACTAGAAAATAAAATGGCGTCGGCTTCTTCACATTTTCGAAGCCTCGTGTTTTTTTTTTGTTTTTTTTACAAACTCATTCAAAGCGCAATTTCATTTTTCAGCCAAACAAAACAAAAACCTACATTTCAAGCAAAATAAATAAAATTATTTTCTTTCGATTTACAAGTGATTGTGCTTTGATTTACATATTTTCATTCGTCACACCGTAATGTTTATTTCCCCTGTTTCTGTAAAAAATTCCTTACCGTAACCCTAACCCCGGCCCTAACCCAAACTCCAGCCCTAACTTCCACATGGGCAGCTTTAGACTTGGCAAAGAACGACTCTACAGGGCTATAATGCTCACACTTCTGGCAAATTTTATTGTCTCGTCGATGTCAGTACTAAAGCGTACTCCTATCGACATAATGGCCAATTCGCTCATGGCACGATATATGAGTTGCGCTTGGGTCATTTCCACACGTCTTTGCAGCAACAAGAAATACATGGAAATGTCCCGTTAAAATGTTCGTTTCATAAAATTAAATTTCAAAAATGCAAACCAAAAAAAAACGCCGCTTTGATTATGAGACCCGGTAAAAAAAACACCACGTGACAACTGTTGACGCCATTTTTATTAAGTAAACTTTGTTGCCGAAAAGTTTTTTTTCTTCATGTCTAATAAAAACCCATTTACCATACGTAAACATACAAACAAATGGAATAGAAAACTAGGAAAATCTCCAGTCTCGACGTACGTCGCATTTATTTGTTGCATATTCATTTTTTTGACTACGTTCTACAACTTTTTTTCAACCCAACTCGCGAGTTGTAGGGCTATTGTTAAACATTCCGAACAATTCTTTTAGTTTCTATATTTGAGCCAAACTTTAAGTAATTTTTCAAAAAAAAAAAAAAAAAAAGTTAAAGTCTGATAGAAGTGAGGAAAGACACCTAAAACTTAAATTGATGCAAGTCGGTCCTATCGTGATATTGAGCCTGGAGGGATTGAGCCAGCATCACCCGAAGGATTAAGTCTCTAGGTAATATTAAATACACAGCGGTCCCCCAGTTGCATGTTCATCTCGCTCAGACGAGATGATTTTAACGACGCGTGTCGACGTTTATATGCCGGATAAAAATTCATGGAAAGATTTGAATTTAAGAATATTATTAAAAAAATTATTAGTTTCAACCAAATAAGGATACTTGTACGACACAGGAACCAAGATGATTTCAGAAGTCACGTGGCCACACCAGACTATTTACAATCACGAATCTGTCCCGGAAATTCCCAAAGCAGTAAACGACTTTAAAGCAGAGAAAACAAATTTCAAGTAGAAGACAAGATGGCTTTCAAGTCGTGAATTGTTTCGGATATTTACGGCACTAAAGTCATAAAAACGAAAATTCCCATGGGGCACCGATTCCTTACAAACACTAACATTTGTTTAAGTCTATAAGATAAAACAAAATAAAATCGGTGACCGACGTCAGTGAAAAAGTTTCAATTTTGGCAGACAGGATAAAAGATGGCGAACAGCTTTGAAATTACTTTAAAGAATTTCAGACTACGCCAACTAGAAATAAAATTTGTTCAAATTCAAATAAAATAAAAAATACGTTTGAATATTTGAGTATTTTAGGGTAAGAAAAAAAATGGTGCTTTTTACAGAATTTTAACCGAACCGTTTCTTTTAACTCTAATCTAACCGTATATCAATTTCTACGTATAGTTCGGTTCAAATTCTGTAGAAGCACACAAATAGCAATGAATATAAATGAAGCTGGTTCTTAAAAAATAGCAAACTTTTTTTTTTGTTAGAAAGAGGGTCGGCACAAACAACCCAAAATAATCATTTTACAAGTTTTCTCCCCGGATTCTTATAGCCAGTTGAATATCTTTCGGCATAATAGTAACACGTTTAGCGTGAATGGCACACAAGTTGGTGTCTTCGAAAAGACCAACCAAATAAGCTTCACTGGCTTCTTGAAGGGCCATCACGGCCGAACTTTGGAAGCGAAGCGCAGTCATAAAATCTTGGGAGATTTCACGGACCAAACGCTGGAATGGTAGCTTCCTGATGAGAAGTTCTGTAGATTTTTGGTAACGACGGATTTCACGAAGGGCGACGGTTCCTGGCCTGTAACGATGGGGCTTCTTTATTTCACCCGTTGCTGGGGCGCTTTTCCGAGCAGCCATAGGATCCACCTGTTTTCTGGGGGCTTTTCCTCCGGTGGATTTACGGGCGGTTTGCTTGGTACGAGCCATAGTTATCAATTAAACCAGTAAACTCAAAAGCAACGAAAAATTTATAATCCTAAAGATAAAAAAAAAAGCATGTGTTTTTAGACAACGGTACTGTCGCCCGCCGAGTGGTCTATTCATATGCGTCACCTGGTGTTTGATTGGTTGGTTTAGACGGTCGCTGATTGGGTGGAACGATTGACAATAAGCGATTCTGATTGGTTCATTCTATATCTAAGTTTAAATATGGCAGCCATTTGGAATTTATAATTAATACGTTAATAAATTGCCAGTATTGGAAAGCGTCTTACTAACTCACACCAGATTCGATATATATATATGTTTTTTAAATTCCCGAAACAGTTTTTCATGGTAAACAACTGATGATCCCTTAAATAATGTTAGAAGCAAACTAATATAATAACTGTAAAAGTTAAATTGACTTACATGAATGATTTTCCACTGAACGACTTGGGACTTGATGTTTTTTTATATAGTTTTAATGGTTGAGAAACTTCCAAGACTCGCGTTGACACACCGGTTCCCGTTAGATCACCGAAGTTAAGCGGCGTCGAGCCTGGCCAGTACTAAATGGGTGACCATCTAGGAATACCAGGTGCTGTATGTGCTCTCTGCTTATCTCGGCATTGTTTCCAGTCGTCTTGTATTACTACTTGCCATTGGAATCAAGCAATGCCGACTCAGGAGAGCGGTTGTTAGAGATTGCGCAACCCTTGCAATTACAAATTAACGCGCGGACAGCCCCTGGTGGGGCACTCATACGTCGAAATCGACGGGAGAGTCCATCATATATATATATATATATATATATATATATATATATATATAGCAGTAAGTCATGGGAGCATATGTCAGAAATAAAAGTTGGAAAAAAGTTATACACCATCCACTATGACTATGCACTTCCTACAGCTACATATCTACAAAACGGAGGTGTTAAACGTGACATAGTGATATGGGAGAAAGTAGCAACCCTTGTTGAAGTCAGTGTTCCTAATAATGATGGCTGAAACAGAGCTGAAAGGGAAAAGATTACGAAATTCCAAGGTATTATGTACGACATGAAAAAAAAACAACTGGAATCTTGTGAAGATCTCCATCATCCCAGTAATTGTAGGAGAAACCGGACTAATGAAAAAGAATTTCGAAAACTACCTGGTGAATATACCCGGTGAACTAAGTGCAAGAGAGATACAAACAATTGCACTTAAAGAGACAGTTAGAATCTTAAAAAAGATCTCTAGGCTGGAGTGTCTGAAATAGCCGGTGAATGTCTGGCATCCAGTAGGATGCCCCATCTCCAGCAAAAACGGAAAGATAAGAAAATTAATATATATATATATATATATATATATATATATATATGCTTACTGGAGAGTACTTGAAGGCCTAATAGACACTTACACCGAGTGTCTAATGTCTCTCTGTACAGGGGGTTGTCAGGATAACCTGGCACGAGAATACTTTTTCCTACAAGTAAACCCTGACTAAATATTCAAGATAACATAGTATTTGAAGCCCAAATAAGATCTCACACTAGTTTATACGAGAGATGGTGCACATTCTTCAATCGATGTTGCTTCTAGTAACAGCACTTAGCTCGATACTCTACCAGACTAGATGATTTCTTGTCCTAAAAAGATCGCATTGTTCGATTGTGGTCGCGCATGTCCGGTTTATTTTTACAGGTTATCATCGCCGTCGGTCTTGTAGAGATATCTATACATGTAGATGGCCATGCTCTGCGTTTGTACAAGTTATCATCGCCGTGGGTCTTGTAGAGATATCTGTACATGTAGATGGCCATGCTCTGCGTTTGTACAGGTTATCATCGCCGTGGGTCTTGTAGAGATATCTGTACATGTAGATGGTCATGCTCTGCGTTTGTACAGGTTATCATCGCCGTGAGTCTTGTAGGGGTATCTATACATGTAGATGGCCATGCTCTGCGTTTGTACAGGTTATCATCGCCGTCGGTCTTGTATAGATATCTGTAAATGTAGATGGCCATGCTCTGCGTTTGTACAGGTTATCATCGCCGTGGGTCTTGTAAGGATATATATACATGTAGATGGTCATGCTCTGCGTTTGTACAGGTTATCATCGCCGTGGGTCTTGTAGAGATATCTGTACATGTAGATGGCCATGCTCTGCGTTTGTACAGGTTATCATCGCCGTGGGTCCTGTAGAGATATCTATACATGTAGATGACCATGCTCTGCGTTTGTACAGGTTATCATCGCCGTAGGTCTTGTAGAGATATCTATACATGTAGATGGCCATGCTCTGCGTTTGTACAGGTTATCATCGTTGTGGGTCTTGTAGAGATATCTATACATGTAGATAGCCATGCTCTGCGTTTGTACAGGTTATAATCGCCGTGGGTCTTGTAGAGATATCTGTACATGTAGATGGCCATGCTCTGCGTTTGTACAGGTTATCATCGCCGTGGATCTTGTAGAGATATCTATACATGTAGATGTCCGTGCTCTGCGTTTGTACAGGTTTTCATCGCCGTGTGTTTTGTAGAGATATCTATACATGTAGATGTCCATGCTCTGCGTTTATACATGTTATCATCGCCGTCGGTCTTGTAGAGATATCTCTACATGTAGATGGCCATGCTCTGCGTTTGTACAGGTTATCATCGCCGTCAGTCTTGTAGAGATATCTGTACATGTAGATGGCCATGCTCTGCGTTTGTACAGGTTTTCATCGACGTGGATCTTGTAGAGATATCTATACATGTAGATGGCCATGCTCTGCGTTTGTACAGGTTATCATCGCCGTCGGTCTTGTAGAGATATCTGTACATGTAGATGGCCATGCTCTGCGTTTGTACAGGTTATCATCGCCGTCGGTCTTGTAGAGATATCTATACATGTAGATGGTCATGCTCTGCGTTTGTACAGATTATCATCGCCGTGGGTCTTGTAGAGATATCTATACATGTAGATGGCCATGCTCTGCGTTTGTACAGGTTATCATCGCCGTGGGTCTTGTAGAGATATCTATACATGTAGATGGCCATGCTCTGCGTTTGTACAGATTATCATCGCCGTGGGTCTTGTAGAGATATCTATACATGTAGATGGCCATGCTCTGCGTTTGTACAGGTTATCATCGCCGTGGGTCTTGTAGAGATATCTATACATGTAGATGTCCATGCTCTGCGTTTGTACAGGTTATCATCGCCGTGGGTTTTGTAGAGATATCTATACATGTAGATAGCCATGCTCTGCGTTTGTACAGGTTATCATCGCCGTGGGTTTTGTAGAGATATCTATACATGTAGATGGTCATGCTCTGCGTTTGTACAGATTATCATCGCCGTCGGTCTTGTAGAGATATCTATACATGTAGATGGCCATGCTCTGCGTTTGTACAGATTATCATCGCCGTGGGTCTTGTAGAGATATCTATACATGTAGATGGCCATGCTCTGCGTTTGTACAGGTTATCATCGCCGTGGGTCTTGTAGAGATATCTATACATGTAGATGGCCATGCTCTGCGTTTGTACAGGTTATCATCGCCGTGAGTCTTGTAGGGATATCTGTACATGTAGATGGCCATGCTCTGCGTTTGTACAGGTTATCATCGCCGTGGGTTTTGTAGGGATATCTGTACATGTAGATGGCCATGCTCTGCGTTTGTACAGGTTATCATCGCCGTGGGTTTTGTAGAGATATCTATACATGTAGATGGCCATGCTCTGCGTTTGTACAGGTTATCATCGCCGTGGGTTTTGTAGAGATATCTGTACATGTAGATGGCCATGCTCTGCGTTTGTACAGGTTATCATCGCCGTGGGTTTTGTAGGGATATCTGTACATGTAGGTGGCCATGCTCTGCGTTTGTACAGGTTATCATCGCCGTGGGTTTTGTAGAGATATCTATACATGTAGATGGCCATGCTCTGCGTTTGTACAGGTTGTCATCGCCGTGGATACTGTAAAGATATCTATACATGTAGATGGCCATGCTCTGCGTTTGTACAGGTTATCATCGCCGTGGGTCTTGTAGGGATATCTATACATGTAGATGGCCATGCTCTGCGTTTGTACAGGTTATCATCGCCGTGGGTCTTGTAAGGATATCTGTACATGTAGATGGCCATGCTCTGCGTTTGTACAGGTTGTCATCGCCGTGGATACTGTAAAGATATCTATACATGTAGATGGCCATGCTCTGCGTTTGTACAGGTTATCATCGCCGTGGGTCTTGTAGGGATATCTATACATGTAGATGGCCATGCTCTGCGTTTGTACAGGTTATCATCGCCGTGGGTCTTGTAGAGATATCTATACATCTAGATGGCCATGTTCTGCGTTTGTACAGGTTATCATCGCCGTGAGTCTTGTAAGGATATCTGTACATGTAGATGGCCATGCTCTGCGTTTGTACAGGTTATCATCGCCGTGGATCTTGTAGAGATATCTATACATGTAGATGGCCATGCTCTGCGTTTGTATGACACGCAGAGCATGCTCTCCTTCTACAAATTGGGGTTTCAGTGACAAGCCGAAGTAAGATTACTTAGAGACGATGTAGAGCGCAGGTTGATCTAACAAAATCGACGGGTCCAGTTATTTATCGTCGTCCCACAAGGTAAGATGTGACACAAGGTCGGGAAAGTGGGATTTGAAAAGCCAGTGCCGAGAAGGTGAGCACTCCGGCCATTTTAAAATTGCCGAGGCAGCCCCGTCGGCATTCCCCGGTATGGGCGCCTCAGGCAGTAAGCAATAAACTTACTCCTCCCCAAAAGAGGGGAGACCAAGCCTGGGAGGGTGGACCTCCTAGAAATTCACAGGACAGACCCATAGACTCGCGTAAATCAAGTCTCGATGGCTTAGACAATACTCGTTTACGGGTGCAGTATCCATCGGAACATATACTACACTTTGATCCTGGCATAAAGACCAGGAAATCCCCACGGGTCCATGTTTATCAAATATGTATGTTTATGTGTGCATGTGTTTACTTTAAAATTTATGACGTCACACAATGAGTTTTATTAGTTTCTATTCTCTATGACGTCATGCGTTTTAAAGTAAATATTTTCTTGTTGAAATAGAATTATCAAGCACTGTTAGACTTAACAAAAATTTTTTCAATTATCCTAGTAGGTAATTCAAACCTTCCGAGGTTACATCGGCTGAAACGTTGTGAGAATAACACTCAAAGTGAGAACAGTAGTCCGAATAATACAAATAATATATACAAAACATATTACGGATTTTAAAGCCTACTTCTCTCGCACAGTTCAAACTTGGATGAATCATGCTGTAATATTTTGTACCTTGTTTCTACACATTTTCACATATGCTCACCGGAAGGCGTTTACGACCCGAATGGCGATGGTAGGGGGCACTACAATCCGTGATATAAAAAGGGATGCACAGAAAAGTCATCCTTCTTTTCTATTCCAGTCTGACCGCTGATAAAAATACTAATCAGCATATGTGCACTTATCCATGTTTCATAGCCGCAATGTTGCATCCCTGTGCTTGTTTTACAAGTACGTCAATGGAATGTGCTCCGATGAACTCACAGCACTGGTGCCCCGTCGATGTAAATACTTCCGACCAACCCGACCAGCAGAAAAATCCCACCCCTTCATTGTAGAGGTCCCTAGTTGCCGGAAAGCTTTCTACTCTAATAGTTTCTCTTACTTTTGGAATTCCCTCCCTGTTCCCTGTTTCATTTACTGTACTAACATGGAGAAATTTAAATGTAATATGACCAGATATCTCCCTGCTTAACTCTCTGCTTATGATGTCTCTGTACGTATGGTCCTTAATTCCCAATCGCCCTTAATATCTAAGCGGCAATGTACCTTGTTTTGTGGTGAACATTTTTTAACACACGCATCCACAGTATGTAAGACATTTCCTTAAACTTACACGCACAAACACGTGCCCATCCTGTTCAGATAGTATTGCGCACATTCTCTCGGATGAGAACAGAAGTCCGAATAATCCAAATTGGACTAATAATTAATCTTTTTGCGGGAATTATTTACTTGCTTTTACTTACTTGTGGAGGGAAGTATTTTCATGTCAGGTTGTCCTGACAAACCCCTGTACAGTAGGAACTTAGACACTCGAAGACAGTTATTAGAATTATTATTAAGCGCAGTGAATTCTAAGTGCCATGTGATTGGATGAAAATCAGCCAATCACAGACCACTCTTTTAATCTCTGCAGAAAACCCAGGAGAGCGCCTATTTTGAAAATATCGGTCTCTTCTCTCCAGCCTTCGCTGCCGTCAACATCGCTTCTCCTCTGCTGCGGCAGGTGCTAGCGGGCACATGCTTTTTTAGCGTATATAATACGCACGAGGCCATAATGAATAGGCCATCCGGTCTTTACAGCAGTCGGCTATCCAACCCTATAGCCGATAAGACAGTAGCCACTGTCTTTTCACACCATGCGGGCTAATTCAGTCAAGCGTGTATGCAGTGCCCAATTTGAGCGGAAGAAGCCATTTTAATGTTCTGAACTATTCTTCACAGCCTTGTACCCAGAAGGAATCCTGTTACAAGACAACTGGCATTTTCAGTGAGTCCGCAAAGGCACTTCTTTTTGCAAGCAACATTCTTTTTCTTTCTTCTCTTTTTTATCCATATAAATATCCTTTCGTTATCTACCCACGTTGTTTGTTATCTCTGTTCTTGTCTAGTCATGTTTATATGCCACCAACTTTTCTTTCAGCGGACTACGGTCTTCATCCTTCATTCTAACGGGGAAAAATACCAACGCAGTGTCTAGTAGGCATTCTATTTCTATACCGTAATGGATAGTAATATGCAATAATAAGTAGTGATCTGTAGTGAAATATAGTAAGACTTCACACTTAAAATGCAAGAATAGGTTTAAGACTCCCTAAATCGATACTAGAATTGTCCGCAACGGATGAAGTTCTAAAGTAATAAGTAAAACCCAGTCTTCTGAAGGTTGAAGGTTCAATCCTCAGTGCGGGCGATACTAGGAATTTCGAATTACTGAAGACTTCTCCCCGGTCATGGTTGACGGAACAGCAGCATGCTACCTCCGTGGATTAAATAAAGGGTTCCATTCGAAATTCCGTCCAGATTCCCGAGTTCGACATAAATTTTCCCGAGTTCGAAAAGATACACGTGAAGAAGGCTGCAGGTTACATCGGCCGAAACGTTGTGAGAATAACACTGAAGATGAGAACAGTAGTCCGAATAATCCAAATTATACTAATAATCAATCCTTATCTACAAAATTTAAGAAACATGTTTTTGCTTATTCAAAATATTTCGAAATCGTGGATAATTTGGAAATGAATACAATATGGTTTTAATCATGGCTGAGGTTAGAACGGATTTCATTGTTTCCTAAAAGCGTTTGACACCAAAGAGAAAGTATAAAATGGCCGCCGTGCTGTAAAAGCGCGATTTAGGCAAAGATGTAAGTAATTGGTAAGAATAAGTAGGTTTTTATTAAAGGGAAAAGAAAACCGCCGCAAGCTGCTCCAAAAAAAAAACAAAATAAATAAATAAAATAAAATAAATAAATAAAAAACAAAAAATAAAAAATACATAAATAAACGCAGAAAAAATGGCCGATTCCTCTAAGCGCATGCGTAAATGCAGACTCACGAATTGACTTTTTTTTTTGCTGGAATTATTTACTTTCTTGTTTTTTGTTTTTTTTGGCGTAGTAAAAAAAAAATAATAGGTTTTTCTCTATTCGTTCGTGTTTGATGCGATTTTGTAGTTTCAAATACACAATCGCTTTGAAAATATCTCAGGTTATTTGCAGGAAATAAACGTTAATGTCCTTCCAAAATGGAGGGTGTGCATCTACATAAAAAAAGGAGAAAATCTGGTTTGAAAATGATATATATTCAGGATTTTCCAAAACAAAAGAAAACAATTTTAATGATTAGAGTTCATTTTGATTTAATATATTTGAAAACTATGAGTCTAATCGAAGAGTACGATAGGTTTTCAATATTGCAAAATAGAAATGGTTTCCTAAATTTTACAATATATATATATATATATATATATATATATATATATATATATATATATATATAAATAAATGTTTCGAGGTACAAAATTTATAAATAGATTTTAAAAGAATACGCGGAAATCTCTCTAAGGCCCTTTCGACTATCATCTCGTCAGGAGAAAATCGATGGTTTTAATTAATAATAACGTCGAAAGAAAGAGCAAAATGGGGAAATTGAGTGTGCCAAAATTATCGTTAAAGCGATTAAAATTCAATTTAATGATTTCGATTAAAAGTCGATTAAAAGGCACTACGTTAGGGGATAAAAAAAAAAAAAAAAAAAAAAAAAAATTGGGAAGGAGTTCAAAGTTCCCCAAAGAGATTCAGCGATCTTACAAATTCCTTCTGCCGGCACAAGGAAGGTTTTCGAATGGCAATAGAGACAGATTCCAATATTTTCAAATTTTTGGAATCTGCTCGATGCAAGACCTCAAAACGGTCTATTTTATAGCCACTGGCACAGCTAGGGTTTTCAACCAAATGCTGGCCAAACATTATTGGTTACATATGTGCATACATGTTTCGGTTGCACTTTTCACAGAAAGTCAACCTCATCAGACCAAGAATTTTCTCGAAAATGTAACCAATAATGTTTGTATAAATAAAAATTTATACTTATAAACAGCTCTACTTGTTATTGAGCACTTTTTATAAACATTTGAGTTTCTACGGATTTACATTTACAGAAACTAATACAATACATGTACTATATATATATATATATATATATATATATATATATATATATATATATTTAACATAGTTCACCCGAAATAATGCAGGCCGCCACTGTAGACGTAAGGGGCTACTTAGAAAAAAAAGGGTGAAGGTTTTTTTTTGGGGGGGGGGGATGAGGGTTCCAACCTAATTTAGGAGCTGCACAGCGAGATGTCTTTTTACATTAGTTTTAAATTTCTGCATGTCAGTACCGTCAGGAAAACAGGGAGCAGGGAGGGAGTTCCAGAGTCCAGCAGCACGAGGAAAGAAGCTTTTGGAGTAGAAAGCTCTTCGGCATCTGGGGACCTCCACAGTGTATGGATTGGATTTGGCAGATCGTCGGGTTGGTCGAGTGAATTTGCGTCGTGAGGGGTACCAGAGCAGCAAGCTCATCAGAGCACAATTATACAACGTGATCCCCCCACACAAAGTCCAACTTTTTATCATACGGTACAGCTCAGTTTGAAATAGCATTTTCGTTGGTCTGTAATGCTTAAGTTTAAAATAACAATTTTCTCAGTCTGTCACACTTAAGTTTGGAATAATATTTT
>OY744553.1:45263143-45268143 GCA_963556195.1 Sepiola atlantica | reverse complement strand
CTTCTTTAGCCGACTGACACTGTGGGTTTCTGAAGTTATATTTTACAAGATGACTTTCCATAAGGTGGTCAAATCTGGCTTTAAAAGCGTTCACCGAAGGGGCTTTGGCAACCTCTTCTGCCCATCCGTTCCACCAGGGAATCACTCTGTTTCTAAAGAATGACAGTTTTTTGCTTGTCTTAGTAGCATTTCTTGTCAGTCGTAGATTATCTCCTCTTGTTTTACCGATGTTTATGGCACCGATGAAGCTTTATTGGCTATGGTACCCAAGCCCGTCTTGCTGTTAGGCTTTCGTGTCCGCTGACTAAAAATGCGATTGATAAGCAAGTTGGTACTGTGCAGGAATCCCTTGACTTGTATTTCATCAAATAGACAATTGGAAGGGCTTGTGGAACAATTGCTTCAGTTCACGCTCGGATAGACAATGCAGAGCAAATTTCTTTCTAATCGGATGTATATATGAACGAGTTTCTAGCGGAAACCAAGTCTGGGACATCACCAAGAAAAAGACTTTCATGAGACAAAAGTATGTCAAAAGATTTTTTTTATATATGTCTGTGGGTAGCCGGCGTAGACCATCCGGTGATGGGAAATAAAGAAAACCAAAGTGTTTCCATAACGTTCTGTTTTTTTGTCGTTCTTGTTGGATCTTACCGGGTACTCGGGTACCCCGAAAGAATGGTTAATGCAACAACTACACTTTGAATTACTTATTTACGTTTTTATGATTAGACTTTTTTTTGTTTGAAAATACGTTTTAAATAGTTTATTTTGAAAATATTTTTTAAATGCATTATTTTATTTTATTTTATTTTATTTTTATTATTTTTTATTATTTTACCGATCTTGTTGACCGTTTGTGAATTGAAGTTTACTTTTGCGATTTAAAAGGAGAAGACAGAAATGGGAGCCGGCGGCGTAAACAACCACACAAGAGAATAGCTTGAAATTTTATAAAAGAAAAAGGTCAGTTCGCCGTCGCTTTTAAAGATACACAACATTGCTCGCCATTATTATCCAACTCTCTACATCGTAAAGCTGAAGTTTCTGACCTTAGATTCGCATTTATTTACCTATTCTGACCTTAAAGTCATTGTCGGTAGATTAATATTGATTTAGTGCTAGCATGGTTATCCGGCGTTGTCCGGGACTACGAATAACAACATAAAAGAGATTGTATTATTCAGACACGTGGCGTCATGGATAAAGTACTAAGTAACATTCAGTTCTAAGCGACAGTCTTCTGGAGGTTGAAGGTTCAATCCTCAGTGCGGGCGATACTAAGAATACAATTGCGAATTATTTAAGACTTCTACCCGGTCATAGCTGGCGGAACGAGAACAATCTACCCCTGTGGATTTAATAAAGGGTTGCGTTCAAAATTTCGTCCAGATTCCCGAGTTCGACAGAAGATACACCTGAAGAAGGTCTGAGATTTCATCAGCCGAAACGTTATGAGAATAGCGCTCAAGATGAGAACAATAGTCCGAAAAATCCAAATAATATAAAATATCACAATTTTGGTATTTACCAAAAATTACCTACAGATTCCCGAGTTCGACAAGATACATATGGAGAAAGTGGGAGGTTACATCGGCCAAAACGTTATGAGAATAACATCCAAGCTGAGTCCGAATAATCCAAATAATACAAATTATCAATCCTCATCTAAAAAAATTCAGAATATAATATTAAATATGTAAAAGAAACACCCGAAGAAGGTCGGAGGTTACATCGGCCGAAATGTTGTGAGAATAACATCCAAGATGAAAACAGTAGTCCGAATAAACCATATAGTACAAATTATCAATCCTCATCTAAAAAATTCAGAATATAATATCAAATAGGTAAAAGAAACACCCGAAAGAAGGTCGGAGGTTACATCGGCCGAAACGTTATGAGAATAACATCCAAGATGAGAACAGTAGTCTGAATAATCCATATAATACAAATTATCAATCCTCATCTCAAAAATTCAGAATATAATATTAAATAGGTAAAAGAAACACCCGAAGAAGGTCGGAGGTTACATCGGCCGAAATGTTGTGAGAATAACATCCAAGATGAGAACAGTAGTCTGAATAATCCATATAATACAAATTACCAATCCTCATCTCAAAAATTCAGAATATAATATCAAATAGGTAAAATAAACACCCGAAGAAGGTCGAAGGTTACATCGGCCGAAACGTTGTGAGAATAACACTCAAGATGAGAACAGTAGTCCAAATAATTCAAATTATAAAAATTATCAATCCTCATCTCAAAAATTCAGAAACATAAACATAGTTTGTATTATTCGGACTAATATTCTCATCTTGGGTGTTATTCTCATAACGTTTCGGCCGATGTAACCTCCAACCTTCCTCAGATGCATCTTGTCGAACTCGGGAATCAATACGGATTTCGACTGAACTCTTTATTTATTCCACATGGCGCAACTGATAAAGGTGTTAAGTAACATCAGTTATTTGTGAGAGTTATATGAGGGTTGAAAGTTCAATCCCCGCTAAGGCGATTCTAACTAGAAATGAAATAAAAAATGATTTACTTAAAACGTTTACCCGGTTGTGGATGTCGAGACGAGAACAATCTACCCGTGTCGATTCAATGGCCTATTACTCGATAAATAAGCGTTTCTAGACCTATACACACACATAGAATATAAGATACTTTTATCGAACATGAAACAGTTTTCGTGAACTTCGCGTAGCAGCGTTCGGGCATGCTACGTAAACCCCCGAGAGATGACGAGCCGAATGGCGACAGAAAGATGCCGAGCGATTAGCCAATCAGCTGTCAGTAACCAGACGACAATTTTTCTAACCAGTATTGAAATTGATTAAAGCCAGAAGTAATTGATCAAAGCCAGTGCATGTTTATTTCTTAAAATTTCTTAAAATGTATTGAGGGAGATCTGCGAAGACCATTTGTTACCACATCTTAGTCAGATCGGAGGCCCAGGGTATACGGTAGAGATAGACGAGTCTCTGTTTAACCGTAGGGAGAAAAAAAACAACGTCGGTAGGATTGTCCAGCCGCTCTGGGTCTTCGGGGGATACGACCCCGCAGAGAAGGAGGGTTTCCTTGTGATGATGGCCAACAGGAACGCTGAAACCCTCCTTCCAATAATAAAATATTTGTTTTGCCTGAGACCACGGTCATATTAGACTGTTTAGAACAAGTTAAGAGAGTGGGTGTATAAACACCTGTCCGTTAGCCACAAAATTTCGTGGACCCATTAACAAACGCGACTACCAACCAAGCCGAAAGTATGTGGAAGGAAGCCAGGCAAAGGGACAAAAAAAATGTGGTACCAGCAGGGAACTGGTAGAAAGCTATCTGCGCGAATTCATTATTAGTCGTTACGAGTCTTTTTCTGAAGTCAGCTCAACTTGAAGGCATGTAGTTCAAGAACGAGTTGGATCAAGTTTGTTTTTGTGAGAGTCAGGGACATCGAAGAATACGTTTTGCCTCCATTATTAGTCGTTACGAGTCTTTTTCTGAAGTCAGCTCAACTTGAAGGCATGTGGTTCAAGAACGAGTTAGATCAAGTTTGTTTTTTGTGCGAGTCAAGGACATCGAGGAATATGTTTTGCCTCCATTATTAGTCGTTACGAGTCTTTTTCTGAAGTCAGCTCAACTTGAAGGCATGTGGTTCAAGAACGAGTTGGATCAAGTTTGTTTTTTGTGCGAGTCAGCGACATCGAGGAATACGTTTTGCCTCCATTATTAGTCGTTACGAGTCTTTTTCTGAAGTCAGCTCAACTTGAAGGCATGTGGTTCAAAAACGAGTTAGATCAAGTTTGTTTTTTGTGCGAGTCAGCGACATCGAGGAATACGTTTTGCCTCCATTATTAGTCGTTACGAGTCTTTTTCTGAAGTCAGCTCAACTTGAAGGCATGTGGTTCAAGAACGAGTTAGATCAAGTTTGTTTTTTGTGAGAGTCAGGGACATCGAAGAATACGTTTTGCCTCCATTATTAGTCGTTACGAGTCTTTTTTGAAAGTCAGCTCAACTTGAAGGCATGTGGTTCAAGAACGAGTTAGAGCAAGTTTGTTTTTTGTGAGAGTCAGGGACATCGAAGAATACGTTTTGCCTCCATTATTAGTCGTTACGAGTCTTTTTCTGAAGTCAGCTCAACTTGAAGGCATGTGGTTCAAGAACGAGTTAGATCAAGTTTGTTTTTTGTGAGAGTCAGGGACATCGAAGAATACGTTTTGCCTCCATTATTAGTCGTTACGAGTCTTTTTTGAAAGTCAGCTCAACTTGAAGGCATGTGGTTCAAGAACGAGTTAGAGCAAGTTTGTTTTTTGTGAGAGTCAGGGACATCGAAGAATACGTTTTGCCTCCATTATTAGTCGTTACGAGTCTTTTTCTGAAGTCAGCTCAACTTGAAGGCATGTGGTTCAAGAACGAGTTAGATCAAGTTTGTTTTTTGTGAGAGTCAGGGACATCGAAGAATACGTTTTGCCTCCATTATTAGTCGTTACGAGTCTTTTTCTGAAGTCAGCTCAACTTGAAGGCATGTGGTTCAAGAACGAGTTAGATCAAGTTTGTTTTTTGTGAGAGTCAGGGACATCAAATAATACGTTTTTGCATCCATTATTAGTCGTTACGAGTCTTTTTTGAAAGTCAGCTCAACTTGAAGGCATGTGGTTCAAGAACGAGTTGGATCAAGTTTGTTTTTTGTGAGAGTCAGTGACATCGAGGAATACGTTTTTGCCTCCATTATTAGTCGTTACGAGTCTTTTCCGGAAGTCAGCTCAACTTGAAAGCATGTGGTTCAAGAACGAGTTGGATCAAGTTTGTTTTTTGTGAGAGTCAGGGACATCGAGGAATACGTTTTTGCCTCCATTATTAGTCGTTACGAGTCTTTTTCTGAAGTCAGCTCAACTTGAAAGCATGTGGTTCAAGAACGAGTTAGATCAAGTTTGTTTTTTGTGAGAGTCAGGGACATCGAGGAATACGTTTTTGCCTCCATTATTAGTCGTTACGAG
>OY744553.1:45255643-45258143 GCA_963556195.1 Sepiola atlantica | reverse complement strand
TTCTTTCTAATTAACCTAGCCAGTGAAGAAAAAACAAGGTGAAAAGAAACCCGGGAGGAGTTCCTACACCAGGAGTCAGATTTAAAAAAAACTCTGATGATAGTGATTATGTATATATATATATATATATATATATATATATATATATATATATATATATATATATATATATATATATATATATATATATATATATATATATATATATAATTATATTTAGGCAAACATTATTAAATAACACGGAGTGGTTTTGTTTGATGCGACTTTTTTTATTTTTTTCAATTTTCCGAATTTTCCATCTAATGTTTCGGTCAAATTGATGTAAATATGATCCATGGGTTTCTTGTTCCGTTCTTTTTTCTTTTTTGCAAGTACTTTCGATTTGAATCGTCAAATCATCTTCAGGTGGTATTAGTTTTAGTGTCTTTACAAATTATGACTTTACTGTTGTGCTCATTTTTACACTATAACGGCAAGTAGTTTATAACTGGAAAAAGCGTCTGTAAAGTTGAAATGTACATGAGAGCGTGATGGCGTTCTACACATATGAGAGATTTAAAAGTTTGACTGTTTAAACCGTTAAGAAATTGATGACGTTAAAGAAAGTGCATACAATTCAAACGCATAACTACCTAATGGCTAAGAATTTGGTAATGTTAATTATTTTATTAATGTTAAATAATGTTAATAATTAAAAATAAAATAAGTCGCATCAAACAAAACCACTCCGTGTTATTTAATAATGTTTGCCTAAATGAAAATATGCTGCCTAAATACACACACAATATATATATATATATATATATATATATATATATATATATATATATATACATATAAATAATTAAATAATATTTTAAAATTAACCTATGTACACATGTTTCATGCCAAACCTGTAACCATCAGTATAAGAGGAGGAAATTCTTCTTTTTTTTTGTCATTTGAATGCAACCAAGAAGTATATATGTTCTGAAGCCGAAAACTTCATGGAGCTTGCTTATTTGAAAAAAAAATTCTCTGTCCACGGAAGTATTTTAAAATGGTCCGAATTCTGAAAATTACTTCTGAATATATATATAAAATGAAAATAAAATCTTACTGCCAGCGTTTAATGTACACAGTTCAACTTCAATTCCACTCTCGGTCCACGGAAGTATTTTTAAAATAGCCCGAATTCTCAAAATTACTTCCGAATAAGTGCGTTCCATCTACGGTTTAACTAAACATCTCTCTATTGTATTTACTTCATTCTAGAACTTTTTCTATGCTGCCTTCAATCTGTAAATCTCCTTTGACTGGACACCTCATCAACGGACATTTACCAACTGGACAGACCCCATATCTTTTTACACGCACCATTCTCACTCTCCATTACTTAATATTTTTTCAAATTTTGAATTTTGGTTTTTCCACTGCCAACTTATCTATCTATGTAATTCCTCTGATGATAAGATTTTAATCTTTGAAAAGCCTTGGCTTAAGGAAAGCATAATAAACATGTTTTTACCGAGTACACCTTGCATTGAACAATCGAAGTTCAAATAAATTTGTTATTCGTACATGTTTATCCCTCTTCTTTCATGTATATATATATATATATATATATATATATATATATATATATATTATATATATATATATATATTATATATATATATATATGTATATATATATATATATACAATAATATTTTTATAAATAAATATTAATTATTTAAATACCTACAGACATCGATGTTTCATGCTAACGCAATCTTCAGTGTCGGAACTAATTCTCAACGGTTGGTAGGCGCGAACCTCGATCACAAATCACCACTGATTCGTAGTCGGGGATCTTACCCATCGGCCATAGCCAATTAGTTAGTAAATATAGAGGAACTTTTAAAATGTAAATAGCGAAATCGGCGGCTATGTACCAGGCAGTATAGAGTGATCTACGAAACGGCGTTCGGATCGTGCATATAGCTATTTGTACTGCTTGTTATTAAAGCTACTCGAGAGTGCCCAGCCTTTGTGGGAGGGGGCTAATAAACAATAATATTTTTATAAATAAATATTAATTATTTAAATACCTACAGACATCGATGTTTCATGCTAACGCAATCTTCAGTGTAGGAACTAATTCTCATATATATATATATATATATATATATATATATATATATATATATATATATATATATATGAGAGAGAGAGGGAGAAAGAGAGAGAGGAGTATTGGAAGACAATCACAATGCAATACTCCTCTATATACGTATTACACACAATGCTTGAACTACACAGACGTTGTTAGTCTTTCTCTACTCTATCGTTATTTTAATCGAAGGTGCTCAACTAAGCAACAATCTCCGCTTCCTTCCTGTAAAACATTCACAATAAGAACTCGTCCCTCTACAACCATTGCAAAGAAGTTTTTCTTTCTTTCCTGTGTGTACCTTAAACCAAATGGAATTTCCACGAACAGTTTATTTCCAAGAATTTTTGGAGCACATTGCCACGGG
>OY744553.1:45243143-45245643 GCA_963556195.1 Sepiola atlantica | reverse complement strand
ATTTCAATCGTTCACGTTTTTAAAACGAAATTTCTCGAATTTGAAATATTAGGTAGAAACATCACATATCGACAATGTTAGGTAAAATGTTTAAATTTGTATTTCACCCTGATGAGGACTTTTTTCAAGCTGAAAATTTGGATTCAAATGAATATTTATTTAAAATCTGCATCGTGTTTTCATTTCCAACCGTTCTTTATATTTTAATATTACCGATGCTTTTAACTAACTAAAACGCATTGTTTTCATACATGCTAAATTCTGACACCAACAGCAATTTCTTCGGTAACATAAAATCACGTATGATGTCATATGAAAATAAATTGTATTTTACTCCTGAGGACTTTTTAAAAGTCGAACATTTGGATTTAAATACATTCATTTAAAAATCTGCATCGTATTTTCGATTTAAAGTGTTTTTATATAGAAATTTATGTATTCTCATCTGTAAGAAATAAATAAAATAAAAGAACAGTAAATAACTCCAATATTTACTCTGGGATTTTGTGTATATTTTACAGCAAGTACATTACCCCTTAAATGCTTAATCTTTTTACATTAGTCCGACATCGAAGATACTGATTATCTATTTAGCGGGGACGCTGATGTAACATCATACTAATACCTACTCACACTTGCCAGCAAGCTCGTTACAGTGCGACACATTTTAGTTTATTATATTAAACTAGCGGCCCGGCGTTGCACGGGAGGAAGTACTACCTATTGCATGACGTCGAATAAAAAAGGATCATTAAGGGTATGCGAGCACAACAGGGCTATTTATTTTACTTCATCCACTCATGCGTAGAGATTTATACTGTAGTGATGTGATAATGAAATGGTTTGGTTGATATGTAGTCATACCCTTAATGACAATAAAAGTGTAAAAATTTGAATTTCCTTGCTTTTGTACATTTAGTGTATATGAATTTTCATCTTAACCCTATTAAGGGCATATGATTTCAGTATACTGGCATTTATCATGGAATATCATATGCTAAAAATGTCGTCCGCGCAAATCGAAGAAGTGTATAAGCCAGACGCAATAAAATCAAAAAACATCAAATGTTACAACTTCACATTTACCGCTTTTCTAGCGCCCACCGTGTATATTAGAGGGATAGAAAGGACGAACCCTAAGGAAATGGTTAGGGATGAGGGGATATACAGGGTGGTCACTAGTAAAGCGGGGAATTTGTCCAACGGTAATTAATTCTTTTTTTTTTTTACAAAGAATAACTTCTATAAAGTTTTTCGAAGACTAATACAGGGTGGGTAAAAATAAGGGTCCTATTTTAAAAAATTCATAACTTTTTTATTTATTGATTTAAAAAAAAAAAAAATTTTTTTTTTTTAGAATAAGTAAAGGACCCCTTCCGAAGCAAGCATGAGCCGTATTAGCCCTAAGGAACGTACCCTCATTTAGAAAACATTATTTTTGCTTAAAAAACTCAAAACAGTGTAAAAAACAATACTTTAGTTTTTGTAAGTTTTAAGAAGTGTTTTTCGGCTAAAATTTGTTTTGTTTATTTCAAAAAATCTCGGAAGGGTCAGTCTACACACACATAAAGTTTGGTGAGTTTAACTTTTATTTTGTGGAAGTTATTCAAATTCAAGTTATTCAAATTTAAAGATAGGACCCTTATTTTGGCCCACCCTGTATAATACTCGAGCAGATGCTAAAAATGTTGTCCGCGCAAATCGAAGTGTAAAAGCCAGACGCAATAAAATTAAAACATTAAAAGTTACAACTACAAATTTTCCGCTTATTTTATTTAAAAAAAAAATTTTTTTTTTGAGAGATAGAATGAAAGGTGGGGAAAACGTATGAAAAGACGTCAGAGAAACGAGAGAGAGAGCGAGCGGGAATGCCGAGGTCCATTGTTCAAAAACAAGTAACAGTGTGGAAGCAACGCACAATGTGTGACATCATTCTCATGACCTTTCGACCGGCGTAGACAGTATGTTATTCGTGCCATCCTTTCTTGTTCTATTCTATTCACATTCTGTCTATCGTATACGACAACCCGATAACTTGTGAAATAGATTCTCGTCATAAAATTTTGAACTTGCTCCTCCAATTTTACGTATGTGCGGAACGAGTGTCTGTGGGGTACTATATATTAATAATAGTAATGTCTGTGGGGTACTATAATAAAGATTAGTAATATCTGTGGGGTACTATATATAAATAATAGTAGTAATAAAAACAATCTATATAATAATACACTAAGGCATTTCATGTTCGTATGTACGTTATCACCTTTCACAGACATACAAAATCTATATAATAATACGCTTAGGTATTTCATGTTCGTACGTACGTTATCACCTTTCACACATATTCAATATCTATATAATAATACACTAAGGCATTTCATGTTCGTACGTACGTTATCACCTTTCACACATATTCAATATCTATATAATAATACACTAAGGCATTTCATGTTTGTACGTACGTTATCACCTTTCACACTCATTTAAAATCTATATAATA
>OY744553.1:45218143-45238143 GCA_963556195.1 Sepiola atlantica | reverse complement strand
ATAACGACCAACGTGTGTTCATTTTTATATAAATAAATATGTATCCGTCACGTAACACAAATGTTAGAGAGTAAAAACGCTGTTTCGCCTCCAGACTAAACCAGTTCAAATGGTGAGGGAAATCGAAAAAGTCAATAACAAGTCAGACAACCCACGCCCCCTGAAATAAATTCGGAAACAAATTCTACACCCGAAATTAAAAAAATCAAGGGTAGGTGTTTTTTTTTTCTTTTGGTCATCAGAAATGACAATTTATATATGAAATATTTAAAGTTTCAGAATTTGTTTTAGATAAGGACTGATAAGTGAGATTATTTGGATTATTCAGACTACTGTTCTTATCTTGGATGTTATCCTCACAACGTTTCGGCCGATGTAACCTCCGACATTCCTCGGGCGTTTCTTTTACGTATTTGATATTATATTCTGAATTTTTAAGACAAGGATTGATAATTTGTATTATTTGGATTATTCGGACTACTGTTCTAATCTTGGATGTAAATCTCAGAATGTTTTGGCCGATGTGACCTTTTGACCTTCAACCTTCGACCTTCTTCAGGTTCGTCTTGTCGAACTCGGGAATCTTTATTTCGAACTCGGACATCTGGCAGCACTAGGGCACCTTCGACCAACCCGACACTCAGCTAAATCTCACCTCTTCACAGTGAAAGTGCGCAGATGCCGAAATGATTTCGACTCCAACAGCTTCTTTTCTTCGAACTGCTATCCTTTGTAATTCCTTCTCTGCTCCCTGTTTCCCTGACTATACCAACGTGCGAAAATTTAAATGTAATGTGAACAAACATCTTGCTGCCAACTCCCTATTTAGGATGCCTCCGTAGGTATGGCCCCTAATTCACAGTAGCTGTATGCGTTTCAGTGGCAATATGCCCCTTGTTTTGGGTGAATAAAAATTAAACAAAAAAACCTGTACGGAATTTCGAACGGGGTTGGGGTTATGGTTAGCGTTGGGGTTAGGGTTAGGGTTAGGGTTAGGGTTAGGCTTGCTATAGCTTTGCTACCCCCGTGCATTGGAATAAAGGGTGACCTTCTAAAATTCCGTAGTTCGTCTAGCTCGACATAAAAAAACGAGGAAATTGGGAGCTTACATCGGTCGAAACGTTGTGAGAATAACATCCTTGATGTGAATAGTAGTCCGTTAATCCAAATAATACGGAAAAATCAAATGACTGACGTAATTCTATGATTTCACATGAATATCAGTGCGAACATTGGTGAAGCATAATTTCTTTTTTTTCTCCCCGTAATTTTATTTAACACTGAGGGTGAACACGAGTTTTAACATCTTAGATGTTTCCATTCATTCTCTGCGTTTAGGGATGGAAATGTTTCAAACTGACAGACGAAGCCTTGTACAGAGATGCGAGGATCCTTTTTTAAAAAAGAAAGATAATTGTCTGATCTGGAAACAATGGCGGCCATTGAAAGTATTTAAAAACACACTGTGACGTCACTTCCGGTTCATTGGCCATTGTTTCATTGCAGGGAGTCAAGCTTGATTCAAATACGTTTTAATTTTTCACACTGTTTTCTCATTGAATGCAATACATGTCACCATTGCCTTTGACTCTGAATAGAAATTCATCACCACCATAGATATTACTAATGAAGATTCAGTATCTGTTTGTGTGTTGTCAGAACTATACTATTACTTCTATTACTAATAGATATTTGGTATCTGCCTGTCTGAAGCCGAAACTATACTATTACTTCTATTACTGATAGAGATTTGGTATCTGTCTGTCTGAAGCCGGAACAATACTATTACTTCTATTACTAATGGAGATTTGGTATAAGTCTGTCTGAAGCCGGAACTATACTATTACTTCTATTACTAATGGAGCTTTGGTATCTGTCTGTCTAAAGCTTAAACTATACTATTACTTCTATTACTAATGGAGATTTAGTATCTGTCTGTCTGAAGCCAAAACTATACTATTACTTCTATTACTAATGAGAATTTGGTATTTGTCTGAAGCCAAAACTATACTATTACTTCTATTACTAATGGATATTTTGTATATGCCTGTCTGAAGCCGAAACTATACTATTACTTCTATTAATAAGGGAAGTTTATTCTCTGTCTGCCTGAAGCCGAAACTATACTATTACTTCTATTACTAATGGAGATTTGGTAGCTGTCTGCCTGAAACCGAAACTATACTATTACTCCTATTACTAATGGAGATTTGGTATCTGTCTGCCTGAAGCCGAAACTATACTATTACTTCTATTACTAATGGAGATTTGGTATCTGTCTGTCTGAATCCGAAACTATACTATTACCTCTATTACTAATGGAGATTTGGTATCTGTCTGCCTGTAGCCGAAACTATACTATTACTTCTATTACTAATGGAGATTTGGTATCTGTCTGTCTGAATCCGAAACTATACTATTACCTCTATTACTAATGGAGATTTGGTATCTGTCTGCCTGTAGCCGAAACTATACTATTACTTCTATTACTAATGGAGATTTGGAATCTGTCTGCCTGTAGCCGAAACTATACTTTTACTTCTATTACTAATGGAGATTTGGTATCTGTCTGCCTGTAGCCGAAACTATACTTTTACTTCTATTACTAATGGAGATTTGGAATCTGTCTGCCTGTAGCCGAAACTATACTTTTACTTCTATTACTAATGGAGATTTGGAATCTGTCTGCCTGTAGCCGAAACTATACTATTACTTCTATTACTAATGGAGATTTGGCATCTGTCTGTCTGAATCCGAAACTATACTATTACCTCTATTACTAATGGAGATTTGGTATCTGTCTGCCTGTAGCCGAAACTATACTATTACTTCTATTACTAATGGAGATTTGGTATCTGTCTGTCTGAATCCGAAACTATACTATTACCTCTATTACTAATGGAGATTTGGTATCTGTCTGCCTGAAGCCGAAACTATACTTTTACTTCTATTACTAATGGAGATTTGGAATCTGTCTGCCTGTAGCCGAAACTATACTATTACTTCTATTACTAATGGAGATTTGGCATCTGTCTGTCTGAATCCGAAACTATACTATTACCTCTATTACTAATGGAGATTTGGTATCTGTCTGCCTGTAGCCGAAACTATACTATTACTTCTATTACTAATGGAGATTTGGAATCTGTCTGCCTGTAGCCGAAACTATACTTTTACTTCTATTACTAATGGAGATTTGGTATCTGTCTGCCTGTAGCCGAAACTATACTTTTACTTCTATTACTAATGGAGATTTGGAATCTGTCTGCCTGTAGCCGAAACTATACTTTTACTTCTATTACTAATGGAGATTTGGAATCTGTCTGCCTGTAGCCGAAACTATACTATTACTTCTATTACTAATGGAGATTTGGCATCTGTCTGTCTGAATCCGAAACTATACTATTACCTCTATTACTAATGGAGATTTGGTATCTGTCTGCCTGTAGCCGAAACTATACTACTTCCTCTATTAATTGTACTTTTGGAGATACTATTACTTCTATAAATTGTATTATTTGACTATCTTTTCAATTTAGTTTACTATACTATTTCAGGCTAATGTACTATCTTTTAATGCTCAATTCAGAAAAGGGTATAGTATCTGTTCTGGTGGCATGATACACTCCTAGACAATGCTCAATTCAGTTTACTATACTATTTAAGGCTAATGTACTATCTTTTAAAGCTCAATTGAGGTAGTATAGTATTTTTTTTGTCTTGATACTATCTTACAAGCTCTATCTTGGTTGGGGGTATTGTTGTATCCTTTCTGTAGTCATGAGACAATGCTCACAGGCATTACCTCTTATTAGAGAGGATTGTATAGTGTAGGATATATTCGTTGGCCATCATGCTATCCCATCAGGTATTACTGTCCCCCTCATCTTAAAAAATGGTCAACTATTATTGTTACGTTCAAGTTAGGGTCACGTGACTTTTTAACCCCCCTGTACAAAGGAATTCGTTCAGAAATTGTTATAGAAAAAATCCCGCAATCCGTATAATCCGAAGTAATTAGGACAAGAAGAAAAATCCGAAATAATTAAATCTGAGATTAACGCCCGTGGATGATTCATATCCTTACGGATTTGTTTCCGAAAATCGCTTCGTTGCCTTATTTTTGGAAATTGAAAAGCGAAATAATTTACTAAAATATTCACGTTTTTTGTAAAATTAGAAAATATTATTTTCGGATTTTGTATTTTGCGGCAATAATTTGCAAAACAAGAAAACTATTCGCTTAAAGTGTTAATTAGAAGCGTCCAATGTTCTATTGGAGCAAATTAACGTCCGTCGGACTGTCACGTCTGAGTTGGAAATAGCATCTCCGTCCGTCTGTCACGCGTAACTTTGAAATAGCGTTGTCGTCGGTCTTTCACGCTTGTTTTAACACCATTTTCATCAGTCTGTAACGCTCGTTCTAAATCCTATTTTCGTCAGTCTGTAACGTTTATTCTAAATATAATTCTCGGCGGTCCGTAACGCTGGTCTAAATACAATTTTCTGTCTGTCTGTAACCCTTGTTCGAAATACTATTTTCGTCAGTCCGTGACGCTTGTTCTAAATAGCATTTTCGTTTGTCTGTAACGTTTGTTCTAAATAACATTCGCGTTGGTCTGTAACGTTTGTTATAAAACATTTTTCGTTGTTCTGTTACGCCTGTTATAAATAGCCTTTTCATTAGTCTGTAACGTTTGTTCTAAATAGCATTTTCGTTGGTCTGTAACGCTTATTCTAAAAACATTTGTTGTTCTGTTACGCTTGTTATGAATAGCATTTTCGTTAGTCTGTAACGTTTGTTCTAAAAACATCTGTCGTTGTTCTGTTACGCCTGTTATAAATAGCATTCTTGTTGGTTTGTTACGCTTGTTCTTAAATCATTTTTCGTTGTTCTGTTACGCTTGTTATAAATAGCATTTTCGTTAGTCTGTAACGTTTGTTCTAAATAACATTTTCGTTGTTCTCTTACGCTTCTTATAAATAGAATTTTGGTCATTCTGTAACATTTGTTGTGAATACTATTTTCGTCAGTCTGTAACGCTTGTTTAAAATACCATTTTCTCCGTTCAATAACGCTTGTTATAAATACCATTTTCGTCAGTCTGTAACACTTGTTCTAAATACCATTTTCGTCAGTCTGTAACGCTTGTTCTAAATACCATTTTCGTCAGTCTGTAACGCTCGTTCTAAATACCATTTTCCTCAGTCTGTAACGCTTGTTCTAAATACCATTTTCGTCAGTCTGTAACGCTCGTTCTAAATACCATTTTCCTCAGTCTGTAACGCTTGTTCTAAATACCATTTTCGTCAGTCTGTAACGCTTGTTCTAAATACCATTTTCGTCAGTCTGTAACGCTTGTTCTAAATACCATTTTCGTCAGTCTGTAACGCTTGTTCTAAATACCATTTTCGTCAGTCTGTAACGCTTGTTCTAAATACCATTTTCGTCAGTCTGTAACGCTTGTTCTAAATGCCATTTTCCTCAGTCTGTAACGCTTGTTCTAAATACCATTTTCCTCAGTCTGTAACGCTTGTTCTAAATAACATTTTCGATATTCGCTCGATAACAGACAATTAAACGCATCCTCATTTTCGACGTAATAGTTTTCAGTTTTTATTTATGTAATAGTAATTATGGTTGGTGTACAGAATCGTTTTCTTCCAATTTAATTTATCATATTTGTGTCGTACAACTCTCAAACAACCGCATCATTTAACTGGCGACGAGGGATTGAAAAACGAACAAAACAAACCACACTTTTTACCTGGACTAGTACTGACAAAAAATATACCAATATCTCAAGACTTATTAAAAAAGACTTTGAAAAAGCAAACAGGAACGTTTTCAATGACGCAACTCAGGATGTTAACTGCTTTGAATCAACAATTTTTACAGCATCAGACACTGCCAAAACTAATGATTCTTTTTTTCTTTTTTTTTTAACGTAGTTCACCCCAAACAAGGCAGGCCACCACTGTAGACGTAAGGGGCTACTGAGAAAAAAGAAAAGGGGAGAAGGTTAGGGGGGGGGGAGTCAACCTAAACTGGGATCTGCGCAGCGAGATGTCTGTTTACATTAATTTTTAATTTCTGCATGTCAGTACTGTCGAGGAAACAGGGGGCAGGGAGGGAGTTCCAGAGGCCAGCAGCACGAGGAAAGAAGCTATTTGAGTAGAAAGCTCTCCGGCATCTGGGGACCTCCACAGTGAATGGATGGGATTTAGTTGATTGTCGAGTTGGTCTAGTGAATTTACGTCGAGGGGGCACCAGAGTAGCCAATTCATCGGAGCACAATCCATTGAAGTATTTGTAAAACAAGCACAAGGAAGCTATATTGCGGCGATGGGACAGGGGCTAGAGCTTGGTTGACAGTTAGGGACCTATTAGGTTGACGACTCTTTTTTGGACCTTGTCAAGGAGGGAGAAACTAGTAAATGATGCGCCAGCCCAGATGTGGCAACAATACTCCATGCATGGGCGGATGGTCGCTTTGTAGAAATACATGATAATGTCAGGTGTGAGGAGTTTACTAGCACGGTAGAGGGAGCCAACCTTCTTTGCGGCAGCCTTGGCAATGTCTTTAATTTATTTGTTCCAATTCATGTTTCCTGTGAAGGTTAGGCCGAGGAGTTTGATTTTGTAGATATGTTATCTGGTACATCAAAGAATTCGTCTATGTCGAACCCCGGGGAATTACATTTACTTCATGCTATACATATATTCGGTAAGTTGACAAGAAGGAAATATTTAATCGATAGACAATTAATTACGCGTTCATTTGCATAGTAATTATTTTTCAGATATTATTTATGTAACAATTAATTATCATTGTTGATCTACAAAATCGTTTTCATCCAATTTCTTACTTCAAATTTGTGTCTTACCATGCATTTTTGTAAAACACCACTTTAAAAAAAAAAAAAGAATATCATTTTTTTTACCATTCCGAAAACATGTTTTTCTGATAAACAAAATATGAAAATATATCCGAAAAAGGATTCATCAGAGTATTTTTTATCTGCCAACAAAAAAAAACAACGTAATGAAAATAAAGAATGATAATGTGAAAAAAAATCCCCTCACAATGACGTCACTTCCGGAAGGATGACTTGACAATTTTAACAGAATTTGCCATTCAAAGTATGGTTTAAAAACGGGCTCGTTTCTGAATAAAATGTGTTTAATTAATTGTATGAATAAATTTTTATTAATATCACCTTATCGGAAAATATTCTAAATACATATGTAAATTTGAGAATAGCAGTTATAAGTGTATATTTGTAAATATGAATTTATTAGAAGTTTAAAAGAAATGAATTATGTAAATTGCAAAACCCGTCTGGTGTCTGAGCGTGTTTTAGTAACAGTATATAAAGAAGTTGAAACAGTATTATATTAAAATACCTGGCACACGCTAGGAAGTAAGTGTAGTATCTGTTCCGATGGATACTGCACCCTGTCCTGTGCAGTTCTAGGAGGTCCACCCTCCCAGGCTTCGCCTCCCCTCTTTGGGGAGGAGTAAGTTTATTGCTTACTGCCTGAGGCGCCCCTACCGGGGAATGCCGACGGGGATGTCCAGGCAGTTTTTAATGGCCAGAGTGCTCACTTTCTCGGGCGCTGGCTTTTCAAACCCCACTTACTCGACCCAAGCTGTGGTCACATCTTACTTGTGGGAGTAAGATAAAACTGGCCTTGTGCCTAACTCCTGCAGAGAAGTAAATAAATATATTAAGTAAGATTCTTAACACGTTTTCTCGTCTTTCTATTTTATTTATATGTTATTTAATGTTATTTAATCTAAATTAAATAATTACTTAACGTTTCCCTACGTAATACTAAAGGTATACAAAGATTATCAACGCTGACTTGAAAAAATTAAGTAAATAGTAATTACCCCCCCTCGCTTACGTTTACAAAAATTCTCGGCGACGGACAGACAGACAGACAGACAGACAGAAAGAAAGACAGACAGACAGAGTACCTGCTCGTTATTTACCAGCGCACCCCTCTCTTACGTTTACAAAAATTCTCGCCGACGGACAGACAGACAGACAGACAGACAGAAAGAAAGACAGACAGAGTATCTGCTCGTTATTTACCAGCGCAGCCCTCTCTTACGTTTACAAAAATTCTCGGCGACGGACAGACAGACAGACAGACAGACAGACAGAAAGAAAGACAGACAGAGTACCTGCTCGTTATTTACCAGCGCACCCCTCTCTTACGTTTACAAAAATTCTCGCCGACGGACAGACAGACAGACAGAAAGAAAGACAGACAGAGTACCTGCTCGTTATTTACCAGCGCACCCCTCTCTTACGTTTACAAAAATTCTCGGCGACGGACAGACAGACAGACAGACAGACAGACAGACAGACAGAAAGAAAGAAAGACAGACAGAGTACCTGCTCGTTATTTACCAGCGCACCCCTCTCTTACGTTTACAAAAATTCTCGCCGACCGACAGACAGACAGACAGACAGAAAGAAAGACAGACAGAGTACCTGCTCGTTATTTACCAGCGCACCCCTCTCTTACGTTTACAAAAATTCTCGCCGACGAACAGACAGACAGACAGACAGACAGACAGAGAACCTGCTCGTTATATTATATTTCCCAAAATCTTGAGTGTCTAAAAAATAGTATTTTATTACAAGATAATTATAAAATTTCAAGCCCAAATAAGATCCCCTCAGTATGGCTAACCCTAACCCTAACCCTAACCCTAACCCTAACCCTAACCCTCAGTATGACTAACCCTAACCCTCAGTATGGCTAACCCTAACCCTCAGTATGGCTTACCCTAACCCTAACCCTAACCCTAACCCTAACCCTCAGTATGGCTACACCACATTGGCTTATACGATCGAATGGTGCACCACCTGCAAGTTGTTTTGCCTTTAATAACCGCACTAAAATGAATACTCCACCAAACAAGATGAATTCTTGTCCTGGAATTCTGTAAGACCATAAACCGCAAGAAATTTATACTATAACATATTTAACAGGTGACTTGAAAAAAAATAATTCAATAGTAATTACCCTCGCTTACGTTTACAAAAATTCTCGGCGACGGACAGACAGACAGACAGACCGAAAGACAGACAGACAGAGAACCTGCTCTTAATATTATATGCGAGAAAAAAATACAATCGTGAATATTTATAAAATTATTAATTTAACTTAATTTATCCCTTTTTATTCTTTTCTTTCAAATCAAAAGAGAATTCTTTTATAATTCAATTCATGTGCAAGTAAAAGTTCAAACCAGATGCACGATGACATTTGTTTTGCAAAAAACATCAACTTATAGTCGAACGGACCCCCTTACTTTCGGAAAATTAAAAACGCTAACATAAATAAAATATTGCTCGTCCAGCAAATGTTTTGGGGTTAAATATTTGCTTAATTTATTAAAGATGCGGTAGTAAAAAATGAATGCTTTTCGGTTCTTTACTAACTCAACGTTTGGGTAGTAAAGTATAACTTTAGTTGAATATTCGAATATCAATGTATCTAATATAGAAATTAAGTGCTAACACCAGCAAAAGGCTCCTTGATTTCTGAGGACGTCGACTGAAGTAAAATGAAAATAAAGAGTCTGTGTCTGTGTGAATGTAGAGAGAGCTTGCCTGAGATAGATTGATAGATAGATAGATATAAACAGACTGGGTAGATAGATAGATAGATAGATAGATAGATAGATAGATATAAACAGACTGGGTAGATAGATAGATAGATAGATAGATAGATAGATAGATAGATATAAACAGACTGGGTAGATAGATAGATAGATAGATAGATATAAACAGACTGGGTAGATAGATAGATAGATAGATAGATAGATAGATAGATAGATAGATAGATAGATAGATAGATAGATAGATAGATAGATATAAACAGACTGGGTAGATACATAGATAGATAGATAGATAGATATAAACAGACTGGCTAGATAGATAGATAGATAGATAGATTGATAGATAGATAGATATAAACAGACTGGCTAGATAGATAGATAGATAGATTGATAGATAGATAGATATAAACAGACTGGCTAGATAGATAGATAGATAGATTGATAGATAGATAGATATAAACAGACTGGCTAGATAGATAGATAGATAGATTGATAGATAGATAGATATAAACAGACTGGGTAGATACATAGATAGATAGATAGATAGATAGATAGATATAAACAGACTGGGTAGATAGATAGATAGATAGATAGATAGATAGATATAAACATACTGGGTAGATACATAGATAGATAGATAGATAGATAGATAGATAGATAGATAGATAGATAGATAGATAGATAGATAGATATAAACAGACTGGGTAGATACATAGATAGATAGATAGATAGATATAAACAGACTGGGTAGATACATAGATAGATAGATAGATAGATAGATAGATATAAACAGACTGGGTAGATAGATAGATAGATAGATAGATAGATATAAACATACTGGGTAGATACATAGATAGATAGATAGATAGATAGATAGATAGATATAAACAGACTGGGTAGATACATAGATAGATAGATAGATAGATAGATAGATAGATAGATAGATATAAACAGACTGGGTAGATACATAGATAGATAGATAGATAGATATAAACAGACTGGGTAGATACATAGATAGATAGATAGATAGATAGATAGATAGATATGAACAGACTGGGTGGATAGATAGATAGATAGATAGATAGATAGATAGATAGATATAAACAGACTGACTAGATAGATAGATAGATAGATTGATAGATAGATAGATATAAACAGACTGGCTAGATAGATAGATAGATAGATAGATAAGCCGGAGAATGTGATAGATAGACAGATAGATAGATAGATAGATAGTTTATATGTTATCTAATGTTGTTCAATGTTTTTTAATCGAAATTAAGTAATTAATATTCTAAAGGTAAACGAAGATTATGAACGCTGACTTGAAAAAATTAATTAAATAGTAAATTTCCCCCCTCCCCGCTCTTACGTTTATAAAAATTCTCGCCGACAGACAGAGAAAGTGTTCGTTATATTATAAGTTTGGATTGAAAATCGATATAGATAATTAATAGGACTTCTAATAGTGAACATACTTTATTCACTGTTTCTCTTCACACTGTTAATTTATTAGCAAGAAATAAATATGTATATCACGTTTGTTTATTCTTTTCCCATTTTTATTTCTCTCTTTCTATCTCTCTCTGTCTCTCTCTCTCTCTGTCTCTCTCTCTCTCTCTGTCTCTCTCTCTCTCTGTCTCTCTCTCTCTCTGTCTCTCTCTAACTTTTACATATTTAGATTTCACGATGTTTCAAAAGAGAGACTACATTCCTATTTTATTGTTATTTAATGTTGTTTAATGTTTTTTTTTTAATCTAAATTAATTAATTAATAGTTCCCCAACGTAATTCTAAGGTATACAAAGATTATCAACGCTGACTTGTAAAAAAATAATTAAAATTCTCGACGACGGACAGACAGACAGATAGACAGAAAGACAGACAGAGAACCTGCTCTTAATATTATATGCGAGAAAAAAAAATACAATCGTGAATATTTATAAAATCATTAATTTAACTTAACTTTTTTAATTGTTTTCTTTCAAATCAAAAGAGAATTCTTCTATAATTCAATTCATTTGCAGGTAAAAGTTCGAAGCAGATGACATTTGTTTTGTAAAAATATCAACTTATA
This sequence comes from Sepiola atlantica, assembly GCA_963556195.1. NCBI lineage: Eukaryota > Metazoa > Mollusca > Cephalopoda > Sepiida > Sepiolidae > Sepiola > Sepiola atlantica. The sequence goes on along the minus strand of OY744553.1, from coordinate 45,226,422 downwards.
GTCAGACGGACCCCTTACTTTCGGAAAATTAAAAACGCTAACATAAATAAAATATTGCTCGTCCAGCAAATGTTTTGGGGTTAAATATTTGCTTAGTTTATTCCGGATGCGGTAGTAAAAAATAGTATCTTTAAAAATATTATATTTATTCTAACACATTTTAGAAAAATTGACAACTCAAAATGTATCATTTTCGAGAAGTGGGCTAAGTACTGGGCTCCTGTACTTAAAGAAAGATTCTGAAAAAAAAAATGGCCGAACCGAAAACACATTATTTGTATTTGAAATGTTATGTCTTTTTGTGTACGTCTAACCAAATCGAACTATGTGTTCCCATGCGCGGAGTAAAAACAAAAACAAAACAAAAACACAGAGGATATCATTTACTACTAAAGGAAATATTTGAAGCGGTCATGCATCTTAACTTGTATAATTACCTTTAATATAAAAAAAAAAATTAATATTGAAAATAAAAATAATTTTTTTAAAGTCTAGATTATTATACTTTTGTGCTTCCGTATTTTGTCAGAAAAAGGGGCGTGGCTTTGTAACACTTGTAAAATTTTCGAGTTTACCGAGCAGATGACTATTTGTTCATCTTTGCTATATAAAAGTGAATTGCGGCTTTCGTGTAAAAATATTGTGGATGTTAAGACGTATCTGGGTTAAGACGAAAAGAGACCTCGTAAGACCTCAGCTCAGATACGGAGGCGCATAGACATACAACTCACGAAGGAACTTCCAACTGTGACAAGGGTAACACGACTATACGGCAGGAGATCTGTGTCTGCGTGCGTTTCTTTTTACTTACACCCGGAGGGCAGTTACAGTGTTAATATCATTCATAACAAAAAAAAAAAAAAAGGTTCCAAAATGGCTGACAGAAAGCGGAGTAAACAAGACGTTTCAGGTTTTAAAAGAAAATTTAAAAAAACGGTTTACATGACACGTCGAAAAAAAATTGTTTTCATGAAATGTGTGAAGGGAAAAAGTTATTTCATTTTTGTCATCAGATCTCGATGTACACAACAAATGCATATCATTCTGAAAGGTACAACTTACCTTTCCGGTCCCAACATTACAGCAGGTTTCATGCTAACATGATGGTTCTTCTGGATCAGTCTAATTTTTATTTGAAATTATTTCACCATAATTATTTTAATGGCATAATCACATTGACACACGGGTTCCCGTTAGATTACCGAAGTTAAGCGACGTTGACCCTGGTCAGTACCAGATGGGTGACCATTTTGGAATAGCAGGCGTTGTATGTAGACACCTAGCTATGGGCAAATGGCGTCGCCAACCCGCAGTGTCTAGCGTGGCGACTATGGCAAAAACACTTTGAATAACTGTCACCAATAAAGTATCAGAAACCAGGGGTGATCAAAACACTGATGGCGATTTTAAGGTACGACTCTCTCTCTCTCTTTCTCTCTTTCTCTGTCTCTCTCTGTCACTTTCTGTCCCTCTCCCCCCTCTCTCATCCCTAAATAAACCCTTTCTTTCCGATCGCTTGAAAGGATAATATCACGGTGAACGAACATATACTACACTGACCCCCAAATTAGGAGGTAATAACAGAGAAGATAGTATTATGACTACGGAATAGATAGTACACTACCCACCCACTCTAAGAAAAATAAAGAAGGAAATACCTGGGAGGACCCCCCCCCCCTAAGTGGAGAAGATAATGCCCGTGAGTACATATATTATATTACCCCCCTCCCCCCGAAGTGGAATGTTATACTTGGGACGATTAACCCCATCTCAATAAAAACGAAGGAGGTAATTCCTGGGAGGATGATCTTATGACAACAGAACAGATACTACACTACCTATCCCTATTAAAAAGCTAATGCAGTAATAGATGAAATCAATTTTTTTCATTCGTTTAAAAACATTTTTTTATAGTTCCTTGGCCTTTTAGCTAAGATCAAAGTGTAGTATCTGTTGTCAGCGTCATCAGACATTTTACCATCGCGAAATTATTGTGTATAATATAAGAAAATATAGCAGTCCAAATTAAAAGAGTATTTTACAGAATGTTAATTTAGTAGAAGTTGTTTATGAAACAAATATGCTAATTAGAACTACCCAAGGCATATTGTGGTTGTTTGTAAATTACTATATATACGACACTTCAAATTTTTATGTTTTATCACAGAATAGAATAAGCATAAACCGTTTCGATGCTAATATAGTAAGGATAGAAGGCATAACACTCCCATTTATTCATTTAGATATAATTTGATATTAGACCGAACCTTTCTATTCGGATTGAACTTAAAATTACAAAATTTCAACTCAATACTAAAACATAGATTCATATATATATATATATATATATATATATATATATATATATATATATATATATATATATGTACAAGGTCTGCTACACTGGCATGTCGATGTTATCGATCTACAGCTATCAACAGCTGAAGTCTCATCAGGGAGAAAGTTTTTTTTGTGATCCGACCAGGTCGGTGAAGTCCAGGAAGAATGGAGTCAAGCAAAGAAGAAGAAGAAGAAGAAGAAGAAGAAATGATAGTCATGTGACCAGTTTTTAAATAAAAATATTGGCCGTTAAAATATGAATTACTGTAAATTAAACTTTTCTAACGACCAATAATTAAAAAAAAACTGGTCACATTACTATCATTTTTTCTTTTTCTTCTTCTTTGCTTGACTCCATTCTTCCTGGATTCCACCGACCGGGTCGGATCACAAAAAAACTTTCTGCCTGATGAGACCTCTGCTAGGCTTTATTATTGCAACCCGGCCCGCGGACCTCCCAGTAAAACTCATATCATTTTGTGACATAGACGTAAAAGTAGGTTTCAATTAAGATTTACAGTGGGTTAAAAATGTATAAATATCAGCGAGCGATGATGCATGTATATTTCATTCTTCTTAAACTATTAATTTCAAATCCTTGGCCTGAGATAAAAATAGAAAAAGAGAAAGAGAGAGGCAAAGAGGAAAGGAGAGACGAGGAAAGGGCATGAAACATAGAACTTATGTGAGATGTGTCAAAACGAATGCTGGATCAACTTGCTACTTCCCCCGCCATTATTTTTTATGATTCCAAAATAACTCTTCGTCGACGCCTTTTATAACATCACATACAGAAGTCTCTTGAGAAAAAATATCAGATTTGTCGAGTGCTCAATGCAATTTTTGTACAATTTATTCATGTAAACAAAATATAGTAATTCTGAGATTTTGTTTTTCACTCCGGCCCGCGATCTCCTTCCAAAAGTCTCATCTGGCCCTCACTCTGAAAAGGTTGCTCGCCCCTGATTTAGGTAGATAGAGATTTTCTACACATTTGCCACCCGGGCAACGCTGGGTAAACCTGCTGGTTGTTTTGTAATCATAGTTTTCCTGTGGCTGCATCAAATTGAAGGTATGCAATCTTGTGTTATTATTCATTCATATTTGCGTCTCTTTTAGTTACTCAATCGCGAGAGATGAAACATTTTGACAAATTGTTTTTTGTTTGTTTGTTGCTCCGAATATACGTTCCGCCATTTTGTTTTGGGAAACGCACTTAACGTTCTCGGTGTTCAATTTGCGTCGATAAGAAGCGAAGCCGAGAAGCGAAATATGGACGAATATAAAATGCCATCCGCCTCCCCACCCCTAAAACTGAACAAAAATGGCTTCGTCCGATCGAAATCGTTCGCTCGGATTGATTTGAAGCCGAACAACTTCCCTTTTCTTTGTAAATCTAATCACCCTCCATTAAAGGAATTATTCCGCTCCTTTCCTCGGGGAGAATAAAAATGAACGTTTATTCTGAAAACTAGCAGTAATATGCCCCATCGGGTCCCTATTTATTTGCCTCCCCATAGGGGGCATATTTCTGCTGGTATTTATGACGAACCAACATATACTGCACGTTCCCCCGTCCCCAATGGAGAAGGTAATGCTTGAGGGGAAAGTCTCATGACAACAGAACAGATACTACACTACTAACTATTGATTCTCTTTGTTCGAATTTGAAACCGACGGTACCGATGTTGTTCTGATCTTCTGTAATACATACATAAATAAATATTACACTCTTATTTTTTAATTATCTCAATAATCGAGCACTCTGCTGAGATCCTCTCCCACAAACCTTATATATATATATATATATATATATATATATATATATATATATATATATATATATATATATATATATATATATATATATATATATTCAAATCGAAAGTACTTGCAAAAGAGAAAAAAAGAATGGAACAAGAAACCCATGGACCATATTTACATCAATTTGACCGAAACATTAGATGGACAATTCGGAAAATTGAAAAAATAAAAAAAAGTCGCATCAAACAAAATCACTCCGTGTTATTTAATAATGTTTGCCTAAATGAAAATATGCTGCCTAAATACACACACAATATATATATATATATATATAAAAATAAAATTATATTTTACTTACGTGCGACATCGTTTTGATCCAACGGCTCCCATCAGCGAAAGGAAGTCACAATCTCAGACGGTCACAGGGCGCGATCCCGGTTCAGAGAGACACCTTGAATATGTACACGTTCACCCCCGCCCCATGAGGCTACAGAGAAACTAAGTGTAATTTACACTAAAAGCGGCGAATATAAATATCTAAACATTCGATAGAACTTAACGACAGAGTCGGAGCATTGCACTGAGGCTTATATATATATATATATATATATATATATATATATATATATATATATATATATATTAATAAAATAGTTAACCACCGACACGTGTGTCGCGTTACTGCGACGCATCATCTCAGTTATAGTCGGCCATGCTGATGAGCCGCAGTAACGGTGAAACACGTGTCCGTGGATGATAATGTATATGCATCTATTTAATACTTATATTTGTTTATGGATAAAATAGTTATCCACGGACACGTGTTTCGCCGTTACTCTGGCTCATCAGCGTGGCTGAATATAACTGGGATATCTCTCTCTCTCTCCCACTCTCTCTCTCTCTCTCTCTCTCTCTCTCTCTCTATATATATATATATATATATATATATATATATATATATATATATATATATATATATATATACATACATGTTCCTTAGGGTATATGCAGTAGAGAACACTCGTGCGAATGTATAAGGGAAGCAACTCCATACGCTCAAGGAGGGCGAAATATACAATTAGTTAATTATCGCTAAAAACAGCAATATGTTATACACGTATATATATATATATATATATATATATATATATATATATATATATATATATATAAATTCAGTTCAAATATTCAAAAAATTAACAAAACCAATATTTTTCAAAAGGGCTCAATATATATTACAGCTATATATATATATATATATATATATATATATATATATATATTAAAATAAACATAGTTTGAGCGCCCGACAATTGTTTCAAAGCCGTGAGTATTTTCCTTGATAAGAAGCCGGCAGGGCTTTGAAACAATTGTCGGGCGCTCAAACTATCTTTATTTTAATATATATATATATATATATATATATATATATATATATATACGAGACAGCCACACACTCCCCCTCTCTTTTCTATTATGCCTCGCTCGAGCTTCGGTAAGGTCGTGTTTAAACTGAAGGTGTTTTAGTTATTTTTCCGATTTATTTATGAAATAACTTCAACTAATTAATGTTAATATGTACAAAACTATTGCATATAGATAACGAACATAAACAAGTGCAATTCCAAATTAATAATATCAAATTAATTAATTATGAACGTTTTAAAGATAGCTATGCTAATTAGACATTATAAAGGTTCTCTCTTAATCGTTAATCTGCACTATATATACAGAATATCAAGTGTATCTCTTGCTAGACCAGTTAATGCCCCAAGCCGGGATTGAAACTCAGCCCTCGAGCTGACAGTCGGCGCTCCTACCTGTGCCATCATACGACACTAGCTGAATGTAAGTAATATCTGAATGTAAACATTGCAAGTGTCAGGAGCTATGCCTTTGGCGATATCCTTACAAATAAGCTCTACCCAGGGAAGGAGGTTCATATAGTCATCCACGTACAGACTTTTTCGCTGTATCACAGCTCTTCATTACGGCTAGACCAGTCAGTGCCTCAACCGTCGAGCTGACAGTCGCGCTCCTACCCCTGCGCTATCATACGACATATATATATATATATATATATATATATATATATATATATATATATATATATATATATATATATATATATATATATATGAAAATTATAACTAAAAGGTAAACTTTTAGAGAGTTGGACCTATTGTGAAATAAGGAAAGCTCAATATACTGGATAGAGCAAAAATATGGTAAGTCAATGAAAATTGATTAGACCTGCAAATCTTTGAAACGCCTGGTTTAAGGAATGTAAGAGAAGAAAAAATAAATGTTTTTATTAACTAAACTGCTCCTTGTTTTGAACAACTGAAGATATTGATTTGCTTCCATTTGCAGGTCTAATCAATTTTCATTGACTTACCATATATATATATATATATATATATATATATATATATATATATATATATATATATATATATATATATATATAATGAAGAAGAATGGAAAGGAATTAGAGAAGCAAAAGTCAAATCATAATTCAATTCAATTGCTCAGAGCAAGGTATATTCCGCAATAAAAATTTGCTAATCAGACATTTGCTTGCATTCGGGCAGAATTTTGCCCTGTGTTTCTTCCCCCAACAACTTTTATTTTATTTTTTCAAATTTTAAATCTTGGCCTTTGCCAACTTATCTATCCCAGCGACTTCCTCTGATGATAAGATTTTGATCTTTGAAAAGCCTGGCTTAAGGAAAATTTAACTTGAATAAATTGCCTTTTTTGCGGAATATACCTTGCTCTGAGCAATTGAAATGAATTATGATTTGACTTTTGCTTCTCTAATTCCTTTCCATTCTTCTTCATTCTACCTGCTCTATCCTGGATATTGAGCTACATACTCTTCACAATAGGTTTCACTTTTCCTAAAAGTTCGCTTTTAGTACACCACTTTATATATATATATATATATATATATATATATATATATATATATATATATATATATATATATATATGATGGACTCTCCCGTCGATTACGACGTATGAGGATCCAACAGCTTTCATTTGTGTATAGATCGTTCATGACACTTGAGTCCGGCAAGAGACCTGCAAGGAAAGCCGCAGACAGTGCAAGAGTGTGAGTAATCGGATGCCAGGTGTGGAGCACTCTCTCTAGCTTTTCGCCTCACTCTGGCAGTTCTCATATTATCCACACAGGTCTCGTTGAATCTTTCCAGTCCAATGCAACAAGCTGCTCGCCATGTCTTCCTGTCTTTTGTACAGTCTTCAAAGTTTGGGGGGAGGGGGGTACACCAATTGCCGTCAGCGCATCTTTCAATTCATCTTTGTACCTCAGCAAGGGCCGACCAACATTTCTGTTACCACAAGCTAACTGACTGTACATCAGTGCTTTAGGTATTCTCCTTTCGTCCATTCTTGCTACATGAACAGCCCATCGCAATTGAGACTGCAACAGGAAACTTTCAATTCCACCAATATGGCATCTGTTGTAAAGATCGGAGTTAGCGATATATATATATATATATATATATATATATATATATATATATATATATATATATATATATATATATATATCAGACAGATATATAGATAGATAAGGGCTGAGCCATCTAGCAAGCTTGATAGATAGAAAAACGTTTATTATATACAATTATTGATATAAAGCTGTTGTTGTTGATATTTTGGCCAATGCACAAAGTGTAGTATCTGTTCCGATGGATACTACACCCCATAGACTGGTATTGTCTTGGCCTTCGGGGCTTGTTTTACGCCGGTCTATGGGACGGTCCTGTGCAGTTCTAGGAGGTCCACCCTCCCAGGCTTTGCCTCCCCTCTTTGGGGAGGAGTAAGTTAATTGCTTACTGCTTGAGGCGCCCCTACCGGGGAATGCCGACGAGGCTGCCCAGGCAATTTTTGATGGTCAGAGTGCTCACCTCTCGGGCGCTGGCTTTTCAACCCCCACTTTCCGACCCGACCTTGGGTCACATCTTACTTGTGGGAGTAGGATAAAAACTGGCCTTGTGCCTAACTCCTGGAGAGGAGTAAATTACTCAACTGTTCCTTGGCCTTTTGGCTAAGATCAAAGTGTAGTATCTGTTCCGATGGATACTGCACCCCATAGACTGGTATTGTCTTGACCTTCGGGGCTTGACTTACGCCAGTTTATGGGT
>OY744553.1:45210643-45213143 GCA_963556195.1 Sepiola atlantica | reverse complement strand
GGAGAGAAGAAGGAAAGAAATTTAACATTTCAAAAATTAAGGCCGTTTTTGTTTTTTTTTGTTTTTTTGTTTTTTAGATTTTTTAATTTTTAATTTTTAATTTTTTAACGGCCTTAATTTTTGAAATGTTAAATTTCTTTCCTTCTTCTTCTCTTTCTCTATCCCTCCACTTCATTCTCTCCAAATATGATCTGAGGTTAAGATCGGATTCTAACTCTGCCTGATGAGATCTCAGTTTATAGTAACTGTTGATCGATAACATCGACATGCCGGTGTCGCAGATTTTGTACATGTCTGTGTAAATAAAATTATCATATATATATATATATATATTAAAGAATAAGGTAAAAAGAATTACCTTTTTTAAGCATATAAAGATGCGATATCATTTTTTTTTTTTTAAGAAAATAAATCGAAAACGATTTTTTTTTTTTTTTTTTTCCTTGTATAAACCTTCATTCTTTTATTGGTTTATAATGATACAAATAATTTCGCCAGTAGAAAACCTGGCTTCTTCAGTGTGTCTATATCCCGATGTTAATGGATTTGGAGGTTTCCCGACTACTGTTGTGGTAAACGGGCTTAGCGGAAGTTGTTGTTGTTTATCCGTTTTCAATATGAAGGCGCGTATGCTCGCGAGACAGATATAAAGTTTAAAGTTCATATTTTTTTTTTTTTAAGCATCTATTTGACATTTATTAAAGAATAAGGTAAAAAGAATTACCTTTTTTAAGCATATAAAGATGCGATATCATTTTTTTTTTTTTAAGAAAATAAATCGAAAACGATTTTTTTTTTTTTTTTTTTTCCTTGTATAAACCTTCATTCTTTTATTGGTTTATAATGATACAAATAATTTCGCCAGTAGAAAACCTGGCTTCTTCAGTGTGTCTATATCCCGATGTTAATGGATTTGGAGGTTTCCCGACTACTGTTGTGGTAAACGGGCTTAGCGGAAGTTGTTGTTGTTTATCCGTTTTCAATATGAAGGCGCGTATGCTCGCGAGACAGATATAAAGTTTAAAGTTCATATTTTTTTTTTTTTTTAAGCATCTATTTGACATTTATTAAAGAATAAGGTAAAAAGAATTACCTTTTTTAAGCATATAAAGATGCGATATCATTTTTTTTTTTTTTAAGAAAATAAATCGAAAACGATTTTTTTTTTTTTTTTTTTTCCTTGTATAAACCTTCATTCTTTTATTGGTTTATAATGATACAAATAATTTCGCCAGTAGAAAACCTGGCTTCTTCAGTGTGTCTATATCCCGATGTTAATGGATTTGGAGGTTTCCCGACTACTGTTGTGGTAAACGGGCTTAGCGGAAGTTGTTGTTGTTTATCCGTTTTCAATATGAAGGCGCGTATGCTCGCGAGACAGATATAAAGTTTAAAGTTCATATTTTTTTTTTTTTTAAGCATCTATTTGACATTTATTAAAGAATAAGGTAAAAAGAATTACCTTTTTTAAGCATATAAAGATGCGATATCATTTTTTTTTTTTTAAGAAAATAAATCGAAAACGATTTTTTTTTTTTTTTTTTTTTCCTTGTATAAACCTTCATTCTTTTATTGGTTTATAATGATACAAATAATTTCGCCAGTAGAAAACCTGGCTTCTTCAGTGTGTCTATATCCCGATGTTAATGGATTTGGAGGTTTCCCGACTACTGTTGTGGTAAACGGGCTTAGCGGAAGTTGTTGTTGTTTATCCGTTTTCAATATGAAGGCGCGTATGCTCGCGAGACAGATATAAAGTTTAAAGTTCATATTTTTTTTTTTTTTAAGCATCTATTTGACATTTATTAAAGAATAAGGTAAAAAGAATTACCTTTTTTAAGCATATAAAGATGCGATATCATTTTTTTTTTTTTAAGAAAATAAATCGAAAACGATTTTTTTTTTTTTTTTTTTTCCTTGTATAAACCTTCATTCTTTTATTGGTTTATAATGATACAAATAATTTCGCCAGTAGAAAACCTGGCTTCTTCAGTGTGTCTATATCCCGATGTTAATGGATTTGGAGGTTTCCCGACTACTGTTGTGGTAAACGGGCTTAGCGGAAGTTGTTGTTGTTTATCCGTTTTCAATATGAAGGCGCGTATGCTCGCGAGACAGATATAAAGTTTAAAGTTCATATTTTTTTTTTTTTTTAAGCATCTATTTGACATTTATTAAAGAATAAGGTAAAAAGAATTACCTTTTTTAAGCATATAAAGATGCGATATCATTTTTTTTTTTTTAAGAAAATAAATCGAAAACGATTTTTTTTTTTTTTTTTTTTCCTTGTATAAACCTTCATTCTTTTATTGGTTTATAATGATACAAATAATTTCGCCAGTAGAAAACCTGGCTTCTTCAGTGTGTCTATATCCCGATGTTAATGGATTTGGAGGTTTCCCGACTACTGTTGTGGTAAACGGGCTTAGCGGAAGTTGTTGTTGTTTATCCGTTTTCAATATGAAGGCGCGTATGCTCGCGAGACAGATATAAAGTTTAA
>OY744553.1:45198143-45205643 GCA_963556195.1 Sepiola atlantica | reverse complement strand
GTATAACATTCGCAACAAAGACCCGTCTAGCTACAACCACTGTCAATAATTTCCTCTTCTCCCCCTCTGTCTGCCTAAAGCTAAACGAAACTTTTATGAGTAAAGCTTCTTGGTGAGTTAATTGCAAATTACGCTTTTTGAAAACATAGACTCGTCTAGCTACAACCACTGTCAATAATTCCCCCCTGTCTGCCTAAAGCTAAACGAAACTTTTATGAGCAAAGCTTCTTGGTGAGTTAATTGCAAATTTCTTCAAATTAGAACTATTACGTTTTTTGAAAACATAGACTCGTCTAGCTACAACCACTGTCAATAATTTCCCCTCCTCCCTCTGTCTTCCTAAAGCTAAACGAAACTTTTATGAGCAAAGCTTCTTGGTGAGTTAATTGCAAATTTCCTCTAATTAGAACTATTATATCTTTTTGAAAACATAGATTCGTCTAGCTACAACCACTGTCAATAATTTCCTTTTCCTCCTCTGTGTACCAAAAACTAAACGAAGCTTCAAGGTAAAAAAAAATCAACGATAAGTGTTAGGTCAATAGATTCCGACCCAGACAATTGCAATTCTTCTAACTTTTAGGCCACGACAATTCTGTTGCAGTGCGACCTTTCGCAATGCTGAGTTGGGTTTCTTTTTGAAGGCAGCGTTGTTTTGGCTAAGAAGACCACCCAGATTACACAAAGTCTGAAAGATTATTTCTAGTGATTCCAGCAGATGCGCACGTGTTCATAGAATTGTGGTGTTTACAATTAAACATGTTTGCGAGCTGTACTTATGTTTCACATAGCAAATGGTTTCTATTTAGCGGAAACATAACAAGATAACACAAGCAAAGCAAATATCTTCCAGATGGTTGCGACTCGTTCAGTGAAAGCCTCGATGTCGAGCGGAGAGTATGTTTGTTTTGCATGTTTCATTTTTTTGCTTCGAAAATAACATCGCGTTTAATGAGATAAAACAAAAAAAAACTGTAACGAAATCTCAAATGCATAACTTTTATTGGTGAAACTTTTACCAAAATAACCGAATTCAACATTTAATGTCATTTAATGGCGAATTTATTGGTTTTGATAAAAGTTTTTATCTTCAAGTATTTATTCATGGCGTTTGGTTTCGTTGTTTTGTTTTACGGCATATCGAACCTGTTCTCCGGCATCTGGGGACCTCCACAGTGAACGAATGAGATTTAGTTGATTGTCGAGTTGGTCTAGTGGATTTACGTCGAGGGGGGCACCAGAGCAGCCAGTTCATCGGAGCATAATCCATTGAAGTATTTGTAAAACAAGCACAAGGATGCTACATTGCGGCGATGGGACAGGGACTGGAGTTTAGTTGACAGTGAGGGACCTATTAGGTTGGCGACTCTTTTTTGGACCTTGTCAAGGAGGGAGAGACTAGTAGACGAAGCAGCAGCCCAGATGTAGCAGCAATACTCCATGCATGTGCGGATGGTGGCTTTGTACAGATAAAGGATAATGTCAGGTGTGAGGAGTTTACTAGCACGGTAGAGGGAGCCAAACTTCTTTGCGGCAGCCTTGGCACTACTACTACTACTACTACTACTACTACTACTACTGCTACTACTACTAATACTACTGCTGCTGCTACTACTACTACTACTACTACTACTGCTACTACTACTGCTGCTGCTGCTACTACTACTACTACTACTACTACTACTAATAATAATAATACTACTGCTGCTACTACTACTACTGCTACTACTACTACTACTACTACTACTACTACTACTACTGCTACTACTACTACTACTACTACTGCTACTGCTACTACTACTACTACTACTACTACTGCTGCTGCTACTACTACTACTACTGCTACTGCTACTACTGCTACTGCTACTACTACTACTACTGCTACTGCTACTGCTACTACTACTACTACTGCTACTGCTACTACTACTACTACTACTACTGCTACTACTGCTGCTACTACTACTACTGCTGATGAAGTAAATAGTTCAGTTTGCAATTTCGTACCGGTTTCCGAATTCGACATAAGGATTTCTCTAGTTCGGAAAGATGAACCTGAAGTCAGTCGGAGGTTACATCGGCCAAAACCCTGTAAAAAAACAATCAAGGTTGAATAATCGAAATAATAAAAAGTATCCTCATCTAAAAAATTTTGAAACACTTTTACGTTTTCAAAAAGTATAGTGGGCGACCGTAGTCGAGGGCGACCCAAATGCTCCCTTTTCATTAACTACTACTCTAAGATGTAGGGGAGAGCGCCACTCCTTTGCCATAAAGTGTTTAGCAAAATGGCATCGAGTACCAATTTTAAGTTTTAAGTTTATAACTCGACCGAGAATTGAACCCCAGTCTCCCGACTCATTAGCGAACACTCTAATCAACATTATGTTGCTAGTCCAAGTCCTTTCTATAAATACTATTATGGCATGTGTTCTTCAGAATTGTCTGATCTATTCCCTGCTTCTTTTGTTACAGCTCGTTTAACACGTTGGTCTAGTGGTCTTCATCAATTTGCTGTTTTGATACCTCATTGTAATACCGCTTCCTATTCCAGTAGATTCTTTCCAATAACTGTACGCTTGTGGAACTCTTTTCCTGCTGACTGTTTTCCTCTATCTATAGTCGTGGTCTTTTCAAGACTAAGGCAAATAGGAATCTCCTGTTTTTGCGATAATTATATTTCGTTCTTATTAGCTCCGTACATCAAGTGGCTTCATGCCTTGTCTGGAGCGAGTTCTATAAAAAAAAATGGCGTGATGTTAATGGATTCAATTATTTTGTTTTCAAAAGATTTTAATAATTAAAAATTTAGAGAGGGGTCACAGTAATTTATTACCTCAAGAATGTTCGTTTCTTTTATTGTAAGCTTGACCTTTCTATGGATTGAATCGGGTCTCATACGCTGTTGATAGAAATACGAGATTAAAAAAATAAGCACTTATGTAGAATTTGGTATATTCGGACTACTGTTCTCTTCTTCGGTGTTTTTATCACAACGTTTCGGTCGATGTAACCACCGACCTTCTTCAGGTGTACCTTGTCAAACTCGGGAATCTTTCTGTCGAACTCGGGAATCTGGACGGAATTTCGAACGGAACCCTTTATTAAATCCACGGGGGTAACATGTTCTCGTTCCATCGTATCGCTCGCACTGAGGATTGAACCTTTAACCTTCAGATGACTGTCACTTAGAACTGAAATTTACTTAGTACTATATCCACTGCGCCACGATGAGTACAGCAGGCGAATTAAACCAATTCTACAAATTATCAACCTTCATCTAAAAGATTTCACCCAACTAAACATAACCCTAACCTTAACCACTAGCCCTAACCTAACCCAACCCTAACCCTAACCTTAACCACTAGCCTTAACCTAACCTAACCCTAACCTAACTTTAACCTTAAGCACTAGCCCTAACTTAACTCCAACCCCAACCCTAACCTAACCCTAACCCTAACCAAACCATAACCCTAACTCTAACTCTAACTCTAACCCTAACTCTAACCCTAACCAAACCCTAACCCTAACCCTAACCCTAACCGTAACCCTAACCCTAACCTAACCTAACCCTACCCCTAACCCTAACCCTAATTCTAACCTAACCTCACCCTAACCCTAACCCTAACCTAACCTAACCCTAACCTTAACCACTAGCCCTAACTTAACCCCAAACCCAACCCTAACCTAACCCTAAACCTAACCCTAGTCTAACTTAACCTAACCCTAACCTTAACCTTAACCACTAGATCTAACCCTAACCCAAACCCTAACCGCAACCTAACCCCAACCCTAACCTAACTCTAACCCTAACCCTAACTCTAACCCTTCGAAACATCTCTGGTGTAAGCCTAGCACCAACGAGTGTGACGTCAGCAGATATAGGCGACTGAGTAAACAGGCTTTCCCTTGACGAATGCCACGATCTAATGCGCTGCTGATGTAAGTTCGAGATAGAGAATAACTCATTTGACGTCATCATAAAAGATTTAGTGTCTTTTGAAGTGTGTCTTTATGCACTTCACGGCTCTGCGCAGGTCTGCTATTTAGATTGGAAAATAAATTAAATCCACTTAAAATAAACCGCCAACAATGAACAGAGCTGTCTAGGGCCATCTTTATTACACGGGCCCCTGTCGTTAAAAAGCAGACTCCGTAAGGCGTTTGCGATTGCACTTTATCCGTTTCATAGTCTCATCAGTTATCTAATTATAGTCTCATCAGTTATCTAATTATATATATATATATATATATATATATATATATATATATATATATATATATATATATATATAAATAAAATATTTGTTGTTTATAATCTATGTACGTATACGTTTCGTCCCTTTTCAATCAGGACTCATCAGCATAGAGATATGACTATTCACTACCGGTCGTACGATTCGAAACCCTGGATAACAAGTATTTTTCAACTTGCATCCAACGCCTTAAACCGCGCGCCCACCAGTTGAATAGCCGATAAACAATGATAATTTAAACAACTAAAGCGGCATGATATCCAGGCATTCTACTACTATTAAAGAAGGAATGATGCATTATAAAGCAAGTGACGTCATGCTGTGTTTATACTACCATTAAGAGGGCTCTACTTCTTTTACGAGGAGCGACAAATATAAAATATTTGTTGTTTTGTTTATAATCTATGTACGTATACGTTTCGTCCCTTTTCAATCAGGACTCATCAGCATAGAGATATGACTATTCACTACCGGTCGTACGATTCGAAACCCTGGATAACATATATATATATATATATATATATATATATATATATATAAGTGTTTAAGGTTCATATTTTTTTAAGAAGCATTTATTGTTAAATTTAATAAGGAACAGGTAGAATAAATACCTTTTGAAGCATTAAAGATGCGATATCAATTTTTTTTTTTTTAAAGAAAAATAATAAATCGAAACCGATTTTTTTTTCTATTTTTTATTATAAACTAGCATTTTTTTGTTAGTTTAAAGTGATACAGATATTTCGCCAAAAACTTGGCATAGGATCCCTTATTATATATATATATATATATATATATATATATATATATATATATATATATATATATATATATATATTAAAATAAACATAGTTGGAGTATCCGACAATCGTTTCAGAACCTGCTGGCTCCTCTTCAGGGAAGTAACTGGTGAATTAAAATGATATCCGCCTATACACAATCACAAGAAAGAAAGAAAAAGAAAAAGAAACAAACCATCAGACAAATTACATTTCAAAAAATCTTCAGACGAGACAACCTTTTCTATAAGATGCCAACTTTTGACACCGATGTATCAACTCGCAAGAAATTGGGTCATACTGTCTCTTCCTCTCCAACCACACGCATAGACATCGAGACATACTCATACATTCTATTGGAAACGACCGTGCGCCATACTAGACTTGTTGATCTAATTCTTATTATAGCTCTGGTTGACTTATATATCATCCATTGAGCTGATACCTATATCTACAGTCCTCGGTTGTGATAGTGTCCGTTCTAGGGTGTTTATACTTGACGCATCTCGGCCTTTGGTCATTTACCCTCCGTTAAAGTCAAAATTTCCATTGATTTAAACTTAAACTGAAGCTCCTTCATTGTACAGCTTATTCTCAACACTATATGATATGTTCCATAAAGAATTCATTCCCCTGTCTACTAAAAGTATCCCTATACCATCGGAGAACACTTACATTAAAGCTTTTATTGGAAGCATTAGCAAGTTCGTGAGAAACATGAGATAGAAAGCATACCCCTATATTTGTAACTTATTTCATTTTTCTAATATCTGTCCCTGCATCTCCTGTCATTAGATGTTCCTCTAAGACGAACTTGTTATTTTTTCCTTGAATTTTCTGTAAGATGTGCTTCTAAAGGCGCTGATGAAGAGACGTTCTGGAGTGGCTTTGTAAAAATAAATGTTTAAATAAAAAAAATAAAAAAAATAAAATAAAGTATTTCCAGAATGTTTTGGAAACGACCGTACGCCATACTATAATTGTTGATCTAATTCTTTGAACAATTGGAATGTTCTAATTCATTAAATCCTCTTATATATATATATATAAATTTGGGAAAGTTCATTTTTTAAGCATTTTTACAATCTTAAACTTATAGAAAGAGGCAAAATGCCCTAAAAAAATCATGTGTTAAATGCAGATATTTTTTATTAAAATCAAAATAAAAGATTTAACTTTTTTTTCTTTTTCATCTTGACTTTTTTATCTAATATTTCGCTTGATATAACAGTCTTCGTCAGAGCTTTAGACAAATAAAAGGTATTAACCTTATTTTTTTCGTAACAATCCTTCCTGGTCTTGTAGAAGTCGCGTCCGATGTTGTGTGGACTTAACGGTGTAATAATATATATGCAAACATTGTTAAAAATAACAGAATTGGTCTGTTTAATTATACTTTTTTTTATTTTTAAAATTTTTCTGATAGTCTTTTTTGTATTAAAAAAAATTAATAAATGTTCCATAGGTTTCACGAACGTTTTATTCCTCGCCGGATCATTCTCAGGTGTCAAAAGCAGATGAACAAAAAAAGCTGCAGAAAGAAGAGACAGTAAGAATGGACATATTAAAGAGAGATAAACTTGTCAGGGTTACTTCCCTTGCATTCGATTTTGAGAGTTATGTCCCCTTGACTTCCAACAAGAGACCGCCATTTTGTAAAGACGTATGTTGTTTTCAGCTCACGCAATAAACGTTAAAATTAATTAGTAAATCCTTTTACTTTCATTGTAAAAAATAAATAAATGATTAATTATTGACTATACTAAGTTTCCTCATTCAAATTCTTTCTCATATATTTGTTTAT
Source organism: Sepiola atlantica (assembly GCA_963556195.1). Classification (NCBI taxonomy): domain Eukaryota; kingdom Metazoa; phylum Mollusca; class Cephalopoda; order Sepiida; family Sepiolidae; genus Sepiola; species Sepiola atlantica. The sequence goes on along the minus strand of OY744553.1, from coordinate 45,198,807 downwards.
TAACTCACATTCACATATTGAAAGTTACACCCACTCAGTTAACTTCAATACTTAAATGCGTCTTCTTACCATTAGTGGTCAGGTTTCACTTGGATATATATGTTAGATATATATATATACAGGGCCGCCATGAGTATTGATTTACTCCTCTCCAGGAGTTAGGCACAAGGCCAGTTTTTATCTTACTCCCACAAGTAAGATGTGACCCAAGGTCGGGTCGGGAAAGTGGGGTTTAAAAATTGCCTGGGCAGCCCCGTCGGCATTCCCCGGTAGGGGCGCCTCAGGCAGTAAGCAATAAACTTACTCCTCCCTATATAAGAGGATAAAATATCACTTTTTCTGAAGACGTTCGTTGATCCGCACAAAACCGGTAAATCTCTCGTTTTTGATGATTTCTTCCTGTGTTTAATTTGTTTTTCCTTTTGAATTTTTCACACACAAACACCCACACATATATATATATATATATATATATATATATATATATATATATATATATATTCAAAGATCCTGCTCGATGGCTAAAGCAGTTGTGTATTTCCTTACCAATGTCAACAAACAGCGGATGTTTATACGCTCAAGCAAAATGACGGAATCTATCATGTAGATTTTTTTTTAATTTTTTTTTTTTATTCACGTAGATAATCCAACATCCGGAAAGATT
>OY744553.1:45165643-45193143 GCA_963556195.1 Sepiola atlantica | reverse complement strand
AACTGATGACCATTATTGTTCAAACAAAGCTGATAACGCGCACCAAGGGATTCGCAAACGTCGCGAAACATTCTAAGAGTGAGTACATTTTTTTGAGACACCCTGTATATATATATATATATGTATATATACCATCTATCCTTCTGTTTCCATTACAATGGATACCAGTGTCTCGCCTGAGCGCATTTTACGGTCCACGATTGCATATTAAATACCATGTTCGCGTCTCGAAGATCCCTTCGTTTTCAAAGTCTATCCATCTCAACGTGTCTTCTTCAATGAAGAGACGCACGTCAATACACTTCGTGAATGTGTCCCCCCGGGGAGCGAACACGCTGTATTAAACTGACACTATTAAATAATCTATTGAAACATGGGCCACACCTAGGGCTCGCACATTTATAGAATAATGGGCAGATTACGTACGTATATTCCGATGAGATTTAAGACACCGACTCAGTATACGGTAAAATAATCTCTCTCTCTCTCTCTCTCTCTCTCTCTCTCTCTCTCTCTCTCTATATATATATATATATATATATATATATATATATATATATATATATATATATAGGCTTTTCAAAAATCTTTGAAAAGCCTTGGCTTAAGGAAAGAATAATAAACACTAGTTTATTACTGAATACACCTTGGATTGAACAATTGAAATTTGAAATAAATTTGGACAATCGTCGCATATTTATCACTTTTTTTCTTCTATCTCTACAATTGCTCTATCTCGTATATTGAGCTAAACCTCTTCACAATAGGTTCCATCTACTAAAAGTTTTACTTTAGGTTTATATATATATATATATATATATATATAATAGCACTAGATAAAGTGAAAGAATAAAATAAGGTGCGACTCAAATTTTATTTGCATTCAATGTTCAAGCAAAGTCCTTTAAAGTCCTTAACTCATGAGTTTTCAAAGAAAATCTTCTCCTCAGAGGACCATTACCGCAATGACATTACTGCAGGTAATAAAATTAACCTTTGAAAATATATTTAAAAAATTTACATAAAAATACATAAAATTATATAAAACATCAAATATATCAGCCCAAACTTATACATCTACTTATTTGATCACTTCTGAAGGATGAACCCCTTCCTGGTTTCCATCAACTCTATTTTGTCCCCGCCAAGGTGTAGAACCCAGTTGGCTCCGTTATGTTTTTTTGCTTTCCTCTAGGTTTTTCTATCTGTCTTTTACAAATTTCGAAAAATGAAAGGTGACCTGATTAAATTAGTTGTAAATACTAAATTCCCAACTAGTAAAGCGAATGCCATAACCGGAGATCGAAACTGAAACCTGTAGATCTTCACTCTGAGTTTCTACAAACTGACCTATTTAGGCTTTCTCATAAATAGAGCTGAAAACATTGCTTTAACAAAATAATTATGGCTTTGGTGTGACGTAATAGATTGATGATTTACGTCATGTTTCAAAATATGAATTCAAAAATAAGCGATAATAAAAAAAATAAACAAATGAATAGAAATCATTTATTTTGCTTTAAATACGTATAATAAGGTTCGTGATTTTGATCAGCAGAAACCAACATTAAATAAATAAATGCAAAACTAATATGAAAGTATAAAAACTCCTGGGCAACACTAGGACGGGACAGCTAGTTTCATATATAAAATTATTATAATTATGTCAGAAAGCCTTAAATAGTATCTCATCTGATAGATTGAAATTTGACTTTGCCTAGTCACTTTATAATTTATTTATTTCCACATGCCCTTACAATACAAAATACCTTTCGCTTCAGTTTTTTTGAAAATAAATATTTTGGCTTGAATGATTGTAATAATCATTCTAAAAATTGAAACAAAACTGACTAAAATAATGTAAGGGAGATTAATCTTGGCATTATAAAATATGATTTATCTCCCTTATATTATTTTATTATTTATGTTATTATTAAGCATTTTTACTATATTTATACATGGAGTTATTGGGAAGGTGCCCGAAAACAGACTGCATGGGAAAGAGAGACAATAATACAGAAACAGAGAGAGAGAGAGAGAGAGAGAGAGAGAGAGAGAGAGAGAGAGAGAGAGGGGTATGTGAGACGAGAAATTGCCAGCCGAGTAGAGATCACAAATGCTATCAGTGATGAACGCCGTCAGGGACGTAAACTTACAGTCCAACATCTCAAGTCACGGAGAAGCTTCCTCAGCTATGTCGAACCCCTAACAACATCTCAGGAAGAGACCAGACTACAGCTGTAGACCAGACGGCTAAAGAATGCCCCCCCCTTCCGACTGACATGGGAATCCTTTCGTTCTGAGGAACTCCCTCCCGGTTCAGAGACACCCTAGCTCCGGTGGAAAGCACTCAACCGCTTGAGAACGGGAATGGGGCGATCAAAAGTTGCTATGACTAGATGGGGCTACAAAACTAATTCAACGATCTGTGAATGTGGAGGGGTGAACCATACGATGCAACACTGCCTTGTCTGCCTTCAACTGCCCAACCGGTACAGCTTGAAAGATCTTGCAGAGTACAAAAAGAATGCAAAGGACTGTGTAAAAAAGTGTAAACCTGTCGCATGACCACATGCGTTAAAGACACACACAAAGAAGAAGAAGAAGAAGAAGAAGAAGAAGAAGAAGTAAGAGAAGAAGAAAAAGAAGAAGAAGAAGTAAGAGAAGAAGAAAAAGAAGAAGAAAAAAAAGAAGAAGAAGAAGAAGAAGAAGAAGAAGAAAAAAAAGAAAAAGAAGAAGAGGAAGAAGAAGAAAAAAAAAAGAAGAAGAAGAAGAAGAAGAAAAAAGAAGAAGAAGAAGAAAAAAAGAAGAAGAAGAAGAAGAAGAAGAAAAAAAAGAAGAAGAAGAAGAAGAAAAAAGAAGAAGAAGAAGAAGAAGAAGAAGAAGAAAAAAGAAGAAGAAGAAGAAAAAAAGAAGAAGAAGAAGAAGAAGAAAAAAAAAAAGAAGAAGAAGAAGAAGAAGAAGAAAAAAGAAGAAGAAGAAGAAGAAGAAGAAGAAGAAGAAGAAAAAAAAAGAAGAAGAAGAAAAAAAGAAGAAGAAAAAAAAAAGTTCTAAAATAAAATTAAGGATGGTACATAAGAAGTAAAAAAACGTATGTGTGTTTGTTACATAGTGAAGGCTGCGTTTGGATGGAAGGGTTTGAGTGACACCTTAAAGGTCAAAGGTGACCTCACAGCGGAAGTCGATGAAACCACGTGATTACAGTCGGGAGGTTTTCTGTCTCTTTGGCGTGCGATATTTCAAGCAGAAAAGACGTATCTGGGTGTAGCGGGGCGAGCTGTCCGTATATCTATCTATCTATCTATCTATCTATCTATCTATCTATCTATCTATCTATCTATCTGTCTGTCTCTCTCTCTCTCTCTCTCTCTCTCCCTCTCTCTCTCTCTCTCTTACACACGCGTACACAAGTTGACTGTAGATGTGCAACTTGAAAGATATTTGCACAACAATAATGCCAAGGACTGCAAAAAAAAAAGTTGGAAACTGTCGTATGACCACATGCGTCAAAAACACGCAAGGTAGAAGAAGATGTAGTTCTTTATATTTACTAGTTAATGTAAATTTAAAATAGGCGCACACTGTAGGTACTTCGAAGATAGAAAAGCAGACATTTTCGTCTTTTATATAGAGAGAAATCCGAAGTAAATTCCTAAAACATTGCACTAATTCCTGGCTTTCTTGCTTTCCATTCGCGTCGTCGTCGTCAGAGGAGGAGGAGGAGAAAGAGGAGGAGGAGGAGGACCAGGAGGAGGATCAGGAGGAGGATCAGGAGGAGGAGGAAGAGGAGGAGGAGGACCAGGTAGAGGAGGATCAGGAGGAGGAGGGGGAGAAAAGGTCGTATCAATAGGCGAACCTGTATTACCTAAAAGATAATCGCTAGGGAAATCGAAACTTCGACCTGCCATTGAGAAGAGGAGGTCAGCCTGGCGAGTCGGTCGATCGGCCTTTCTCCCGGCCTTACGTTGATGCACGGATATGAATGGATCCACTTATCCTATTCCGGCCGGATTCATGGAAATTATCCGAGCGCCTAAAGAAATTTACTAGGCATTAACTCAATAACGTAATAAATAGTGTATTTAGCTAATGAAACCACGGAAATTCCATCGACGAAAATTAGCTTCACAACATTATATATATATATATATATATATATATATATATATATATATATATATATATATATATATATATATATATATATATACGAAAGAAGAGGGATAAACATGTACGAATGACAAACTTATTTCAACTTCGATTGTTCAATGCAAGGTGTACTCGGTAAAACATGTTTATTATTCTTTCCTTAAGCCAAGGCTTGTCAAAGATTAAAATCTTATCATCAGAGGAAGCACACACACACACATACACACACACATACACACACATATATATATATATATACATATAATCCATGTAAAACATCCATAGGGTAGTAATCCAAAGAATTCGGATTCTTACTCTGCCTGATGAGATCTCAGTTTATAACAGCTGTTGATCAATAACATCTTCATGCCAGTGTCGCAGATTTTGTACATGTCTGTGTAAATAAAAATAATCATATATATATATATATATATATATATATATATATATATATATATAAAAGTTAAAGACATCGCAATTAATTTCGCTTTGATATGTTTGCGAACATCAATTGTTTAGATTTGACCTGAAAGTCACATTCGTTCTCTATAGTTTCGAAGCCTTCGTCAGTAATTGGTATCAAATGATTCGTCTGCCTTTCTCATCTTTAACAGACGTACAAGTTAATTACCTTCTAGATTTTGGATATCGGTCCGTAGACTTCTGTGGATCGATAATGCCGTGAAACTGCAGTAAAATCGACAGTGCAATTCGATATTATTGTTATAGCAATATCGATATAAAATAGAAAATAAATAAAAATCGAATCCCAGCAAAACATCGATAGACGTGATTATATTTCTATGGCCACGTCTTAAAAACGGACACAAAAGGCACCTAAATCCTCCCCGAACGCCGCTAATAGCACGTCCTCTTGTCGAGAAAACAAGTCTAGAGCCGGCTACTGTTTTTTCTTCTTCTGTCACTTTTCTTTTCTTTCATACGTTGTCTATTATTTTACGTACTTTTTGCCCAGGAGACATTGCAATTAATTCCGTCGGTGCAAAGGAAGAAATCCGTGCGGACAATAAAGATGGCTTAACTTCATTCGAGGCGGCACGGTCGGATATCACTTCAAAATATCCTCCTCCATCTCTCTCTCTCTCTCTCTCTTTCTATCTCCCCCCCTCTCTCCCTCTCTCTCTCTCCTTAAGCGGAGACAATGATAACAATGACTAAAATAGAGCACCTACGGAGCACAAGCCTCCACCACCGTATTCAGTTGCTTAGAGACTTCGGACTTTAAGAAGAGTAGAAAGTGGATATTAGGTAAACTTTCGGCAGCATCGTAACTCTCGCTTCCCTAATTTTGTTCTTTAGTCTTCCCATTCCATGAGCTATGTTTCTGACAAAGGGGGAAGAATTGCCGTTTTCTTCAAAATATTCTCCTCCATCTCTCTCTCGTTCTCTCTCTTTCTATCTCACCCCCTCTCTCTTTCTCTCTCTCTCCTTAAGCGGAGACAATGATAACAATGGCTAAAATAGAGCACCTACGGAGCACAAGCCTCCACCACCGTCTTCAGTTGCTTAGAGACTTCGGATTTTAAGAAGATTAGAAAGTGGATCTTAGGTTAAGTCTCGTTCCCTTATTTTGTCCTTTAGTCCTAACATTCCAGTAGCGATGTTTCTGCCAAAGGGGGAAGAATTGCTGTTTTCCAGGTCGGAATCTATCCTGCTCACACTTATCTTCGGCTAGTTGTTGATCTTGGAGTAGTACTTTTTTTTAGCTCCTTACATCAAGTGGCTTCATGCCTTGTCTGGAGCGATTTCCATAAAAAAAAATACAAGTCGAGGATTCGTTCTCGACAATCTGTCCGACGGGAACTGAGCCATTTCGGTGACCTTTTATCCGTCGGGTTGAGGTATTGTATCTGGGTAGTCATAGGAGATCAACCCAGGTGGAGTAAGTTTATTGCTTACCGCCGGAGGCGCCCCGACTGGTGAAATGCCAACGTGGCTGCCCAGGCAATTTTTAAAAGGCCAGAATGTTCCTTCTTTAGGGGCGCTGGCTTGACTATCTCATCTTTCGTCCTTGTGCCACATCTTCCTGCGGTGAGAAGCAAGTAAACATCAACATCCATCACCAGTGTTCCTAGCTGAGATTGTAAAAAACAGCTAAATTGCACTAAAAAAATTATCTAGAAAAACAAGCAGATTTTAAGTTTTCGCACACTGTATAAAATATTACAAATATAAATATTATTCGGTGCTTTTATACACATTTGTTTTACTTTTTTAAATTTGTTGTCATATTAATGTTATTTATATTAATTCAAATGTAAAAGATAAAAATAAATAAATAATAAAAGTATACAAGGGACGTGATTCATAAACGGTTTAATTAAATGTTTTTACAATTGATTATTGTTTGTATCTCTCTTGCACTTGGTTCACCGGGTATATTAGTCAGCTAGATTGGAGCAACAAAAGCACCAGACTTTTATTTTTCGTACCTTATATAAAAATATTACCAATATACATATATATATATATATATATACATATATATATATATATATATATATATATATATATATACATAATATTTCATGTTTTTTAATACAGATTTTGTATTTAAACGTTATTTGCTACTTTAATGTGATTCGTATTTAATTTACATGTAAATAAATAAACCAAACAAACAAGGGGCGTAATTCATGAACAATTGATTTTAATGACTTCTTTACCCTTACCCTTACCCTAACCGTAAACTCTAACACTAACCCTACAACCTAACCCTACCCCTAAAACCTAACCCTAACCCTAACCGTAACTGTAACCCTAAACCCTAACCCTAAACTGTAACCCTAAACCCCAACTCTAACCCTAAACCCTAACCCTAACCCTAACCCTAACCTTAATCCTAGACTGTAACCCTAAATCCTAACCCTAACCCTAATCCTAAACCCTAACCCTACCCCTAACCTTAACCCTAAACTGTAACCCTAAACGCTAACTCTAAACCCTAACCCTTACCCTTACCCTTAACTGTAACCCTAACCCTAAACCCTAACTTTATCCTAAACTCTAACCCTAACCCTAACCCTCAACCCTAACCCTAAACTCTAACCCTAACCATAACCCTAACCCTAACCCTAAAATCTAACCCTAAACCCTAACTCTAACCCTAACCCTAAACCCTAACCCTAACTCTAAACACTAACCCTAACCCTAACACTAACCCTAAACTTTAAACCTAAACTGTAACCCTAACCCTAACCCTTAACCGTAACCCTAACCCTAAACTTTAACCCTAAACCCTAAATCCTAACCCTAACCCTATACCCTTAACCCTAACCCTAACCCTAACCCTAACCCTAAAATCTAACCCTAAACCCTAACTCTAACCCTATACTCTAACCCTAACCCTAATCCTAAACCTAACCCTTACACTTTACCTCTTTATATTGATCTTTTTAAAGTGCATATAGAGTAAGTTTAAACATTTTTTAACTGGGACATTAGTGTACACCGATGTAACGTCTAAGCTACTTTCGTTTTCTAAATTAATATTGTTTTTTATCTTGTTTAATAAGTCACCAAAGTTCTTGATGTGGGATGAGCTGATGGTGCCCATTAGTAGGGTAAGAATGTTGGCTATGGCTCGTGCGATCTTGTGTGTGGTGCTATCGGTGCCAGATATTATGGGGCACATGAGGATGTCCGATTTATAAGTATAATGTCGGAATCATGAGGTGGTATTTAATATATAGTGTCCAGGTCTTATCGTTTATTTATGACGTGTGTGTGTATATATATATATATATATATATATATATATATATATATATATATATATATATATATATATATATATATATACATATATATATATATTTTAAAGAAGGAAAGATGAAGATAAAAAATTACATAAAATTACATGAAATTGATACAAATTTTATTACATCGAAAGTTCAAATGCAAGGAGTTACACTAAGAGTTTTATCTTTGAAAAACCATTGTTTAAGGATTAGTTTAACTCCTTGCATCTGAAATTTCGATGTAATAAAATTTGTATCAATTTCATGTAATTTTATGTAATTTTATGCAATTTTTTAATCTTTATCTTTCCTTTTTTAAAAATTGATTGCTCTACTCAACGTATTGAGCTTTACTTTATCACGATAGATCATATTACGATACTTCACTTATCGTTTATTCTATTATATATATATATATATATATATATATATATATATATATATATATATATATATATATATATATATATACCTTTTCCAATTCATATAAGACTAAACTTATCCTCTTGGAACCACGTGTGGATTTACTTGCGATTTTAACACGAGCAAAATGAGGAAGACAGAAAAAAAGAGAAAGAAATTAAATAACTCTTCGTTAAGGCCGTCTTACGGCGAAAGTCTCAGAGGCATATATTTATGAAAAATGATGTTATTCATTTAATAAATATATATGAAAAAAACCCAACGTTTCTTGTTTTTTTTCAAAATTCTATAATACATTTCAAAAAACGTTTTCTTAAGAATGTGTACACCTCTTCCAATATATATATATATATATATATATATATATATATATATATATATATATATATATATATATTTAGATTTTTCACTTATAAAATAGATCATTCAGTGAAGACTGGGGTTGTTCCAATAAAAACAAGCTCGATGATACTCGATTACAGAGTACAGAGCATTTATATGTGATTTTATGAAGGCTTACCAAAGCATTCCTTTCAGGACACCAATGATCACCATTAAAGATATTTTTTCTTACAAATATTATTTATTCAAATTAAATGTTTTTTCCTACACGTGTTTCACTACCAAGCAGTTACGTGCTTGGCAGATCATCAGGGAAATTTAATATCTGGAATACTGGTTTCAACTGCCGACAATACACAATGTGGCGTTGCAATAGTTGAGGTCACTTAAGAAGAGAAGAGGAAAAAAATAAAAATAAAAGTTAAAATTAAAAAACAAGGAAATTAAAATTAAAAAACAAGGAAAGGAATGCTTTGCTAAGCCTTCATAAAATCATATATATATATATATATATATATATATATATATATATATATATATATATATATATATATTTATAAGGAAATTGTAGTTTGCTTGAAGCATTGCTGGTAAATCTAAATGTAAGTTTGTAATCCGAGACAGGAGCAATGTGATATAGGTACCGGAAGGTGGAACAGATGAACAAAAATAAATGAGAAGAGAAAATAAGAATGGAATCTCAAATCAATTTATTAATATTTCAAGTAAAACAGATTAAATACCAGAACAGTAAATAGAAGAAAAAATATATATAGTGTGCCGACAAAGTCATAAAATTATAGGACCAACTTGAAGCATTCTGAACAAAGTGTACTCAACCGCAGCACACGAAGATGACCGGAAAGATAAAAGTCAAAATCACACATACTTAAAAAAACAAATAACTTTGAACCAGAGACGCAAAAGCTATGAAAACACGCACGCACGCACGCACGCACGCACGTACGCACGCACGCACGCACGCACGCAAATACGCGCGCACGTGCGCAGAAACATCAAACTGTTAAAAATAAAACATCTGAAGAGAGCCGCACGAGGCTTGAAACGCGTTATAAAATCACAAATTTATAAAATGATAAAATAATAAAATAATAAAATAAACAATGGTTGAAAAAAGCTTTTTTACAAATGTTGGTTGCCTACCTTCTTTAAATTTATGAATACATGAAATAGTAATATATATATATATATATATATATATATATATATATATATATATATATATATATATATATATATATATAGGTGCAAGGATGAAAAGGAATTAGAAAAGCGACGGAGGCAGATCTTTTTTCAATTCAGTTGCTCAGAGCAAGGTATATTCCGCAAAAAGGCAATTTATTCAAATTAATGTTTTCCTTAAGCCAGGCTTTTCAAAGATCAACATCTTATCATCAGAGGAAATCGCTGGGATAGACAAGTTGGCAAAGGCCAAGATTTAAAATTTGAAAAAGTAAAATAAAGATTGTGGGGGAAAAAACACAAGGCAAAACTCTGCCCGAATGCAAGCAAATGTCCGATTTCAAAAAAGTCCTTATCCTGTATATTGAGCTGTATACTTTTCACAATAGGTGTTACCTTTCCTAAAAGTTCGCTTTTAGTTCACCACTTATTTATATTTATATATATATATATATATATATATATATATATATATATATATATATATATATATATATATATATATATATATATAATTGTTTCAAGTATATACACCTATATTATAAAGTAATAATAATGTATTATTTATGTTATTCGGACTACTGTTCCAGGGAGTTATTGACCTTTTGGCTAAGATCAAAGTGTAGTATCTGTTCCGATGGATACTGCACCCCATAGACTGGTATTGTCTTGGCCTTCGGGGCTTGATTTACGCCGGTCTATGGGTCTGTCCTGTGCAGTTCTAGGAGGTCCACCCTCCCAGGCTTCGCCTCCCCTCTTTGGGGAGGAGTAAGTTTATTGCTTACTGCATGAGGCGCCCCTACCGGGGAATGCCGACGGGGCTGCCCAGGCAATTTTTAAACCCCACTTTCCCGACCCGACCTTGGTCACACCTTACTTGTGGGAGTAAGATAAAAACTGGCCTTGTGCTTAACTCCTGGAGAGGAGTAAATCAATACTGTTCCATTCATGGATGTTATTCTCACAACGTTTCCACCGATGTAACCTCCGACCTTCTTCAGATTGGCCTTGTAGAACTCAGCAGTACGAAGACATATATAACTGTGTGACGTTTACAACAAAACCAGTTGCCACGCATACCTGGGAGATTGGCCTGCCGAAACCGAACAGAACATATACTATACTGTGATGCTGGTCCGCTGCCGATTAGTTGGTAACGCTGAAGTTTAAAAGATACAATTTTTCTCTACTAAAGCGCAAATTCAATGGCCGGATGTTGAAGGTATTGAGACGACGTGTGCGCCATTTTGAATGTTTCTGTACGGATTCACTGTAGACGTTGGAACGCAAACGAAGTCTGACATTGTTTTCGTTCGTTCGTTCGTTCGTTCGTTCGTTCGTTCTTCTTCTTCTTCTTCTTCTTCTTCTTCTTCTATTTTTCTTTTTCTTCTTCTTTATTTTTTATTTCTTCCTTCCGCATTTTCTTCACAATGTATTAGAATACATTTTCCATGTTTAATTCTTTTTTTTATATAGATTTTATCTCAAAAACTGTCTGCTATTTGTGGTACGCAATGGAATATAGGAAAAAAAAGCTTCCTTGTTGAGGGATAACAACGCGTCAACTCAGTGCAAACGATATACATGAAATACAATGTACATCTATAAATCTGTCGCAGTTAGATTTTTCAGGGTTATTTTTATGACAATGAAGATGATGGTTTATAAGTTATTTAAAGAGATGAGGAGATGAACACTTTCCTGGTCTAATCACTGACCCTGCTAGATAGAAATATTACAGACTATGTTTAGAGGTCTCATTTGAACACGGACGTTTCGCTTCGCTTCTAAACAAATTCTCTCTTTGACTTACAACGGGATAATCCATATTTACGGTGTGTATCTTCCGTTAATATGCGTCAGTGTTTCGGGATGAGAGAGAGATAGAGAGAGAGAGAGAGAGAGGGAGGAGCAGCCAGCGATAGAGAGATAGAGAGAGAGATAGAAAGAGAGATAGATAGAGAGAGAGAAGGAGGGGCAGCCAGCGTGCTCGCGTGAAAGAGAGAGAGAGAGAGAGAGAGGATAGTAGATATTGATATTACAGGCAATTTTTATAGCTTACATTTTAACACGGACGTTTCACTTCGCTTCTAAACGAATTCTCTCTTTGGCTTACAGCGGGATAATCCATATTTCCGTTTTGTATCTTCCGTTAATATGCGTCAGTGTTTCGGACACGGAGGGAGAGAGAGAGATAGAGATAGAGAGAGATAGAGAGGGAGAGAGATAGAGAGAGATAGAGATAGAGAGAGAGAGATAGAGGGAGAGAGAGACAGAGAGAGATACAGAGAGAGAGAGAGACAGACAGAGATAGAGAGAGAGAGGGGGAGAGAAAGATAGAGATAGAGAGAGAGAGGGAGAGAGACAGAGAGAGAGATACAAAGAGAGAGAGAGAGAGAGACAGTCGGCGCGCACGAAAGAGAAAGACTGAGAAGGTAGGACATATTGATACTGCAGGTTATTTTTATAGTTCACATTTTAGCACGGGCGTTTCGCTTCGCTTCTAAACGAATTCTCTCTTTGGCTTACAACGGGATAATCCATATTTCCGTTTTGTATCTTTCGTTAATATGCGTCAGTGTTTCGGGCTGAGAGAGATAGAGATAGAAAGGGAGAGAGATAGAGAGAGATACAGAGAGATAGAGATAGAGAGAGAGAGATAGAGAGAGAGAGATAGAGAGAGAGAGAGATAGAGATAGAGAGAGAGAGGGAGAGAGAGAGATAGAGATAGAGAGAGAGAGAGGGAGAGAGACAGAGAGAGATACAGAGAGAGAGAGAGAGAGAGAGGGAGAGAGAGATAGAGATAGAGAGAGAGGGAGAGAGACAGAGAGAGATACAGAGAGAGAGAGAGAGAGACAGTCGGCGCGCACTAAAGAGAAAGACTGAGAAGGTAGGACATATTGATACTGCAGGTTATTTTTATAGTTCACATTTTAGCACGGACGTTTCGCTTCGCTTCTAAACGAATTCTCTCTTTGGCTTACAGTGGGATAATCCATATTTCCGTTTTGTATCTTCCGTTAATATGCGTCAGTGTTTCGGGCACGGAAGGAAAAGAGAGAGAGAGATAGAGATAGAGAGAGATAGAGAGGGAGAGAGATAGAGAGAGATACAGAGAGAGAGAGAGATAGAGATAGAGAGAGAGAGAGAGAGGGAGAGAGAGAGATAGAGAGAGATACAGAGAGAGAGAGATAGAGAGAGATAGAGAAGGAGAGAGATAGAGAGAGATACAGAGAGAGAGAGAGAGATAGAGAGAGAGGGGGGAGGGAGAGAGACAGAGAGATATACACACAGAGAGAGATAGAGATAGAGAGAGGGAGAGAGACAGAGAGAGATACAGAGAGAGAGAGAGAGAGAGAGAGAGGGGGAGAGAGAGACAGTCGGCGCGCACGAGAGAGAAAGACTGAGAAGGTAGGAGATATTGATACTGCAGGTTATTTTAATAGTTCACATTTTAGCACGGGCGTTTCGCTTCGCTTCTAAACGAATTCTCTCTTTGGCTTATATCGGGATTATCCATATTTCCGTTTTGTATCTTTCGTTAATATGCGTCAGTGTTTCGGGCTGAGAGAGATAGAGATAGAGAGAGGGAGAGAGATAGAGAGATAGATATAGAGAGAGAGATAGAGAGAGAGAGAGAGAGAGAGAGGGAGGAGCAGCCAGCGATAGAGAGATAGAGAGAGAGAGAGATAGAAAGAGAGATAGATAGAGAGAGAGAGAGGGAGGGGCAGCCAGCGTGCTCGCGTGAAAGAGAGAGAGAGAGAGAGAGATAGAGATAGAAAGGGAGAGAGATAGAGGGAGAGATAGAGATAGATAGAGAGAGAGATAAAGAGAGAGAGAGAGAGTGTGTGAGAGAGAGAGAGAGATAAAGAGACAGTCGGCGCGCACGAGAGAGAAAGACTGAGCGGGTAGGAGATATTGATACTACAGGCTATTTTTATAGCTCACATTTTAGCACGAACGTTTCGCTTCGCTTCTAAACGAATTCTCACTAACTTACAGCGGGATAATTATGTTGCCGTTTTTTATCTTCCCTTACAACAAGTCAGTGTTTAAGGCAGACATATATATATATATATATATATATATATATATATATATATATATATATATATATGAGAAGAGAAGGATGAAGGTAATCCGACGTGATGGGAAAATGAAAAAGGAAAACCAAAAAATGGATGTTTTTTATGTTTACATCAACGTTTCGTCTTTACTTATAAGACTTCATCAGGATGATAATATAGAGAAAATTGTCATGCAAGTACATATACATGTAGGGTTGACATATTGGGAGGAAAAAAATAAAATAAAATAATGGCCACTACTGGGTGGACGTCCGTACTTCATTTTTATTCTCCACCAAGTACGGACGTCCACCCAGTAGTGGCCATTATTTTATTTTATTTTTTTCCTCCCAATATGTCAACCCTACATGTATTTGTACTTGCATGACATTTTTCTCTATATTATCATCCTGATGAAGTCTTATAAATAAAGACGAAACGTTGATGTACACATAAAAAAAATCCATTTTTTGGTTTTCCTTTTTCATTTTCCCATATATATATATATATATATATATATATATATATATATATATATATATATATATATATATATATAGAGAGAGAGAGAGAGAGAGAGAGAGAGAGAGAGGGGGTGAGAGAGAGGGAGATAGGAAAAAAGAGAGAGAAAGATAGTGAGTGAAGTAATATAGATACTACAGACTACTTTTAGAGCTCTCATTTTAACACGGACGTTCCACTTCGCTTCTAAACAAATTCTCACTAATCTACAGCGGGGTAATTTATGTTTCCGTTATGTATCTTCCGTTACTATGCGTCAGTGTTTAAGGCAGACAGATAGAGAGAGAGAGAGAGAGAGAGAAAGAACGAGAGAGAGAGAGAAAGAGAGACAATGATAGTGAGGGAGGAGATATAGATATTACAGGCTATTTGTAAAGCTCATATTTCAGTACGGACGTTTCGCTTCGCTTCTAAGTGAATTCTCTCTAGCCCTAGGTTGATATAGTAATAAGCTATTTGAAGAAATGAAAACTTCCTGTGTCTGATCATTGGCTCTGTTCTGAGCAGGACTTGTGCTGATCATCCGTGGATCGTTTTTCTGACCAAATTGGAGTTAATCTACAATAATTAGGGCAAATACATTTCTACCATCAACACAAGTAATTTATTTTATTATCTCAGGTACATTAATATGGAAGAGATAGATAGATAGATAGATACATAGAATCTACTACGGGATATTTTGATAGTTACATTTAAACACAGACGTTCCGCTTCGCTTCTATATAAACTTTCTGTAAGTTACAGCAGAATTATCTATATATGTCGCATATCCTCTTAATAATTCATACCTTCGTTTCTTCTCGGTTTGCTCTGTCGTCTAGTGGTTAAGTACTTTCTTCGCCTCTGCACTGTAGTGGCCATCTCCGTGAGTTGTCTGTAACAAAAGACCTTTCTCACCCTCTTCATAAGACAACAATCTTTTCATTTTAATTACTTTTATTCGGCGTCAGTTTCTATTGCCCGTGGAGATGTTTTGCTGTCGTTGAGAGAGAGAGAGAGAGAGAGAGAGAGAGAGAGAGAGAGAAAGAGAGAGAGATTTACGAATATCGTGGTTAATTCTTAGCTAGCTTATTGTCTAATCAGTCCTTTGTTATTTGAGGAGACAAGGGGGGGAAGGACATCTTGTACGCCAGTATTCTTTCTTAGGGTAAACATTTCCCGTTCTGACTTGGCTACATCTTAATTCCTTCGTCCGACTTCTGCGCCTCCTAAGTCCGAACTAGTTTAAAAACTCCAATTTTCTCACATATCAAAACTGTGACGTAATATCACGTGATAACCACACAGGTGCAGGATGACCTTTTGAACTAGGGTCATCCATTGTCTCGTCACTTGTCACGTTTTGATTCCCGGAAGCAGCATCGCACTCTATGCACTCGGCGGCACGCAATAAATCGCACAAGCCAAACCAACGACCCCACACCCGTTCTCCACCACATACGTCCATTATTATATAACATTGTCATAAAGTTTTTTATAATCCCATAAGTTACGTCCATCATTATATAACATTCTCATAAAGGTGTTTTATAATCCCACAAGTTACGTCCATCATTATATAACATTCTCATAAAGGTGTTTTATAATCCCACAAGTTACGTCCATCATTATATAATATTCTCATAAAGGTTTTTATAATCCCACAAGTTACGTCCATCTTTATATAACATTCTCATAAAGGTTTTTATAATCCCACAAGTTACGTCCATCATTATATAACATTCTCATAAAGGTTTTTATAATCCCACAAGTTACGTCTATCATTATATAACATTCTCATAAAGGTTTTTATAATCCCACAAGTTACGTCCATCATTATATAACATTCTCATAAAGGTTTTTATAATCCCACAAGTTACGTCCATCATTATATAACATTCTCATAAAGGTGTTTTATAATCCCACAAGTTACGTCCATCATTATATAACATATATTTCGGATTTTATCTTCCGTTGCGTCAATATTTCAGGCAGAGAGCGAGAAAGAAAAAAGGAGAAAGAGAGCGACAGACACACATCGGAGCAAGTAAATATAGATTTCTCGTTAGTTCTAGCCTATCTGCAAGGATCACAGTGTAGTATCTGTTTCGTTTAAATGTGCCGTTGTTTCAAGAATTACTTCGTTTTTTTCGGAGCGGTGATAATTGCCTCTTTTTTTAGACGCCCTCATTCGCGAGGGAGTCCGATGTGACGATACGTTTTCATTTTTGTTCCAACCCCGAGGGTGCCCATTATAAGAGAGCTGCCAGATCCCCACATTTAAATCCATCTTGGAAGGGCATCCTCCCAGTACCTACATCCGCCTTTCGGAGTAGGGATGGGTTCATTATCTGTCTCCCAAGACATCCCCATTGTGAAGGAGTACCGAGGTGACTATAAAATATTTTGCTTTTGTTTCGAACCCAGGCTGACCCTTTTTGGGGAGCTAGATTTTTTAACACATGAATAATCGGCTTTGTATCTGACTTTGCCCTCGTGGGGAGGCAAGTATATAGAGACTTCTCTCTAGTTCTATCCCCTCTGCTAGGATCACAGTGTAGTATCTGTGGTATCTGTAGTATCTGTAGTATCTGTTCCTGTAAAATGCCATCTTCCCAGGAATTACCTCCTCCTTTCGAGGCACTCTTGCTCTCGATGGTGAACAGACGTGACTATATAGTTGGTCCCCCGATTTATAAAATCAGGGGACTTATGTTTTGAGGCATGTCCGTCCGTCCGTCCGTCCGTCCGGATTTTTCTCCGCAACCATCCATTGAATTTCTCTGAAATTTTGCATGAAGTTGTAACTTTGGTCATGTTAGAAAGTAACATTCTCCGATTTAAAAAAAAAAAATCTGGTTAGCCCCCCAAAGGGTCAAAAGGTCTCAAAATGGCAAAAAAATGACATTTTTTGCCCCCATAACTTTTCATCCATCCATTCCATTTCTCTGAAACTTGGCCAAAATGTGGGGACAATTGTTCCTAATAGAAAATAAGTATCGCTGACCTTAAAAAAAATCTGGTTCGTGCCCCCAGGGGGTCAAAAGCCCCCAAAATGGCAAAAAATGACCCTTTTCTCCAATAACATTTGATCCATCCATTCAATTTTTCTGAAACTTGGCCAAAATGTAGAGGCAATTGTTCTGGATATGAATGAGCATCCTTGACCTCAGAAAAACTCTGGTTCGCGCTCCCAGGGGGTCAAAGGAGGGTCAAAAATGCCCCAAATTGCCCAAATTTATTGCATTTTACACTCACCACATCGAGTCACATACAGAGGGGGACGACGCATGCACGGCTTGTTTATTTTGTTTTTCAAACCAGGGTGCCCATTATTGAGGAGCGAGATTTCCCCACGTAAAAAACAACCTTATGTCTAATATTACACCCGTGAGGACACATAAATAGGTACCTCCTTCGAATTCTGTTTTTGTAAGGATCACAGTGTTGTATATGTTTGTTTTAAGTAGAACCATCCTCCCAGGAATTGCCTCCTCTTTTCGGAAATCGTGAAGAGTTACTTACATGTCTCTTAAGACGCCCCTATTTGCGGAGGAGTCCAACGTGACTACACAGTCTATTTTTCTGTCGCCGAATACAAGGTGCCCCTTTTGGGGAAAGCTGGATTGCTCCCCCATTAAAAAAAACCCCCAAAAATACACACAAAAAAACCCCACCGACGTTGCGTCTAAGTTTGTCGTCGTGAGGAAAGAAAAAACATCAAGACGTGATCTGATCGATGCAATTTATCGTCGACGTTGTAAACAAGCTGCGGGGGATTGCTTTGAACGCGATGCGAACGAGGATGAAGGTGTGAAAGCAGGCAATTTGTTTGATGCAGATCATCCCGGGGGGAGCGTACATACGCTTGCGTTAAATTGGCATGTATATATATATATATATATATATATATATATATATATATATATATATATATATATATATATATATACATATATATATATGTACATATATATATATATACATATATATATACATATATATATATATGTACACATATATATATACATATATATACATATATATATATACATGTATATATATACATATATATACATATATATACATGTATATATATATATATATACATATATATACATGTATATATATACATATATATACATATATATACATGTATATATATACATATATACATATATATACATGTATATATACACATATATATACATGTATATATATGTACATATATATACATATATATACATGTATATGTACATATATATATACACATATATATACATGTATATATATATACATATATATACACATATATATAAATGTATATATACACATATATATATACATGTATATATATACATGAATATATACACATATATATACATGTACATATATATACACATATATATATACATGTATATATACACATATATACATGTATATATATACACATATATATACATATATATACATATATATATACATGTATATATATACATATATATACATATATATATATTTATATATACATATATATCTATATATACATACATATATATATATATTTATATATATATATATATAAATATATATATATATATGTGTGTGTCTGTGTGATTCGTGTTTATCTGATATTTTCTATTTTATACGCCTCTCAACAACAGGCTGTTTATGGAAATTATATATCCTATTCTACATATACTAGCAAAGGAGAGTAGAAAGTGACTAACTTGGGTTCATTTTCGGCAGCCTCGTAACTCTCGCGCCCCTTATTTTGTCTTGTAGTCCTCACATTGCATGGGCGGTGTTTCTGACAAAGGGGGAAGAATTGCTGTTGTCTAGGTAGGAATCTATCCATCTAACTCTTATCGTTGGCTTTTTTGTTTTGTTTTTTTACCTTGAATTAGTATTTTTGTTTTTGCTATTTTTATCAAGTGGCTTCATATCTTGTCTGGAGCGATTTCCATTAAAAAATATAATTGGATACTTCTGATTAAAAACAAATTATTTATCGTTGACGGTGTAAACAAGCTGAGAGCGATTGGTTGTAACGCAATACGCACGACGATGCAGGTGTGAAAGCAGGCAATTTGTTTGATGCAGATGACCCAGGGGCAGCATACATACGGTTTCTTTAAATTGGCATGAATATATATATATATATATATATATATATATATATATAGCACTAGATGAAGTGAAAGAATAAAATAAGGTGCAACTCAAATTTTATTTGCATTCAATGTTCAGGCAAAGTGCTTTAAAGTCCTTAACTCATGAGTTTTCAAAGAAAATCTTCTCCTCAGAGGACCATTACCGCAATGACATTACTGCAAAAAAAAATTTACATAAAAATAAATAAAATTATATAAAACATCGTTATGTATTTGTGTAATTTTATGTAAATAATTTTAACATTTTTTCAAAGTTTAATTTTATTACCTGCAGTAATGTCATTGCGGTAGGACATTTTCTTTGAAAAACTCATGAGTTAAGGACTTTAAGGTACTTTGCTTGAACATTGAATGCAAATAAAATTTGATTCGGACCTTATTTTATTCTTTCACTTTATCTATTGCTATTAATTCTCTATCCAGTATATTGAGCTTCAGTTTTATCCGGATGTTCACTAATTAAAGATATTAGTTGCCTCTTATATCTTTTGTTGTATTATATATATATATATATATATATATATATATATATATATATATATATATATATATATATATATATATATATATATTATATAAAGTCAGGTTCATATTATATTCCAATAACCATGTTTTTATTTTATTATTTCCTTTTTTTCACATTTCGAAAAAACATAACATTTTTTTAGATATATTTTTTACAGCTCGTTTCATTTGTCTTGTGCCACACAACATTTTTATGTCAATATCGTCTCTGCAACATTACAAAATCATCAGCAAAATTCACAAAGAGCAAAAAGTTCTTGAAAAAACCTACACTATACAGTGGTTCATTATTGGGTAAAACCAAACAAAAAACAAATAAAAGAGCAAACTCACACGTGGGGGAACCCATTAATACGCCATTTTGAATTTTATATTCGCGTTGTTGTCACTAATTGACAATCATCGAGCTGAATCTTTTTAGACTGCAAAGTAAAAGTGCACTGATAGTATATGCTAATACATATATTGTCATTAATAATTATATATATATATATATATATATATATATATATATATATATATATATATATATAGACATACCCCTTCTCTTACCCACGCATTCCAATAACGCATCCATATGCAACACACTTAACAAACTAGGCATTCCAACAGTGCAAACCACATCACAATCCATAAAACAACATTAAGACACTTCCAAATAAAACCCACATCCCATGCCGGCTTATATACTGTCCCATGCAACAACTGCCATCAAATTTACGTGGGAGAAACACAAAGTGAATTGAAGAAAAGATTGAATGAACACAAAAGGGACAAAAAAACAATAACTCTCTCAGTGCACTTTTCTCCCATGTATTAGAGCACGGTCATGCTTTCAAATTTGAACAAGCCAAAATCACTAAATACATCCACAACAAAGCTCGGCGAAGACTACTGGAAACCGCACTAATCACAGCCTCCAACACCATCAGACAACGAAATGGCTTTTATAATCTATCCCCTTTAATAAGCAAAATTATCCTGACCGAACAAAAACTTAACCTTGATCATGGCTAACCTCTATTTTTATCTTCGTTCTCAGTTATACTCACATACAAGTCTCCGCATATACACCCACACACAACCCTTCCACGCACACACATTTTCATTCACCACGAATCCAAACCTTCTAACTTACACATTCCACACATTCTTGATATAGCCAGCTGGTCAAACACTACTACTCTCCCAAAATTTCACTCCTAACCATACAAAATCTCCCCCATTTCACCCTTTCGACTACTTATCTAACACTTTTACCCATCCACCCCTCCTACTTTTAAACCACCTTCATCATTTCATTATTTTTTCATTTTTTCAAATATTTTCTAAAACTATGACATTACCCACACACCAAAATCACAGAGCCTCCCCTCCCCTCCTTTTTCCCCACCCTCCACTTCTTCACTAACAGCCATCCACTTCATTTCCGTTCACCCCCACCCCTCCACTTTTTCACTCAGAACCATCCTCATTAATCTCATCCCATGTTACTGACTTCACTTAGCCCGGACATCGGTCGTGCGCACACAATAGTGGCTACTACTTTTTCTCATCAACCCATCATGTCAACCCAATATTTTCACGTACTTGCATGACATTTTTCTTTAAATTATCATCCTGAGGAAGTCTTACAAATAAAGACGAAACGTTGATGAATATATAAATAAAAAACATCCTTTTTGGTTTTTCCTTTTCATTTCCTATATATATATATATATATATATATATATATATATATATATATATATATATATATATATATATATATATACACATTTATATATATACATATATATATATATATATACACACATTTATATATATATATATATATATATATTTGTGTATATTTATATATATATATATATTTGTGTATATATATATATATAAATGGTTATGTGTGTATATACATATATATATATATATATATATATATATTTATATATGTGACTTTAGGCAATTAATAATTAATATTTATTTATAAAATATTATTATATAGCCCCTTTTTCTAAGACCGGGCACTTTGAGAGAGTTTAATAACAAGCAGTTCCACTAGCTTCGTTGCGAGATCCAACACGATTTGTTGTTGTTGATCACTATTCGCTGCTCCTAACTTTCAATCTAATTTGCGGTGGCCAACGGGTAAGACTGGAATTAACTTTTAAGATTGCGCGAGCATGAAACATTGATGTCTGTAGGTAATAAATAATTAATATTTATTTAAAAATTATATATATATATATATTACATCAGCTCGTTTTTCCCTCTTGCTAATCCTATCCGTTAGAAAGTGGAGCTTGAGTATACTTTCGGTCTATTTTGTCCTTAAGTTCTCACATTCACAATAAATAAGACAGCAAGGAGGTAGAGTTAACAAAAGTATTAAGGAGAGTAGAGAGTGAACTTTCGGTTTCGCTTTCCTTATTTTGTCCTTCAGTTCTCCCATTCCATGAACGATGTTTCTGACAAAGGGGGAAGAATTGCAATTGTCTGGGTCGGAATCTATTGACCTAACACTTATCGTTGGCTATTTTTTGACCTTGAAGCTTAGTTTAGATTTAGGTACACAGAGGAGGAAAAGGAAATTATTGACAGTGGTTGTAGCTAGACGAGTCTATGTTTTCAAAAAGCGTAATTTGCAATTAACTCACCAAGAAGCTTTGCTCATAAAAGTTTCGTTTAGCTTTAGGCAGACAGGGGGGAGGGGAAATTATTGACAGTGGTTGTAGCTAGACGAGTCTATGTTTTCAAAAAGCGTAATTTGCAATTAACTCACCAAGAAGCTTTGCTCATAAAAGTTTCGTTTAGCTTTAGGCAGACAGGGGGGAGGGGAAATTATTGACAGTGGTTGTAGCTAGACGAGTCTATGTTTTCAAAAAGCGTAATTTGCAATTAACTCACCAAGAAGCTTTGCTCATAAAAGTTTCGTTTAGCTTTAGGCAGACAGGGGGGAGGGGAAATTATTGACAGTGGTTGTAGCTAGACGAGTCTATGTTTTCAAAAAGCGTAATTTGCAATTAACTCACCAAGAAGCTTTGCTCATAAAAGTTTCGTTTAGCTTTAGGCAGACAGGGGGGGGAGAAAGGGGAAATTATTGACAGTGGTTGTAGCTAGACGGGTCTTTGTTGCGAATGTTATACAAGGGGGATGGATTGAAGCTAAGCACCTGCCATGAGAATAACGATAGAGCAGAGAAAGACTAACGACGTCTCTTCTGTGAGAGAGGAGAAAAACATCGCCCACTAGATTTTGAAGTCGGTTTTGTACTGTGTCAAGGCAGGAAAGGATGCTCTGAGAAATCGACCCTGAAAAACTTATTTGTCTCTCAACAATAATAATAATAATAATAATAATAATAATAATAATAATAATAATAATGATAATAATAATAACAATAATAATAATCATAATAATAATAATAATAATAATAATAATGATAATAATAATAACAATAATAATAATAATAATAACAATAATAATAATAATAATGATAATAATAATAATAATAACAATAATAATAATAATAATAATATTAATAATAACAATAATAATAATAATAATAACAATAATAATAATAATAATGATAATAATAATAATAATAATAACAATAATAATAATAATAATAATAATAATAATAACAATAATAATAATAACAATAATAATAATAACAATAATAATAATCATAATAATAATAATAATAATAATAATAATAATAATAATAATAATAATAATAACAACAATAACAATTATAATAACAATAATAATAATAATAATTATAATAATAATGATAATAATAATAATAACAACAATAATAACAATAATAATAATAATAATAATAATAATAATAATAATAATAATATTATTAATATTAATAATATTAATAATAATAATAATAATCGTAGGAGCACTAGGAACGGTTTCAAAAAATCTACAGACAAGACTAGGAGAAATTAGAATCAAAGGGATCACTGAGACCATGCTAAAGAAGGCAATGATCAAAACAGCTGCAATCTTAAGGAAAATCCTCGAACGCGGAAACCAACCCGCATAAGCTTTGAATGGTAGCCAGTCACATAGAATTGACAACAGGAAGAAAACAAAACCACAGGAAGAACATCACATCACGAACCAAGGAACAGAAACTGCCAGAAACATCATAAGCTGACCCTTCCCTAAAAAATAAATTACTGACGCCACACAAAATAGTCGTAGAAGGTCAAAGAGGATGGGAAGACCTATGGGGAACAGCACTAACCAGACCTCCGCTGGAAGAGTGGGGAGACTGCTGAAAACTTGGGGAGGCTTGTTGCCACCCAACTTCCAGAGGAAATCTATAGTCGTTGATGGTAGGCGGCTGTTGCGATATCGCAATGTTATTTGCGGTGGTAATCGAAAAGAAGTGGAGAATACTGGCACTCTGGGGAGGCTTGATGTCACTCAGACTCCAGGGAACACCACTGGTTGTTGTCGGTTATCAATCACCGACGATAACTTGTGTAAGAACTCCTAGTGGGTACAAATAATAATAATAATAATAATAATAATAATAATAATAATAATAATAATAATAATAATAATTTATTTATTAAAAAAATTTTTTTTTTTTAAACTGGTGCCTGCTTAGACTGACACCAGACAAAATATTTGTACAGGGTCGATAAGGATGAGAAGACCGAGGAGGGACAGCACAAACCAGACCTCCACTGGAAAAGTGCAGAGAATGCTGAGACCTTGGGGAGGCTTATTGCCACCCAAATCCCAGAGAAGACCAATTGTCCTTACCAGCGACAAATCAATGGTAAGAGGCTGTTGCGATACCGCAACGTTATCGAAAAGAGGTGAAGAATACTGGAAGTCTGGGGAGACTTGTTGTCACTCAGACTCCAGGAAATACCACTGGTTGTTGTCAGTGAGCAATCACTGACGATGATCTGTGTGGGAACTCCTAGTGAGTACAAATAATAATAATAATAATAATAATAATAATAATAATAATAATAATACTACTACTACTAATACTACTACTACTACTACTACTACTACTACTACTACTACTACTACTACTAATAATAATAATACTACTACTACTACTACTACTAATAATAATAATAATAATACTACTACTACTACTACTACTACTACTACTAATACTACTACTACTACTACTACTACTAATAATAATAACAACTAATTAGCAGATAAAACGTATCTGTTGCATTAGAATGGTAATGGGTGAAGCTATATTTTTCTTTTCTTTCGCGAGAAAGGCTGACAATTTCGAAGATGGGGGACGCAGATGATTTATTGAAATTTAAGCAACACAACAAGCAATTAAAATCCTTTCTCCATTGTAATTACCGTGATGCAATAAACATGCCAGATGAACGAAACCGCAAGCGGAAAGTAAAAAGTTGCGAGATTATCAGGTTGGAATGCCAGACATCGGTCAGTTGAAAAAAAATAGTTGGTGAAATTATGGATACATTAAAAGTACATATATCTATAAATAAAAACACAACCCATGGTGACCTATCTAAAACTAGGAATTCCGACGATACAAACTACATCACAAACTATGGAACAAACATTAAATCAACAAAACAATTCAACAAAACAAATCTAATGCAAGTATATATATACTGTTTCATGCAATAATTGTCATCAGATATAGGTGAAACCCAACGCGAACTAAAGAAAAGAGTTATAAAAATAATAATTATCTGAACGCACTTTTCTTCCGTTCATTACAACACGATCATTGGGACTGATTGTCAAAGACGTATCTCCGACTAGTACAAACACCTACTGTACTTTATAAGCTTCAGTTTATAGGATTGATCAATTGTACTAATTGCGTTTGATTGCTTATGTGGCGGTCTGTGACATGAATTTGTCGATATAGGGTTTGAAAACGACCAAATTACAATCAGCAGGGAATTACTCCCGCGGTAATGTGTTCTACAAAAGGGAGCCCTTGCAAAGAAGCTGTGGCTATTGAAATTCTACCTGGCGTTAGACACATGGAGAGGGGAAGGAAATACATTTTCGTTGTCATAGAAATACGAGATTGTGCTGTGAATGCTTTTCAAGGCTTGCTTGTCTGTTTCTCATTTCCTAATGATCTTGCCTGACGGTGGACAATCTTACAACTGCAATTAACATCGGTGGAAGAAATAACACAGAAGTACAAATATTTTGAAAAATTTGGTCCGTTTGTGGCGTTAAAATTCTATAAACTTCATTTAAAATTCATTTTAAATAAAATCTTAGCGAAGAATTCTTTGAATCAGCACTCATTATAAACCAATCAAACAACGTACCGGTTTCTACAATTTATCTTCTTTAATCAGCAAACTTATTTTATCCGAACAAAACTTGAATTTAGATCCAGGCTACCTACTTTATACCACACTCCGAACATACTTTACACATAATATCTCTAATGAAGAACAAAAAACAAAATAAATATAAATTATAAAAACATCCGTTGCATTTCATAAACATTTTACGCATTTCAATTTCCAACAGCTATGTTTTATTTCGGAGAGAGAACAAAGCCACATTTGTTAATATTCTAAGGACTATTTTTCAAGTCAATCATCACGAGGACGTCATGAAATAAATATTATTTGTTCCTCTTTTTTCCTGCATATATCTGTGTACGTGTGTATATGACTATATGTATATGTATATACACATATAAATATGTATGTATGTGTGTATATATATATATATATATATATATATATATATATATATATATATATATATATATATATATATAGTAAAAAGGAGTGTGGTAAATGAACTACCATCAAAGCTTGTAATAGATGCAATATTTATTTTATTTAAAAGAAAAGACAAAATCGAAACCGACAACGACATCTTAGTCGCCGGCTCACACCAACTGAAGCTGGTTTCCCAATTACATCGGAATTTCAAACACACTGATGAGGCTAATATTATTAGCGAAATATATGTATAACTATAAACTATAAAAAAAACTGACAGTTTATAGAAAAAAAAATAGAAAAATCTGTTTCGATCTGGTCTTTTCTTTTAAATAAAATAAATATTGCATCTATTATAAGCTTTGATGGTAGTTCATTTACCACACTCCTTTTTACTAAATTTCATTCAGATGCTTAAAAAAAGTATGAACCTTTCAAAACTATATATATATATATATATATATATATATATATATATATATATATATATATATATATACACATATATATGTGTGTATATATATATGTATATATATTTAAATGGTTTAGAGAGACAGCCTAGAATCTGCAAATAGTCGCCATATCCACACGGCCACCGGAAACTGTCATGCGATTAAG
>OY744553.1:45128143-45160643 GCA_963556195.1 Sepiola atlantica | reverse complement strand
TATGTAACCAATAATGTTTGTATAAATAAAAATTCATCTTACTCCCTTGTCTTCTTTTGTCTGAAGAGTACAACCGAAACATGTATGCACATATGTAACCAATAATGTTTGTATAAATAAAAATTTATACTATATATATATATATATATATATATATATATATATATATATATATATATATATATATATATATATTAGATTTTGAATGTAAGAGGATATATATATATATAATTATTTCTACAATCAGACTTTCTTCTATGTGGCGTGATAGCTCACTGGCAGAGTACTCGCCTCGCATGCAAGTGACTCGGTGTTCGAATCCTGATATGTCCAACTGATGAGCCCAAAGGATGGCGAAACTCAAGTCTAGGTTTGTGGATTTTGTGGGCTGCGGCGTTGTCTTATTGTGGAAATAATTATATATATATATATATATATATATATATATATATATATATATATATATATATATATATATATATATATAATGTATAAAGTTTTAAATTGCATAGTTAGAAATATAACAATTGTTCGTATAACTGTATTCGCTATGAAAACTGCCAATTTGCAAGTGTAATATTGTTTACATCCATTTGAACAAAACAGATCGGCCATTTTGTTTTATTTGTATTTTCTTGTGTTTTGCATCTGCGCACGATGATTGCAAATTAGAATACCGTGGGATTCATTGCAGTTTGGTCGCCACTTGAAAACGAAATGAAAAGAAAAAACTAGTTTCTATCGCCGCGGAAAAGCGTCAACCCTAACCCTAACCCTAACCCTAATGATGTCTGTAATCGTAACGTGTCGTAAGGTTGTCCAATTCGAACTTCGCAGCCGACTCAAGCTGACCAAAAGTGAAATACATTGAATCGACAAGTGAAAAATCACAATCGGTTGTTTCAAATTAAAACATATGAAACTTTTTCATCGTGTATTTTACAGAATGTAAACTTTTACAAGAGTTTCTCTGTTTTAATTTTTTTGGCTTAATAATAAGTATTACATTTATAGGGTGAATAATAAGTATTACATTTATAGGGTGAATAATAAATATTACATTTATAGGGTGAATAATAAGTATTACATTTATAGGGTTAATAATAAGTATTACATTTATAGGGTTAATAATTACTGGTTAAACATTTTTTAATGTGCTTGTTGGAATATACGTTTATTTATTTAACCTCAGTTTACCAAAGTAGATAGATGATTCTAATTGAGTAAATAGATGATTTAGAAAACTGAACAATTTGGAATAAAAAAGATAAATTTCATTTTTTTAGCTCAATTAAAGTATTTAATTCATAGGTTTAGTAATTATGAGTTGAACTTTCTAATTAACTTGTTTGAGTATACATTCATCTATTAAACACCACTTATATATATATGTGTGTGTGTGTGTGTGTGTGTGTGTGTGTGTGTGTGAAAAATACAAACGAGAAAAACAAACAAATTTAAATACAGGAATAAATCATCAAGAAACGAGAGATTTTACCGGTTTCGCTCGGATCAGCGAGCGTCTTCAGCAAAAAGTGAACATATCAAATTTATTCTGTTAGATAATGGCCCTATGGGAATGGACGTATCTGTTGGAGATCGGGTTTGACTTGCGCGAATTAACGTCGAGTGCAGAACAGGGCTTGTTCTCACAGTCGGAGACGTGACAAGGTTAATTGTGACGAGACCCCAGATCAAGGGTCAGCCTACACCTGCGAGAGGCTCTGTGAATTCGCGAGCCTTGCGTGGGAAACAAAGGGATCTGTGACGTCACTAGTTCTCGTGAGAAGCGAGTTTTTAGTCAGTCTGTTTCGGAAAGCGAACTGAGAGAACGTGCGATTCACAATGTAAAGATACGGAATATTTCCCTTCAGGGAAGACAAGCGCGAGAATCCTCCCCCCTCTCTAGGAATAGTTAAGAAAACATTAATAACTAACTACGATAACGTGGGATTTGCTCTCTTAGTCTCGATTGGCAGATGAAATAACAACACTTGAATAAAATGAATTAAATTTAAAAGCAGAGTTTGTCTTCGGGGGCGACATGGCTTTTATTGTAGACAACAGACGACCACTTAGTGGACGACACGACCAGCCCTCTACAAGCGAGGGAGAAAAGCAAGGTATGCAACAATTCGATAAAAAATAGTTTCTTGGTGATTTTTTTCCTTTATTTAAATATTTTCCGTTTGTCTTTTTCATACATCTTGTCTTTCACCGCATTTGATTTCATAATATATCGTGCATATCCTCAAGTATCTTCGATCTCTCTGTACAAATGTTTGTCAGGACAACCTGACATGAAGATACTTCACCCTACAAGTAAACACTAACCAAATTTTCAAAATAACATAGTATTCAAAGCCCAAATAAGATCCCCTCAGCACAGCTATACACCTGATCATACAACGACTAGTGCACCTTCTCCTAGTGATGTTACCTCAAGTAACACCACTTAACTGGATACTCCACCAGACTAGATGAATTCTTGTCCTGGAATCCGGTAAGACCAAGAAACCACAATAAAGATATACTATAACATAATCAACTGGTCAATTGAAGAGAGGAAAATTAATGTTCTTAACTTCTTTACTAACTCAACGTTGAAGGAGAACCTTAATAGAATATTCGGATATCTATGTATCTCGTATAGAGATCAAGTGTTAGCCCCAGGAATGGGCCCCTTGATTTATGAGAACTTCGACTGAAGTAAAATTAAACAAAAAAGGGCGATATATATATAAACTGTGTTTCTCGCTTCATTGCAGATCATAATATTGTTAATAACTTCAATAATGTAAATCGCACAAGTTTGAAATTTTGCACACTGAAAGAGTGCTCCTAAGTAGGTAAGATACCAAAATATTTTGCAAATCTATACTATATTTCTAAAGTTATAGACATTTATGTATTTGTTAGCCATTTTCACTGTTTCTCGCTTTATTGCAGGTTTGTAAAAATGCCCCAAAATCGACGTTTGACTGCTACTGAAAGGCAAAGGGTTGTAGCTGGCCTTGCAGAAGGACTGACATTTCTAGATTTAGCCAAGGAACTGGGAAAGGATAAGAAACCCTTGGTTTCTTTTGTGGAGAAGCCCAACACTGCACCAAGGAAAGATAAGGGTACAAGAAGGAGCATTTCCCCTCGCGATATGCGAAAAATACGCAGACAGATCAGTAGGGAACCAAATGGCACTAGCGCCTCCATTTTTGGCAAAGCTGGCGTTGTTCCGATGTCCAGGTAGACCAGATGCAGTGTATTGAATGAGATGGCCAGAAACGTGAAGCCCATTTCCAGGCCTCCCTTGAACAAAACCCATAAGGGAAAACGCATTGCGTGAGCAGAAAGATACATGAGAACGGACTTCCAACAGGTTCTATTCACAGATGAAGCTAGAGCCACATTTGATGGTCCGGATGGATGGGCTAAAGTTTGGAGTCCTACCGGAGCTGCTATCTCACATCACGTTCGTCGCCAACAAGGTGGCGAGGGAGTTATGTTTTAGGCGGGTATCATAGGTGATCAATTAATTGGACCTATCCGAGTGCCAGAGGGTGTGAAACTCACAAGCCAAGCGTACATATCGTTCTTAGATGAGCATTTGTCACCTTGGCTGGACGACCTGCCTTTACTTCGTCTACGTCAACTGATTTTTATGCACGACAATGCTCCATCTCATGCAGCAAAGGCTACGACTACCTTCCTCGCATCTCTGGGCATCAAGAGAGAGAGAGAGAGAGTCTAATGACTTGGCCGCCTTGTTCTCCTGACTTAAACCCGATTGAGCAGCTCTGGTCAATTTTAAAGAGGAAGATTGATGAAGAAGGAGGACAACAATTTACATCAAAATATTCCCTCTGGAATAAAATTGTCGATGTTGCTAGTAGCATAACACCTTCCCAAATCAACAGATTGACTTCATCTGTTGATGGAAGACTGCAGAGGGTAATTTCAAGAAATGGGAGATTTATTGATAAATGATTCAATTTTGTGGTGCATATCTGGTGATTTGTTCCTTACATTTCATTCATATTGTTAATTATGATTTAAATGATTAAAATAATTAACCCCGCTAAGTTAAATTTATTTCATCACCTATTAACTGTATTTTTACAAACCTGCAATAAAGCGATAAACAGTGAAAGTGGCTAACAAATACATAAATGTCTATAACTTTAGAAATATTGCATAGATTTGCAAAATATGTTGGTATCTTACCTACTTAGGAGCACTCTTTCAGTGTGCACAATTTCAAACTTGTGCGATGAATATTATTGAAGTTATTAACAATATTATGATCTGCAATGAAGCGAGAAACACAGTTTATATATATATATATATATATATATATATATATATATATATATATATATATATATATAAAGTAAATCGAACAAAAGATATAAGAGGCAACTAATATCTTTTTTTTTAAGAAATTCCATTCTTTCACTCGCTTTGTATTCATTTTAGCCATTAAAGACCTGAAGATGATTCCGGAGAGAATCGAAAACGTTAGTCCAACACATGTATCCTTCATCAATTCATTCCATCTACACGTCAAAAAGATCATTCGACGAATGGAAAAAATAAAAAAAGGAATCACTAAACAGAAGATTTCTGTCGTCTTCAATCACACATGCCTTAATGAAAAAATGCTGCCTAAATACACACAATATATATATATATAAATAGTATATATATATAAATATATATATAATTCGTGTTTATTTTCAGTTGAACTTAATTCTTTGAACATTTAATTAAATATACGCGATTATTCTTTTTTTATAGACTGGAATTATTTCAAATGTGCAGATAAAAGCTTTGATCCGAAACACGATATGTTGTCATATGTTGTCATTGATAGTCATTTTCATCCTGAAGGCATAGAAACACTTAGGTCTCTTGAAGTTCTTCGAAAATAAAAAAATCTCTGAATTTTGATCTTTACTCGGTTAGTAAATATAACATTTTGAATAAATACAATAAAATAAAATTACTAGTCACGAATTGCAGGAGTTAAGTAAAATCTACGAAAGTTAGTTAACTTTATATCTTATATTTAGGGGAAGAGTGAAAACAAAATATCCTTCTTCTACTCTCTCTCCCCCTCCCCTCTCTCTTTCACTATTCGTCTCTTAAACACACACAACCAATATATATATATATATATATATATATATATATATATATATATATATATATATTGGGATACCAAAACTTCCTCCCCCTCCCTATATGTAAATCATACAATTCCCCCTCTCTCTATATATATGTATTATTCTCTTTCCCACTCACTATATTGCCTTCCGTTATAAATCGTGCAATCTCCCCCTCTCTCTATATATATATATATTAAATATGTTGTCACTCTCCCCCCCTCAATATACGTCTTAAATAATTCCTTTCCCCCTCTCTCAAGATATGTATTAAATATGTTGTCGCTCTCTCTATATGTGTATTCAATAGTGAGTGTGAGTTTCTCTTGTTTAATTTTGAAAATTGTAATCGCCCCTCCTACTCTCTCCTCCTCCTTCTCTATCCATCTCTTAAACACAGACAAACCTATATATATATATATATATATATTATATATATATATATATATATATTATATATATATATATATATATATTATATATATATATATTATATATATAAATATATATATATATATATATATATATATATATATATATATATATATATATATATATATTATTTATAAACATATTATTTATTTAAAATTCGAATTTCGATTCATACAAGAATCTTTATCCGGAAAATATAGACAATATTTTTCCTTTCTTTTTTTATGCGACATGTTGCCACTTAGCTTTTGTTCTTGTCCGATTTAAGTGGTCGGCACGTGTCAGATATGAGTAAAATATTTCCACTGTTAGAATGCATTTAAATTTGGAATTTTAAAACGATTATGTATATATATATATATATATATATATATATATATATATATATATATATATATATATATATATATATATATATATTGGGATACCTCAACTTCCTTTCCCCTCCCTATATACCTTATGTGCTTAATGATACTATTCCTCCTCTCTTTATATATGTATTACTGTTTCCCCCTCACTGTATTGCCTTCCGTTATAAATCGGACAATCTCCCCCTCTCTTTATATATATATATTAAATATGTTGTCACTCTCTTTCCCCCTCAATATACGTCTTAAATAGTTCATTTCCCCCTCTCTCCATATATGTATTAAATATGTTGTCGCTCTCTCTCTCTCTCTGTATATGTGTATTGAATAGTGAGTGAGTTTCTCTTTTTTTCATTTTCAAAAATGTAATCGCCTCTCATACTCTCTCTCCCTCCTTCTCTATCCGTCTCTTAAACACACACAAACCAATATATATATATATATATATATATATATATATATATATATATATATATAAATAAACATATTATTTATTTAAAATTCGAATTCATACAAGAATCTTCATTAGAAAAATATAGACAATATTTTTCCTTTTTTTAAAGCGACATGTTGCCACTTAGCTTTTGTTCTTGTCCAAATCTGGTATGAAATGTCCGATTTAAGTGGTCGGCACGTGTCAGATATGAGTAAAATATTTCCACTGGTAGAATGCATTTAAATTTGTAATTTTAAAACGGTTGTATATATATATATATATATATATATATATATATATATATATATATATATATATATATATATATATATGTGTGTGTGTGTGTGTGTGTGTGTGTGTGTGTCTAGGTATAATCTTTTCATGAAGACAAGTGTTGTTAAATATAACCAACAACTTATGTCTGGATATCTTTTCGTAGATCCTTTCCATTGTCCGAATCAGAATCTTAATTTCGGAGGGGAAATGGCCGATGAATCTGCCAACGTTTTTATTTGTGTCCCAAGTACTTTCAGACCCATCCGGGTCCATCTTTAGGGTAATGAGGTGAATCAGGTAAATATCTAATCTGAAATCCATGTACATACTGCTGAGACAACACCGATTGAGATGGCTTGCTTACGTTCACAGGATGGCTGATAACAGAATTCCCAAAGATCTCCTTTATGGAGACTTAAAAGAAGGAGAGAGAGAGAGAGAGAGAGAGAGAGAGAGAGAGAGAGAGAGAGAGGGGAGACTGTATGCGCCTCCGTTTTAGACACAGGGATGTCTGCAAGAGAGGCATGAAGCCTCTTGACATCGATCAGTCATCTTGGAGAAGACTTTTCCCTGATAGGGTTGAATGAAAAAAAAACCCTCTCAAACGAAAGCTTGACATCCGGGTAGCAAAATGGAAGAAGAAGGCCGCTGAAAAAAAGCGTGCAAGGAGGAAAGAAAGGGCAAAAGAAAGTGAGCTTCCTCATCCACCCTCCTTCTTCATCTGTGGCAAATGTAGCAGATACTGCAATGCCTGCATAGGCCTTCTCAGCAACAGCAAGAAATGCTTATATAACTCAATATGCCTCTTTGGGCATTGGCATTACTGACAAGACTTTGTAAATGCTGAAACTAGCCGGTTGGATCTGCAAGTGTTATTCATGGTCGGACACGACCGACGAAGGCCTACTAGGTATGGTACTACTCCAGGATTTGCGCCTAATTTCCGTGACTGCTCGGCAGCAGCGAGCCGACAGCTCGCGGAAATTAGGCGCAAATCCTGGAGTAGTACCCTTTTTCTTTCCGTATATTCATCGTCTTATATTGTTGTCGTCTGCCAACCTTCCATTTTTTTTTTCACGATTTTTTGCGGTTTTGTTTATACAGCCTCGTTTTCGTCTCGACAGCCTCGTTTTCGACTCGGCAGGTCTCGGACGCTTCCGCGAGCTGTCGGCTCGCTGCTGCCGAGCAGTCGCGGAAATTAGGCGCAAATCCTGGAGTAGTACCCTTTTTCTTTCCGTATATTCATCGTCTTATATTGTTGTCGTCTGCCAACCTTCCATTTTTTTTTTCACGATTTTTTGCGGTTTTGTTTATACAGCCTCGTTTTCGTCTCGACAGCCTCGTTTTCGACTCGGCAGGTTTCGGACGCTTCCGCGAGCTGTCGGCTCGCTGCTGCCGAGCAGTCGCGGAAATTAGGCGCAAATCCTGGAGTAGTACCGCCTACTATATAGTCCGCGCATGATAGCAGAAGACACTATAACGCCTTATGTATTTTCTTTTGTTTTCATTCTACACGTTTGTCAAGAGAAGAGAACCCAATCTTTTTCTATAGACTAGTATTGAATACTTATCATATCTGTCGGCTTGCGTGCCTTTGTTTAAACCTACTTAACTTCGTACCCGATGTCGCAAATTCCCCAGACACATTTCCATTACTTCGTTCTTTGATGGTCTCTACTTAATGAACATTCTAAACAAGACACATAATAGAAGTCACGTCTTCATCAGCATCGCATCTACTACGTTTCCTACGCCATTTCTTGCCTTCTTGTGACCTATCCTCCCATGATACTTTGTCATCGGGTCCGCCATTTTGTATTATGCTTTGACAGAACAATTAGCGCGATCCGGTATGAACGCCATTTTGTTTTCGGTTGTTGTTTTATTTTGGCGGTTAATTCGCAATCATAGTTTTTTTTTTTACATTTCCTTTATCGGCCGTTCATCATTCTTTATTTTTAACCTTTGACATTCAGCGAACAACAACTTTCCATTGTTAGAATTATAGATCGAGCCTCACTATCTATCTATATCGGCATGGATATAATACTCTATCCTGTTCTCCCTCTCTATGTATGTATACATACATATACATATATATATATATATATATATTAAATTCCCGAAACAGTTTTTCATGGTAAACAACTGATGATCCCTTAAAATAGTGTTAGAAACTAACTAATATAATAACTGTAAAAAATAAATTGACTTACATGAGTGATTTTCCGCTGGAAGACTTGAGACTATAATTTTTTTTTTTTTTTTTTTTTAATATATATATATATATATTTTTCTTTATATAGTTTTAATGGTTGAGAAACTTCCGAGACTATATATATAATAATGGTAATAATCCAGGTGAAAAATATCCACAGGGTGGTAATCCAGAGAATTTTAACCGGGTTTATAAAAAGTGCTCAATATCAAAATAGAGCTTTATATATGATAATTTTATTTACACAGACATGTACAAAATCTGCGACACTGGCATGTCGATGTTATCGATCAACAGTTACTATAAACTGAGATCTCATCAGGCAGAGTTAGAATCCGATCTTAACCTCAGATCATATTTGGAGAGAATGAAGTGGAGGGATAGAGAAAGAGAAGAAGAAGGAAAGAAATTTAACATTTCAAAAATTAAGGCCGTTAAAAAATTAAAAATTAAAAATTAAAAAATCTAAACAACAAAAAACAAAAATCTAAAATCTAGAATCTGAAACAAACAGGGCAAATAAATAAATATATATATATATATATATATATATATATATATATATATATATATATATATATATATATATATATATATATATATATAGCTTGTGGTAACAGAAATGTTGGTCGGCCCTTGCTGAGGTACAAAGATAAATTGAAAGATGCGCTGACGGCAATTGGAGTACCTCACGAAAATCTTGAAGACTGTACAAAAGACAGGAAGACATGGCGAGCAGCTTGTTGCATTGGACTGGAAAGATTCAACGAGACCTGTGTGGATAATATGAGAACTGCCAGAGTTGGGCGAAAAGCTAGAGAGAGTGCTCCACACCTGGCATCCGATTACTCACAATCTTGCACTGTCTGCGGCTTTCCTTGCAGGTCTCTTGCCGGACTAAGGTGTCATGAACGATCTATACACAAATGAAAGTTGTTGGAACCTCATACGTCGCAATCGAGTCCATCATATATATATATATATATATATATATATATATATATATATATATATATATATATATATATATATATATATAATCGACGGGAGAGTCTATCATATATATATATATATATATATATATATATATATATATATATATATATATATAAACTCGAGTCTAGCTAGGATTCGAAACCGAAGTCACTTGCATGTTAGGTGAGAACTCTACCACTGAGCTACCTCACCACACACAAGAATGTTTCGAATCCTGAGTTCGGATGTGTTCTACTGATGAGCCCAAAGGAGAGCGAAACTCAAGTCTAAAACTTCCGGTTTGTTTCTTTCATGGGTTGTGGGCTGCGGCGTTGTCTGATTGTGGAAATAATTATATATATCATCTCACATTCAAAAATCTAATATTTATTTGCTCGCTTGATTAGTTTGTTGGATGACATCGTCCTAGCGAGTATAAAATCCTACTTGTGAGACATCAGCCTGGGTTCTAAGTAGTTGGATGACTACACCCCTTGTTTAGAAGAGTAAGTACATTCCACAGTCGGCCTTCGTCGCGGTTCGCTTAATCTGTGTAAATTAATAGACATTCTTGTGTGTGGCGAGGTAGCTCAGTGGCAGAGTACTCGCCTAGCATGCAAATGACTCGGGTTTTGAATCCTGAGTTCGGATGTGTTCTGCTGATGAGCCCAAAGGAGGGAGAAACTCGAGTCTAGGACGTCCGGTTTGTTTCTTTCATAGGTTTGGGCTGCGGCATTTTCTGATTGTGGAAATAATAATAATAATAATAATAATATATATATATATATATATATATATATATATATATATATATATATATATATATATATATATATATATATTCTTCAGAATTGTGTGATCTATTCCTTGCTTCATTTGTTCCAGCTCGTTTGACTCGTTGGTCTAATGGTCTCCATCAATCCGCTGTTTTGATACCCCGTTGTAATACCGCTTCCTATATATAGTACCTTTTTCGAAGAACTGCAAGCTTGTGGAACTCTCTTTCTGCTGACTGTTTTCCTCCTACCTATAACCATGGTCTTCTTAAAGCTATGACCAATACGGATCTCCGGTCTTTGTGATAATTATATTTCGTTCTTTTTAGCCCCTTACATCAAGTGGCTTCATGCCTTGTCTGGATCTATTTTCATAAAGAAAAAGTAAACACAAAAAAAAACTGATGAGTTCATCATAGGCCAAATCAGGTAAATGCCTTTTAGGGGGAAGGGTAAGCCTATAGTATAAAATCTGTAAACTGCTCACTTTTTTGTCTTGTTACAAATACCTATTTACGATAATGGTAAGATTTTTTCTGACTTGGCTCGGAAACCGGAGTTCAATCCTCGGTCGAGAGTTTTTTTTACCCCGCCTAATAAACCGGTATCGTCCGGGCTCTTGGGTCTGGATTTACGTCGGTCTATTGAGGGTTGTCGGTCCTGTGCAGTTCTAGGAGGTCCACCTTCCCAGGCTTTGCCTCTCCTCTTTGGGGAGGAGTAAGTTTATTGCTTGCTGTCTGAGGCGACCCTACCGGGGAATGCCGACGGGGCTGCCCAGGCAATTTTTAAATGGCCAGAGTGCTCACCTCTCGAGCGCTGGCTTTTAAAATCCCACTTTCCCGACCTTGTGTCACATCGTACCTTGTGGGAGGAAGATAAATAAAATGAAGTGTAAGTGACACAATCCAGGTAAAGAAATAATTCCATCCCCTACATCTTGATGTAGTAGCCAATGAAAAATGAGCATTCAGAACGTCCTTGACTACGGTCGACATACTTATTAACTTTCTTTCCATGTATTTTTTTTATACCATTATTACAAGCATTCTGTCATTATATTTTTTTTCTTCATTCGCTTTGATAGCAATATCCGGTAATTATTGATAGCGTGGGCTGCAATTTTGTTTTGTGTTATTTGGAGAGGGTAGGGGAAGGCGAATACAAATTAGCCATTTTCACTTTGACAGCACAATTATCGTTATCTCGTATAGACGCCATTTTGATTTTGATTTTTTTTTATTTGGCTAACAAATTCAGAATTTCCTTAATGGTCGTTTGTCATTGTTAAACTTTGGCGTTTAGTGAAGAACAATTTTCTATAGTAATAATTTTAGGTTAACTTATTTGTCTGTGTCAGTCCTATCTATCTATCTATCTATCTATCTATCTATCTATCTATCTATCTATCTATCTCAGCCTGTCCATATCTATCTATCTATCTCAGCCTGTCCATATCTATCTATCTATCTATCTATCTATCTATCTATCTATCTATCTATCTATCTATCTATCTATCTATCTATCTATCTCAGCCTGTCCATATCTATCTATCTATCTATCTATCTATCTATCTATCTATCTATCTATCTATCTATCTCAGCCTGTCCATATCTATCTATCTATCTATCTATCTATCTATCTATCTATCTATCTACTTATCTACCTATCTATCTATCTATCTCAGTCTTTTCATATCTATCTATCTATCTATCTATCTCAGCCTGTCCATATCTATCTATCTATCTATCTATCTATCTATCTATCTATCTATCTATCTATCTATTTATCTATCAACTTATCTATCTATCTATCTATCTATCTATCTATCTGTCTACTTATCTGTCTACTTATCTATCTATCTATCTATCAACTTATCTATCTATCTATCTATCTCAGTCTTTTCATATCTATCTATCTATCTATCTATCTATCTATCTATCTATCTATCTATCTATCTCAGCCTGTCCATATCTATCTATCTATCTATCTATCTATCTATCTATCTATCTATCTATCTATCTCTTTCTCGCTGTCTATCTATCTATCTATCTATCTATCTATCTATCTATCTATCTATCTATCTATCTATCTATCTATCTATCCCAGCCTGTCCATATCTATCTATCTATCTATCTATCTATCTATCTATCTATCTATCTATCTATCTATCTATCTATCTATCTATCTATCTATCTATCTATCTCAGCCTGCCCATATCTATCTATCTATTTATCTATCTA
This sequence comes from Sepiola atlantica, assembly GCA_963556195.1. Classification (NCBI taxonomy): domain Eukaryota; kingdom Metazoa; phylum Mollusca; class Cephalopoda; order Sepiida; family Sepiolidae; genus Sepiola; species Sepiola atlantica. Next base: position 45,147,763 of record OY744553.1, on the reverse strand, counting down.
TCTATCTCAGCCTGTCCATATCTATCTATCTATCTATCTATCTATCTATCTATCTATCTATCTATCTATCTATCTATCTATCTATCTATTTCAGCCTGTCCATATCTATCTATCTATCTATCTATCTATCTATCTATCTATCTATCTATCTATCTACCCCAGTCTGTTCATATCTATCTATCTATCTATCTATCTCTCCGAGTTTGATTATATCTATCTATCTATCTATCTATCTATCTATCTATCTATCTATCTATCCCAGTTTTATTATATCTATCTATCTATCTATCTATCTATCTATCTACTTACCGATAAATGATGAGTTTGAAGGGGGTAAACACAATGCGATGAAAATATGTATAAGCGATAAAACTGGTTTGATGTTGTTTTTGTTTTTTAATATTATTAAATGAGGAACCAGTTCGACTTAAAATCTATTTCGTACAACGCGTGTAATCTGGAAAAAAAAACACGTTTAGAATGTGTCAATAAGCTTATCACAAAATGGAGTCTTACGAAATACCGCCATTTGGATTAAATCGTCTTGTTTTTCTTATTACTACGTTATACTAAATTGAATTTAACTTCTAAACGTTCTTAATGTAATCATCTTTAACACACACACACACACACACACACATACATATCTTTATTATTGCCACCGCTTCAAATTGTGCGACTTTTCAAAATATCCTCCACGCCGACCACGTGACACACAGCCATATCGACACTTTTTTCACTTCGTCAAAACACCTAGACGGATTTTCAACTTGGCCACGAGAATGTCTCAACCAAGAGAAAAAAAAGAAAAAAAAGAAAAAGAAGAAATATTCTTCTGAAGATCGTAGATTTACCGAAAGTACTCAGGTTTATAAAAAAAAAAAATGTTTTTGAGATGAATAAATAATTTATTTTAAAAACAAATAATCTGCGTTGTGCAAGGTTTTCTAAATATTTTATAAAAAAAATATCTTCGTTATTATTGCCACCCACCCAACGCTTCAAATTGTGTGACTTTTCAATATATATATATATATATATATATATATTCATAAATATTAAATTATTAATACCTACAGACGCTAGCTTATGCCTCTCATCATTAAAAGTAACAATTTCAGACGGTCGGGAGGCGCGAACCCGGTTCACAGAGTCAGCCTAGAATCTGCCATATCCACTCGGCCAACGGCAACTGTCATGCAAACATTGTTAAAAATAGCAGAATTCGTCTGTTTAATTATACCTTTTTTCTGATGGTCTTTTTTGTATTAAAATCCCCCCCCCCCAAAAAAAAAATGTTCCAATAGTTTCACAGGTTTCACGAACGTTTCCGATTCTTCGTCGAATCATATTCAGGTGTGAAAAGCAAATGAACAAAAAAACTGGAGAAAGAAGAAGGGAGAGAAAGAAGAGAATTAAAAAAAAAGGACGGTGGAGAAACGCGCATAGAACGTTTTTCGCACTGTTCCAGGAAGTCGTTTCTCCGATGTCTATTAAAATTCTCTTCTTTCTCTCCCTAGTTTGTAGTTTGTACCTAACAGTTTCCTCGATATCTTTCTAGTTAGAATTCTTTCGGGTAATTACAGGAGGGGCCACGTGAAGGTCGACAGCATCTTAAGTGAAAGTGTTTCTGTGGAACGAACTGGATTCGAACTCGGCACACCCAGGTTGTCAGTTGACCACTGAGCCACTGTCACTTCCACTACAAATGTTAGCCGGAGTGGGGACTTACCTAGACTTTCACCCAACTCCCTTATTTGATTCTTCTTCGTAATAATAAGAAGTAAAGAAAAAGAAAAGAAAAAGATACAAAATAAAAATACAAAAAACAAAGAGCAATCAATCTACTGCAACATGCGGAAATTGTGCACTCTTTATCACATACAACAATACACAATATACGGACGCATGCAGAAGTGTTTATTACATACATATGATATAAGGTTGTTTACTCACGTACAATTATTCCATCAAGAAAAAACAAACAATAAGGCTTGAGACAATTGTCAGAGAAAGAAAGAGAGAGTCAACAGATGACGATTAGAACGGAAGTGACGCCGCCGTTACTGACATAGCGTTGCCACGAACGATAGCCAGGGAGATGCGTTGGAACAACCAGGCTGACTCACGGGGCTCGTGCCTAGACGTTGAAATCCTCCGTCTCCGACGCATGCATATACACATGCATACGCATGTACACATGTATACATACTCATATATATATATACATTCACATATACGGCATAATCACGTTGACACACCGGTACCCACCAGATTACCGAAGTTAAGCGACGTTGAGCCTGATCAGTTCTAAAATGGGTGACCATTTGGGAATACCAGGTGCTGTATGTGGACACTTAGCTATGGGCAAACCCTTAGTGCCTAGCGTGACGACTATGGCCAAACCCCTTCAATGACAGAAACCGGGGAGGAGTTTCTCCTCCAGGAGTGATCAAAAACCCTGATGGATACACATACACATACACATACACATACACAAATATCCATTCATATCTAATTCGTAAAAGCGAAAATAAACTCTGAGTATATGCTGATATGTATACAAAGCGAATATCTATATGTCTATATACTTGTTGAAAACTTGTCATATTGTTACATAGTCCTTTACTTACTCGTACCTTTTCTTCTTCGTCGTGGAGGGGTGTCGTCTCGATGTCGTCTCGATGTCGTCCAGCGGTTGAGTTCTCTCCTCGTTTCGGGACTGCTGTGGAACATCGCCGCCATCATCGCCACACGCCGCGCGTCCAGTATCATCATCGTTGTATTGGGATTTAACAAAGATTCTCAAACACAGCGAAAAACAAGGCAGACTCTCTCTTTTAAATTTGATTACTTTTATTTAGCCGTCAAGTTTCTGTCGTTCTTAGAGATGTTTTACTAACGAAAAGAGAGATCAATTCACTACTTTTATCGTAGTTAATTCCTAAGTATCTATGGCCCATTAAGTCCTTAGCCATTCGAGGAGGGAAAGGAATATATTCTTTTAGGGAAATAAATTCCCATTTTCATTTGCGGACTGCGTGGAGAAATCGTCTGTTCTGTTTGCTTCCAAAAACCAGATTGGCAAAACTCAGTTTCCCACCAAGAACCCGTGACGTCACAGAACCCTTATGCGCAGGTGCACCTTGACCCTTGACCTGAGGTCTCGTCAACGTGGTGGCCCTGTCAACGCTTGTGAGCTCCGACTGTGAGAACAGTCCTATTTTGCACCCGGTTGTACGGGTTCACCCGCACTAAATCGCGCAAGCCAAACCAAACGACCCCCAACACTTACGTCCACTCAACAGGGCCATTATCCGACAATATCTTTTAATCTTCATACCTGTCCTCTTATTTTTGTCCATTGCCGTTACTTTTGCTTGTGTCTCCTTTCTTAGTTGCAAAACTGATGACACGGGTGAATAGGGTAGCGGCGCTACCGAATCATCGGCTAAAACTCTCCATGTGATTGGCCCTGCAACACATTCACTCTCAGACCTTTACTTTCCATAAGATTCTTCTAAGTCTGTAACTTAACAAGTAAGTCATCCATTGTTTCACAGGCAAGCACGAAATCATCTGCACACGGTATCTCTTCTGGACAACCCATACAGAACAGCCTGTCCAGTGTCCAATGCTTCTCAGACACAAATCGAAAAGCAACGGACTCGGTACCGAATCCTGATATACACCTACTTAAACCTTAAAGCTATCACTAATAGTGCTGTTACCCGTTTTACTGTTTACTGTAGGAACTTTCCAGTATCGTGTCCTTTTGTGCTTGCTAGTTAATGTGCAATCAAATTCCGCGCTTAATAGAAGCCATATCTCTAATTGAATCACATTTTTTTTCTACAAGTTGTTCTACTTCTTGTCGTGATTTTAATAATCCTCCCCCGAGTCGTTGGCGGTAATTATAGATATCGCTGGTCGCCATTTTGATTCACGTTGCTTTTTTTTATTAGCGCCAAATTAGCAATTCTGTTCTATTTTTTTTTTTTTTACTGGATCTTTATTAATGACCGTTCATCATTGTTAAACTTTGACATTCTACGAAGAAAAATTATCTATCGTGATAATATTAGTGGCGTCAATTCTGGTGTTCCTGGATGATTGGCATTTTATTTATATGAGAATATCAATCTGAGTCAATCTCTACACACACTTTCACCTCTCTCTCTCTCTTTTCTCTCTCTCTCGCTCTCTCTTTTCTCTTTTCTCTCTCTCTCTTTTCTCTCTCTCACTCTCCATCTCTCTCTCTCTCTCTTTCTCTCTCTCTCTTTTCTCTCTCTCTCTTTCTCTCTCTTTTCTCTCTCTCACTCTCCATCTCTCTCTCTATCTTTCTCTCTCTCTCTTTTCTCTCTCTCACTCTCCATCTCTCTCTCTCTTTCTCTCTCTCTCTCTTTTCTCTCTCTCACTCTCCATCTCTCTCTCTCTTTCTCTCTCCCTCTCTCTCTTTTCTCTCTCTCACTCTCCATCTCTCTCTCTCTCTCTTTCTCTCTCTCTCTTTTCTCTCTCTCACTCTCCATCTCTCTCTCTTTCTCTCTCTCTCTCTTTTCTCTCTCTCTCACTCTCCATCTCCATCTCTCTCTCTCTTTCTCTCTCTCTCTCTCTGTATATATATATATATATATATATATATATATATATATATATATATATATGTAGTAAGTTATGAAAATATATTCATGGCGATTAAGCTACACAGAGGCTCCTGCGTTTCATCCCCGGAGGAAATCTTCAGGCTAAAAGGCATGGAGTTTTTTGCCGGGTGATTTTATATAGTTTTTAGCTATTTAACCAATCAGATTCTTTGTTGTTCTCTATGACAATCGTGTAGCTTAATTGTCATAAATATATTTTCATAACTTACTACCTAGCTCTACTTACGTATCGAGCACTGTTGAAGTAAATACTGAAAATTTATACATAAAAAATTATATCTCCTTATAAAATTTTATGTGGATACATGAAATAGTAAAAAAAAAATGAGTATTTGGTGTTTAATCCGATCCGTTTTATGCACCCAATACTTGAAGTTTGTCTGATATGTATATTTTTTGCCGTACACATTACTGTGATTAGAAAACCTGTAATCAAACTAATTAAGTGATAAATCCCAAATGCGTGGTAATAGGGTAGGAGATAGTGTTAGTATGGAAAGAGTTGAGAGACTCGTGGAGAGAAAGTAGTTGCTTTTTTTCTTCAAGTAGTTCGCTAGATTTTGTATCGATGTTTGGAAATGTGGAGTGGGAGTGAATAAAGCAGGCTAGGAATGGAAGTAAAGGAAAAGAAAATTAGTTTAGCACGAATAGGAGATTGTGTTAGAGTGGGAGTAGAGTGGTTTGTGGAGTTAGGGTTGGTGGTAGGATCTTCGCGAAGAGATAGCTAGTGGTTTAAATGTCGGTGGCGTAAATATCTTTTATGATATAAGTATTTGATCTTTAATTGCACTTTGGCGGATGAGTTCATCTTTTGCGGTTCACATAACCGTGGTTGAAAACGAAAACGTAATTAAACTAAACACAAATAAACGCAAAGGTTTATCCTAATCAATACCCTATTAAATTAACCCCCTATTCGACGTATGTCTTGCTTTATTAAACCGCATTAGACGAAGCGAAAAAATAATGAGTATTCACCACAACGAAAAAAAAATGGCGTCATTCATTTTGTGATTAAGCATAGAAGTCTTTTAACTATGCTGTAACACTTCCGGTAATTCTGCAACGAAAAAAAAAATGTAACGATTCGGGCAATTTTCGCTGTTTATTTTGCACTCATTAGTTTTTTTATTAACTTATTTTTATTCATTTTTTTCGATACATTTTTTAATTCATTGTTTAGTCATATATTTTTCATTCATTTTATCATTAATCTATATAATACTAAAAGTCTATTGATCTTGTATGTTTGCAATCAGCTTTCAGCTTTCCGGTTTTCAACATCCGGTTGCGCATGCGTAAATAGCATCGTCTTCAATCTGTTATTCCAATTCCGTTATTCTCTATTATGATTAACGAACGCATGAAATTTTTCATTCTGGAAATTTTTATATCGCTTTTAATATAAACAATTTCACTTAATTTCATCAAATAGTTTTTTTGTTTTCTTCACGGCTAAAAACATTCAACGGGAGGACTTCGTAAAGTCTGTCGCAGTTTAAAAAAAACTTCTCCCTTTTAAAAAACAAAAACAAACAAACAAAAAAACAACACTCATTATTAATATCAGCCATACTAGCGGTCGGTGAACGAAACCACCTCCCACTTTCCCTCTCATAGATTTCACCACTCCTACTCCCTCTGTTTTCGTTACGTACGCGAGAAAGCCTGCTGTACCCCCTTCCTTTCTCAAATCGCCCTTATAATTCAGTAACTGTAATTAAAAAAAAAAACAATTATAATAAACAGAACGACTCATAGAAATCTATCTATATTCTTTTTTCATTTTAATATACTTTCATAGAAATGCTTCTGTTATGTAAAAAAAAAACTATTTTCTTTATGCCACAAGTGTCACGCTCATACATGAATTCCATAGCTAATATTACAAACTGACCCAACGGGTCACGGGTGGTCTAGTAATTTATATTTTTCTTTCATTTTTTCATTATTTATTTCATTCAATGGATGAACGGAATTTGGTAAAATTATTATTTGAATCGCAGTTAAACAATGTAAATATTTTTTTGTATATTATATATTGGTTGTATATGAAAAATAATGGCTTAACCCTTTATAATTAGATTAGGGGCCACTGAATACCCGTCTTATATTTATTTAAATCCATATCCCTAAAACTAATGTACATTTTAATATTAAATTCAGTGAAATTTCTATAAGTTTGAACTACAACGGAAGTTATGGGGTTTGGTAAACGATAAAGCATAAATAGGAGAGAGTGTAAGGGTGGGAGTAAAGGAGTTTGTGGAATTCGGAGTAGTAGGAGGATCTTCACGAAGAAGTAGTTGGTGGCTAAAGTAACGTGGAAATATATATATATATATATATATATATATATATATATATATATATATATATATATATATATATATATTACTTCTTTGTAAAATGGTAGAAAAAATCCCAGCAGAGTGCTCGATTAATTAAGAATTAAAGTTAAAAATTAAGAGCATAATATTTATTTATTTTGGTACAGAAAAATTAGTACAGCATTCGTACCGTCGGTTTCAAGCACGGAAGGTATTACCCATCCGGATCTAAACACGATATCAACTAACGGTATATATATATATATATATATATATATATATATATATATATATATATATATATATATATATATATATATATATATACCGTTAGTTGATATATATATATATATATATATATATATATATATATATATATATATATATATATGGGAAATGAAAAAGGAAAAACCAAAAGATGTTTGGTTATGTATTCATCAACGTTTCGTCTTTATTTGTAAGACTTCCCCAGGATGATAATTTTAAGAAAAATGTCATGTAAGTACATAGAAATATTGGGTTGACATGATGGGTTGATGAGAAAGAGGAAGTAGCCACTACTGGGAGCACAGGACCAAGGTCCGGGCTGAGAGAAGTCGGGGCAGAGAGTGAAGCCCGGACCTTGGTCCTGCGCTCCCAGTAGTGGCTACTACTTCTTCTCATCAACCCATCATGTCATAAAGTCTTTTAATAATTCTTTATTAATTCCGGTAATTCCGTAGCAAATATTGGCGTATTATTGGCGCAATAATAAAAAAAACGATTTGAGTTATCAGGTTGGAAAGAAAGTAATGTTGTATTTTTTACTTCATCACTTTGCAGCCTCCTAAGTTGTACACAGTTTTAGATTTTTTGGTAAATTGGTCTCTTAATATCTTGCTTTGCTTTCAGATATAGTAATTAGTTGGAAAATAGTAAGTTTAACGGTCCCAGCCGGTCTGTTCCGATGGATACTGCACCCCATAGACTGGTATTGTCTTGGCCTTCGGGTCTTGATTTACGCCGGTCTATGGGTCTGTCCTGTGCAGTTCTAGGAAGTCCACTCTCACAGGCTTTGCCTCCCCTCTTTGGGGAGGAGTAAGTTTATTGCTTACTGTCTGAGGCGCCCCTACCTGGAAATGCTGACGGGGCTGTCCAGGCAATTTTTAAATGGCCAGAGTGCTCACCTCTCGGGCGCTGGCTTTTCAAACTCCACTTTCCCGACCCGAGCTTGGGTCACATCTTACTTGTGGGGGTGGGATAAAAACTGGCCTTGTGCCTTACTCCTGTAAATCAATACTCATTATCAGAGATATGACTATTCACTATTGGTCATGCGATTCGAAACCTCGGATTCCGAGTATTTTTGCAACTCAAATCCCGACGTCTAGAACCACTCGACCAGCGCTGAACAGCGAATAAACAGTGATAATTTTAACACTTTATCCGGCGGCTTGACGTCATAAGAGCGTTCGACTTAACGAAAGGAACGATGCATTTATAGCTAGCGACGTCATGCTGTGTTAATACTACACTTACAGTGCCCATCTAGACGGATTTTCTAGGGGCTACAAATAATATATATGTATAAACTAGTATGTTTTAACTAGATTTTACTTATTATATCTATGTTTTGAGACATGTTTTGAAAGTTGAGTTTGAATTAAAAAATCCAAACAGGCCACACTATAATTGAAAATAAACAACTTGGCGATATGCAAAAATAATAGACGGCATGAAATTACGTCCATTCGATAATTGTGGACACTTCAAGGAGAGCAGAGAATTTCGAGTATGTCCGTTTTAATTTTCCATATCAAACTATTATCGAATGTAATAAAACACAATAACACTTTTAAATATAGTATCGTATTTTCACAAACTTTATATCTTTGTTTATCATTTAATAACAAATGTTTTCATAAATAACAAAGCCCTGTAACAAGATCAAACAGAGATTTTTAAAATAATATTTTAAAATAAAACAAGCCGCGCATGCGTGGTCACCCTCTGTATGTGACTCGCTGTGGCGAGTGTAAAATGCAAGAAATTTGGGAAATTTGGGGCATTTTTGACCCCCTGGAGGCGCGAACCAGAATTTTTCTGATGTCAAGGATGCTCATTTTATATCCAGAACAATTGCCGCTACATTTTGGCCAAGTTTCAGAAAAATTGAATGGATGGATCAAACGTTATGGGAGAAAAGGGTCATTTTTTGCCATTTCGGGGGCTTTTGATCCCATGGGGGCGCGAACCAGATTTTTTCCAAGGTCAGCGATACTTATTTTCTATTAGGAACAATTGCCTCCACATTTTGGCCAAGTTTCAGAGAAATTGAATGGATGGATGAAAAGTTATGGGGCAAAAAATGTCATTTTTTTGCCATTTCGGGGCCTTTTGACCCCTTGGGGGAGAGGGGCTAACCAGATTTTTTTTCAAAAATCGGAAAATGTCACTTTCTAACCTGACCAAAGTTACAACTTCATGCAAAATTTCAGAGAAATTCAATGGATGGTTGCGGAGAAAAATCCGGACGAACGGACGGACATGCTTCAAAATATAAGTCCTCCGATTTTATAAATCGGGGGACCAATTAATTCGTTTTACATAGCCAGGTGTTCGGTCACCGAGAGCATATTTAACGTGGCCAACGTGGTGCTTCTTTATTTTCACGACGACATGTTAGACCTCTCTTTAAAATAAATAGTTAAAGAAATGTATAAACTTTGTTATGTAATTACGTGATAGCTTAAAAGAAGACTGTACAATAAAAATTACGCAAATTAATCCAGTATTTATTTAAATAAAAAATTTAAAAAACGATTTTACCTATATGTCGCCATTTTTCTCATATTTTGACTTTTTCCGGAAAAAAATCGAGTTATCTCCCTTGCCTAATCAGTAAGCTAAACTGGGTAAAATAATAAATTGTCTACCGATACGTAAGATCGTTTTTCTTTTTTCTTGTAATTTAATAAATACTGGATGAATTTGCGTAGTTTTCTCTGTACAATCGTATTTCCAGCTACCACGTAAGTACATAACAAAGTCTATACATTTCTTTAAATATTTTAACCCTCAAATAATTGAGTAATAAAAGGGGTTTATAAAAAAGCGATACAAAAATAAAATTAAAAAGGGTGCTTCTTTAGTTTCACAATAACATGTAAGGCTTTTCTTAAAAAAAAATAGGTAAAGAAACGTATAAACTTTGTTATGTAATTACGTGGTATCTGAAAAGAAGACTGTACACCAAAAATTACGCCCATTCATTCAGTATTTATTAAATTAAAAATGAAAAAAGATTTTATCTGTCGGTCGACATTTCGAGTTTTCTCATAAACAAAATTCGAGTTATCTCCCTTGTCTAATAAGTAAATATAAATGTCTACAGATACGTAAGATCATTCTTTTCTCTGATTAGAATTTAGAGAAACAACGTTCATTGACCAACGTTTCGATTTAAAAACATAACTCAATCCCATAACCTTTTCTCTTTTTCTTACAATTTAATAAATACTGGATGAAATTTCGTCATTTTTTTCTGTACAATCTTATTTTCAGCTACCACGTAAATACATAACAAAGTTTATACGTTTCTTTAGCTATTTATTTTTAATGGGAGGCCTAACATGTTGTCGTGAAATATTTATATTTTCATGTCGTCGTGAAAGTAAAGAAGCACCCACTTTCTTTTTCTTAAAAGTTCTACTCGGGTATGGCTGACAGAACAAGAATAATCTATGGCCTAAAAAGTATTACAACATATGAAAAACTTAGGTAGGTAATGGGGTTTCTCACTTTTTAAAATAATTTTCTTATCTTTTTGTGTTTGTCTGGGCGTGGAGCATCCTACCGGATGCCAGACATTCACCGGCTATTTCAGACACTCAAGCTCAGAGATCTTTTTAAGATTCTAACCGCCTCTTTAAGTGCAATTGTTTGTATTTCTCTTGCACTCGGTTCACCGGGTATATTCGCGAGATAGGTTTTGAAATTCTTTTTCATTATTTCTGTTGCTCCTATAATTACTGGGATGATTGGGATTTTCCTAAGATTCAAGTTTCTTTTCATGTCGTACCTTGGTATTGCGTAATCTTTTCCCTTTCAGCTTTGTTTAATTGTGCATCATTAGGGACACTGGGATATATAGGGGCGTGCAGGCCTATTGAATGGAAATGAAGTAAAGTTTACGAGATATTAGGGTCACCTAATTATTTATCTTCCTCCCACAGCATTTCCTGGTAGGGGCGCCTCAGGCAGTAGGCGATAAACTTATTCCACCCCAAAGAGGAGAGGCAAAGCCTGGGAGGGTGGACCTCATAGAACTGCACAGAACAAACCCACAGACCGGCGGAATCCAGACCCGAAGGCCAAGACGATACCGGTCTATAGGGTGTAGTATCCATCGGAACATATACTACATTTTGATCTTGGCCAAAAGGCCAAGAAGCAAATGCTAACATAACATGAATAGAGTTTTCTGAATAAAAAATAAAAAACACATTAATTTAGAAAAAAAACATAATTTAGCATGAATATAAAAAGTCATTCTCAGGGAAGAAATGTTCATTTCGTAAAGTTTATACAACTCGTGTTATTTGGTAGAAAATGTTCGGTAAATATCAGACACAAGAGATAAAGAGGTGTATGTCTATATTTGTTTAATGTTTAATTTTACTTCAGTCGAAGTTCTCAGAAATCAAGGGGCCCCTTCCTGGGGATAACACTTGATCTCCATATGAGATACATAGATACCCGAATATTCTATTAAAATTCTCCTTTATTTCTCAAACATTGAGTTAGAAAAAAAGGTAAGAATAATAAATTTCTTCTTTCCCCAACTGACCAGTCCAGTATGTCATAGTATATCTTTGGTTGTGGTCTGTTGGTCTGACCGTATTCCAAGACAAGAATTCATCTAGTCTGGTGGAGTATCAAGCTACGTGGAGTTACTTGAGGTAACATCACTAGGAGAAGATGCAATATTCCTCGTATGAGGGGATCTTATTTGTGCTGCTGATACTATGTAATTTTTAATATTTGGTCAGGGTTTACTTGTAGGGGTAAGTATCCTCATGTCAGGTTGTCCTGACAAACCCTTGTACAGAGAGACCGAAGACACTCGAGGATAGTGTCTAGTAGGTAATTCAAACTAGTGTGAATATGTGTGTGTGGGTAATAGACAATGTAAAGCTGGAAACGAAGGCGCGGCAGATTCCCGTCTTGAACAAAATGCACCTAACGAAGTTCGGAGTTTCCATCGGCCGAAACGTTGTGAGAATAACATCCAAGATGAGAGCAGTAGTCTGAATAATCAGAATAATACAATATATTAATAATGATCTAAAAAATTTCGAAACATGATATCCGTTTTTTTAAAAAAAATATCTGAAAAAACCCCCCAAAAAAACAACATATATATCTTCTCAGACAAGATATGATGAAAATATTTTTTATGATCCATGATAAACGGATATCACGGCTTTATCTTGCAGATATTGAAGTGAATAATAGCTTCACTGAGCGCTGACTTCCGTTTTCGTCGTGTGCACTTCCGGTTTAGGAGTCAACGATCGCTACAACGAGCTCAAAAGGTCACATGCACTTCCATTTGTGAAGAACAAACACGAAATCTTTTCTCTGATTCGAAGACAATTAAAATATCAGGTTATGCGAGGTTTGTCTTACCTGAAAGGCATTTATTAACAACTAGCAAGGGGAACGGCGTTGCCCGGAAACATGCATGACAAAAATAAAAATGTTTTCAAATGTTTGCGTAACATCATTCTTTAAAAAGTTCTCTCGCTATACCCATGCTCAGTCGCGTTACTTTTTTGAAAAAAAAAAAACTCTTCCAAACTGCCCTATTTCTTTCATTGTGTCTCTCTTGCACCTCTAAAAGAGTGTCATTTAGAACAGATTGTTACTCGGCAACTTTATCCGTTGCGTCACATAGCCATGTGGACAATTTTAGTATGACTTTTGAGTACATTACCCCCCCCCCCCTTTCTCTATCGTTCCCTCTTTCTCCAACTATCTCTCTCTCTCTCTCTCTCTCTCTCTCTCTCTCTCTCTATATATATATATATATATATATATATATATATATATATATATATATATATATATATGTGTAATCCAGGTAAAACATCCACAGGGTAGTAATCCAAAAAATTTTAACCGGGTTTATAAAAAGTGCTCCATATCCAATAGAGCTTTTATATATAATTATTTTTATTTACACAGACATGTACAAAATCTGCGACACTGGCATGTCGATGTTATCGATCAACAGCTATGACAAACTGAGATCTCATCAGGCAGAGTTAGAATCCGATCTTAACCCTAGATCATATTTGGGAAGAACCTTGGCTCTTCTAACTGATGAGATCTCAGTTTGTCATAGCTGTTGATCGATAACATCGACATGCCAGTGTCGCAGATTTTGTACATGTCTGTGTAAATAAAAATAATCATATATATATATATATATATATATATATATATATATATATATATATATATATATATATTTAACCTTAAAAATACTGTCTGTAACAATTGATTTTAATCCACCACTTTTATCCCTTGCGCCACGTTTCTATGTGGAAAAATTCTAGTATGAATTTTGAGAAACATTAAACCTCTGTCTCTCTCTTTTTCTCTTTGTTTCCCCCCCCTCTCTCTCTCTCTCTCTCTTTCTCTCTTTCTCTTTTGAACGTTCAAACGTGTCTATGAAAACGAAAATTCATTCGATACACACTAGGCTCTACAAAAGGGAAAATCCAAAACTACTCTCATTGCACGTGTTACATAACCGAAGGAGAGTGTCCCAGATGAAGGAGGAGCCTAAGCGGAAGTCGGTAATTACGTCACTTTCGCTCGGGGCCGATTCTCTCTCTTCGCTGCTGGCATCCAAACTGAATAGACGTGAGAGCTGATCGTCCCGCCAACACCGATAGGGGGTGACGAGGACAATGGACACAGGTAGCCAACAGTCGTCATGGTATCTCATGAAAATACACCCTATACTCTCTCCCTCCCTCTTGTACACAATACAGTAAATTTCTGTTTCTTCCATGTTTAATGAAACCTTTAGAGTCGAAATCTGGCGTTTATGTGTCGTCGATCACTGCCGAACGATAGGGGTCAGCAACGACGAAACCTGGGTATATACTCAAAGATACAACAGCACGTTAGTGGCTATAAGAAAGCAACATTCTTTTATAGGGTCTATAAAAATTAAATTACCTTTGATAGAGTCTATAAAAATGAATTAACTTTTGATAGGGTCTATAAAAATGAAAATACCTTTGATAGGGTCTATAAAAATGAATTAACTTTTGATAGGGTCTATAAAAATGAATTAAATTTGATAGGGTCTATAAAAATGAAATTACTATTGATAGGGTCTATAAAAATGAAAATACCTTTGATAGGGTCTATAAAAATGAAAATACCTTTGATAGGGTCTATAAAAATTAAATTACTTTTGATAGGGTCCATAAAAATTAATTAACTTTTGATAGGGTCTATAAAAATTTAATTACCTTTGATAGGGTCTATAAAAATTAAATTATTTTTGATAGAGTCTATAAAAATGAATTACCTTTGATAGGGTATATAAAACGAAAATACCTTTGATAGGGTCTATAAAAACGAAAATACCTTCGGTGGGAAGGAATTACATAGCTTTTCGACCACTATTTTAAACCTAGTAGGACCACGAATGGACCCTTCGGGGACAAAGCCCACGACAACCAGTCACGGAGAGCCTCACCACTCTTTGTCTCCGTTTAGCCAACCCTTATTCCCGGATTCCCAACCTTGGTTGTTATCGGCCCACTTGCATTCCAACAAAAGTTTTCGAAGACGGCACCCGCAAAAAGCCTTTACTTCTCCATGGCAAGAGCCAGAATTGAGGCGCGTACATCTGCAACCCGTTACCCGAACTTTTTAACGAGATAAGTTCTCGCGAAGCACGTTTTCGCAAACCCAACTTAATCTACCTCCTTTCTGAACTTTGAACACACTATTTTGTTGCATATATATATATATATATATATATATATATATATATATATATATATATATATATATATATATATGCCTTCATTTTTCTCTTCTAATAAAACTGCTTTAAAACTCTATACAGGTGTTGTTGTGTTCCTTCTCACAATTTGTTGTGTTCCTTCTCACAATTTGTTGTGTTCCTTCTCACAATTTGTTGTGTTCCTTCGCCCTGTTTCTATTTCGGCACTTTTCTACACAATTGTTACTCCATTCTCACGTGCGAGAATTACACTTTTTTTCCAGGGTAAATTTAATCCCAGCAGATGCCAAAAACGATTCTTACAATTGTTTTTTTTTTAAATTTTATTTTTTATTTAAAACTTAATTTTCCATTGCTTGTACAAACGTTAAAATAATAAATATATTTATCGATTTTAAACTACCAGTAAAACAAAGATCTATAGATTTATTTTTATGCTTGCTAAAATATATGCACATATTATATGGGTTTTTACAGTAATCCGAAAATTAAAATCGACGACGACGACGACGACGACGACGACGACGACGACGACGACGACGACGACGACAGCAGCAGCAGCAACAACAACACCAGCAACAACAACAACCACAACAACAGCAGCAGCAACAACAACAACAACACCAGCAACAACAACAACCACAACAACAACAACAACAACAACAACAACAACCACCACCACAACAACAACAGCAGCAGCAGCAGCTCTATAGAATCGGCAATTGTATCGGTATCGGAATCGGGAAAAATATTGAAATCATCCCATCACTAATAAAAACGTAGTTTCTACTTTTGATACGCTAGGATTTTTATTACGAAATATAATAATAGAATACAGATTGTTATTATTATTATTATTTTATTTTATTTTTCATTTTTGTTTTATAATTCAGAAAACTGGAAATAATTTATTTTAATTTTTTTTTTTTCCATTTAATTTATATTTTCTTTTAAGAATCGTCCCATCACTAATAAAAACGTAGTTTCTACTTTTGATACGCTAGGATTTTTATTACGAAATATAATAGAATACAGATTATTATTATTATTATTATTTCATTTTATTTTTCAATTTTGTTTAATAATTCAGAAAACTGAAAATAATTTATTTTAATTTTGTTTTTATTTTTTTTCCATTTAATTCATATTTTATTTTAAGAATCGTCCCATCACTAATAAAAACGAAACTACTTTTGATACGCTAGGATTTTTATTACGAAATATAATAATAGAATACAGATTATTATTATTATTTTATTTTATTTTTCATTTTTGTTTTATAATTCAGAAAACTGAAAAATATTTTATTTTAATTTAATTTTTTTTTCCCATTTAATTTATATTTTCTTTTAAGAATCGTCCCATCACTAATAAAAACGAAACTACTTTTGATACGCTAGGATTTTTATTACGAAATATAATAATAGAATACAGATTGTTATTATTATTATTATTTTATTTTATTTTTCAATTTTGTTTTATGATTCAGAAAACTGGAAATAATTTATTTTAATTTTTTTTTTTTTTTCCATTTAATTCATATTTTATTTTAAGAATCGTCCCATCACTAATAAAAACGTAGTTTCTACTTTTGATACGCTAGGATTTTTATTACGAAATATAATAATAGAATACAGATTATTATTATTATTTTATTTTATTTTATTTTTCATTTTTGTTTTATAATTCAGAAAACTGGAAATAATTTATTTTAATTTTTTTTTTTTTCCATTTAATTCATATTTTATTTTAAGAATCGTCCCATCACTAATAAAAACGTTGTTTCTACTTTTGATACGCTAGGATTTTTATTACGACATATAATAATAGAATACAGATTATTATTTTATTTTATTTTATTTTTCATTTTTGTTTTATAATTCAGAAAACTGGAAATAATTTATTTTAATTTTTTTTTTTCCATTTAATTCATATTTTCTTTTAAGAATCGTCCCATCACTAATAAAAACGTAGTTTCTACTTTTGATACGCTAGGATTTTTATTAGAAAATATAATAATAGAATACAGATTGTTATTATTATTTTATTTTTCAATTTTGTTTAATAATTCAGAAAACTGAAAATAATTTATTGTAATTTAATTTTTTTTCCCATTTAATTTATATTTTCTTTTAAGAATCGTCCCATCACTAATAAAAACGAAACTACTTTTGATACGCTAGGATTTTTATTACGACATATAATAATAGAATACAGATTATTATTATTATTTTATTTTATTTTTCATTTTTGTTTTATAATTCAGAAAACTGAAAAATATTTTATTTTAATTTAATTTTTTTTCCCATTTAATTTATATTTTCTTTTAAGAATCGTCCCATCACTAATAAAAACGAAACTACTTTTGATACGCTAGGATTTTTATTACGAAATATAATAATAGAATACAGATTGTTATTATTATTATTATTTTATTTTATTTTTCAATTTTGTTTTATAATTCAGAAAACTGGAAATAATTTATTTTAATTTTTTTTTTTTCCATTTAATTTATATTTTCTTTTAAGAATCGTCCCATCACTAATAAAAACGTAGTTTCTACTTTTGATACGCTAGGATTTTTATTACGAAATATAATAGAATACAGATTATTATTATTATTATTATTTCATTTTATTTTTCATTTTTGTTTTATAATTCAGAAAACTGGAAATAATTTATTTTAATTTTATTTTATTTTTTTTCCATTTAATTCATATTTTCTTTTAAGAATCGTCCCATCACTAATAAAAACGTAGTTTCTACTTTTGATACGCTAGGATTTTTATTAGAAAATATAATAATAGAATACAGATTGTTATTATTATTTTATTTTATTTTTCAATTTTGTTTAATAATTCAGAAAACTGAAAATAATTTATTGTAATTTTATTTTTTTTCCATTTAATTCATATTTTCTTTTAAGAATCGTCCCATCACTAATAAAAACGAAACTACTTTTGACACGCTAGGATTTTTATTAGAAAATATAATAATACAGGTTATTATTTTATTTTATGTTTCATTTTTTGTTTAATAATTCATAAAACTGAAAAATAATTTATCTTATTTCTTGTACCATCATTCATTTTATTTTTATTTTTATTTTTTTCCATTTAATTTATATTTTGTTTTAATTTTTTAATACATTATCCGCACTTTTCGTTTCTGTCCTTTATCGGCCTCCATAAATTAAAAAAAAAGAAGAGAAATAAAAAAACAAAATAAAAGCCTTTATGTTTCAAATACATTTTCGTGTTCGCCCGTAATGCTGCGTTTCCCATTGCCTCCATTCTTTTGTACGGAGTCGCCTACTGGATGTAAATTTATTCAGCCTCTCTGACTAATCAGCGATCATAACTCGCGGAGCCGACGTTTGATGTTCGGGTAAGGGGAGATAACCCATTAGAAATGACGTCGAGAAAAAAAAGCGCTAAATTGGTTCTCAAATCAAAGGCCCCCCCCTTCCATTATTTCCAGCCCCTGGCTTCGATTTCATCCCAAGAGAAAAAGGAAGGACATTATTTGATGCTACAAAAAAGCATTACCGACATATGAATAGGCTGATTGTTATTACCATGAAATAAAATAAAAAAGAAAAACGGATGCTGGTTCAAATATATGCCTGACAAACGGACGGACAGACATAGCCTCTAAGAACAAAGCCTGGACAAATCTAAAAATAAAAATCGCTTCGCTGTGAAAATATAGTTTGAAACTCAAATTTGACAAGCTTTTAGAACTGCATTTCACCCCAGATGTAATGGAAGACTTGCGTCCACATGGAGAGCAGACGTGAGACGTTGCCTGGTGTTGCTCATCTTGGAGTTCAGGACACTTGCAGCACCTTAAATACCAAAACTGGATGATGATGATGATGATGATGATGATGATGATGATGATTTCATATTAATTACATAATCAAATCAAAACCATATCTTCTTTGTTTACACTAGCACTGTGGTCCTACCCGATCTGAGAACAGTTGTTGCTACATGTGCGTGTTGTTGCCTTCCTCCAAGGACTGAGGATATTTCTGTTAGCTGAAACAAATTGCTTCTTACATTAATTATCATGCAATTAATTTGAACGTGTTCTTAGAAGATAACGACTTATTCAACCAAATGATCTTCACATGGCTGAAAGATCAAAGATAGAGAATTGAAAGAAAGTTAATTACGTTTTAAGCACATCATTTGTATTTGTGGGATTACTTACTTGCTTGGTGTCTTAAGTGGTTTGGCCATGTACAGAGTGCAAACTCTTACATCAACTCCATAACACACCTTAAGCTCGCTGGTAAAAAAAGGGGTTGGATCATTCTATCGCTCCAGAAAGTATCTTAATCGTAATGCAATCCTCTACCTGTATAAGGGTCAGATACCTCCGAAGATGGTGTACTTCGCTATGCAACTAGTATTGCAAATGTAACTGTGGCATGTCCAAACTCGACGAATTAACAGCAGAGACACGTGTTGGATAATGGCCCTGTGGGAACGGACGTGGGCGTATCTGTTGGAAATCGTTTGGTTTAGCTTGCGCGATTTAGTGCGGGTCGACCCCTACAGTCGAGTGCAGAATAGAGCTGTTC
>OY744553.1:45108143-45123143 GCA_963556195.1 Sepiola atlantica | reverse complement strand
TAAATTTTTATTTTGACACAGAAAGATCATTAAAATATTGAAAAATAATAAAAAAGCTAAGATTCTGTTATGCTTAACAATGTTTGATTAAATGAAAAAAATACTGCTTAAATATATATATAAATAAAAAATAATATATATATATATATATATATATATATATATATATATATATATATATATATATGTGTGTGTGTGATTATTTTTATTTACACAGACATGTCCAAAATCTGCGACACCTGGTGATACCAGATCAGGCTGCCCTGTAGCTCCCTGAGACGAAATTCACCTACATTGACGTTTTTTTTTTTTTTTTTTTGTAAAACTTAATTATGTTCTACAAAACCAAAAACAAAAACAACAGCCCCTCTCCCTTTCTCCCTCCCCTTTTTTATTTTATTTTTCCTACCCTACTCCCGGTCCTGGATATGACCTTAAACTACATCCGATGGTGAGATCCGGCTTACGGACTTTGGTTAATGTGGAGCCTCCTCTTAATTACCATTGCTCCCAGGTCCACCCTGACCCGGAGTGGTAGTACCTGTTAGGGTCCCAACTATGGGTTAAATAGAAACAGATATTAAAAGGGGAAAGAAACAAAAAAGAGAAGAAAACAAATATACTTTAACAACCAAACCAAACACCATCAATAAATATTTGAACATATAAAGAACTTGAAGCATAAAAACTTTCACCAAAATGACTGCATTCGGCATTAAATAACCTGAAAAGGGTTGATATGCCGTAAAACAAAACAACCAAACAACCAATCTGCGACACTGGCATGCCGATGGTATCGATTAACAGCTGTTATAAACTTAGATCTCATCAGGTAGAGTTAAAACCTGATCTTAACCTTAGATCATATTTGGAAAAATAATCATATATAAAAGCTCTATTTGATATTGAGCACTTTTTATAAGCCCGGTTGAAATTCTTTGGATTACTATCCTGTGGATGTTTACCTTCCCTGGATTATTATTATTATTATTATTATTATTATTATTATTATTATTATTATTATTATTATTATTATTATTATTATTTGTACTCACTAGGAGTTCCCACACAGATCATCGTCAGTGATTGCTCACCGACAACAACCAGTGGTATTTCGTGGAGTCTGAGTGACAACAAGCCTCCCCAGATTTCCAGTATTCTTCACCTCTTTTCGATAACGATGCGGTATCGCAACAGCCTTTTACCATTGATTTCTCTCTGGTAAGGACAATTATTATTACATATATATATATATCTATATATATATTGTGTGTGTGTGTGTGTATGTGTGTGTGTGTGATTTATTGAAGGTTTACCGAAGCATTCCGTTCAGGCGGTTATACATCACCACATATAAATGCTCTGTACCCTGTAAATGAGTATCATCGAGCTTATTTCTATTGGCCTAATCCCGGTCTTCACTTGAGAAATTATCTTCTAAGTGAATATATATATATATATATATATATATATATATATATATATATATATATATATATATATATATATATATATATATAAGCGAAGGCATTCTTGCTATTCGTCTTTCTTTGAATCACGATGCCTTGCGAGAAAGTTCGCGATTCGAAACGCAAAGAGACTAAAACATTAACTATGTCAGTAAGGTTAATCGAAGGTGATCGCAGCCGTTTCTCATGTAGTGCCGTCACGTGTTTCAAAACGTTTCGCGCGCAAATGTTCATTCTAGCAAAGGCCGTGCGACATAGCCATTACGGCCAGAAAAACGGGAACCCTAGACGCTCGCTTTGACTAAATGCTCCCCAGATCAGAACATTAAAAAGTAAACTAACTACCGTTAGCGATAATTATTGCCTGCATCACCGCACTTCAATGAGAGGCTTTGACCGTCTTTCAGTGGGTCTTCTTTTTTTTTGCTAATGGGTCACCACTTATTAAGGGCCGGGGGTTACTCAAGGATAATGGTTACAGTTAAATGATGATCGCCATATCTCGAGAGAACCGGAAAACAATGGACGGAATGGGCAGACAATTTGTTAAGAGGAATTGATTATCCAATTAGCTCAACAGGTATTTTTATTAATGGAAATCGCTCCAGACAAGGCATGAAGCCACTTGATGTAAGGAGCTAAAAACAAATATTACTTCAAGGTTAAAACTAGCCAACGATAAGTGTTAGATGGATAGATTCCGACCCAGAAAACAGCAATTATTTCCCCTCTATCAGAAACATTGTGCATGGAATGAGAGGACTAAAAGGACAATATAAGGGAAGTGAGAGTTACGAGGCTACCGAAAGTAAACCCAAGGTCCGCTTTCTAAATAATAGTTGAAGACGATCATGCTGTAGTCGGTTGGGAAGCAGACTCGTGGTATCTTGTTTCTACAGATGGGATGTGATAGGTAAGAAACTTTGTTCATGGAAGTTTCGTTCTGTTTTCGGTAAAGAGAGAGAATGGAAAGTTCTTTGCTGTGGTTGTAACTAGGTGGGTTCTTGCTGTGAATGTTTTACTAGGGGTACCTAGGATTTAACCCAAGTCGAGCACTTACCATGAACATACATTAGAGAGAGGCTACCACCATCTGTTCTGCGTGGAAGAAGCTGTAGCGACGAGAAGAGATAATTCCCACTAGATTGCGGATTCGATTTTGTACTCTGTTAAGACAATAAAGAGGGCTCCTAGCGGCACCTCCCCAGATATGAGAGAAGTACTCACTCTTTCTCTGGTGATACCAGATCAGGCTACCCTGTGGCTCCCTGAGACGAAATTCACCTACAGTTACGTTTTTTTTTTTTTTTTTTTTTTGTTTGTAAAACTTAATTATGTTCTACAAAACCAAAAACAAAAACAACAGCCCCTCTCCCTTTCTCCCTCCCCTTTTTTATTTTATTTTTCCTACCCTACTCCCGGTCCTGGATATGACCTTAAACTACATCCGATGGTGAGATCCGGCTTACGGACTTTGGGGAATGTGGAGCCTCCTCTTAATTACCATTGCTCCCAGGTCCACCCTGACCCGGAGTGGTAGTACCTGTTAGGGTCCCAACTATGGGTTAAATAGAAACAGATATTAAAAGGGGAAAGAAACAAGAAAGAGAAGAAAACAAGACCAGATTCGGCATTAAATACCACAAAAAGGATTGATATGCCGTAAAACAAAACTACCAAACCTCACTCTTTCTCCGACATCTGGGGACCTCCACAGTGAATGGATGGGACTTAGATGATTGTCGGGTTTGTCGAGTCTATTTATGTCGAAGTGGCACCAGAGCAGCAAGTTCATCGGAGCACATTCCAATTGAAGTACTTGTAAAACAAGCACAGGGATGCAACATTGCGGCGATGGCACAGGGGCTGGAGCTTGGTGGACAGTGAGGAACCTATTAGATTAGCGACTCTATTTTTGGACCCTGTTATAGAGGGAGAGACTAGTGGATGGTGCACCAGTCCAGATGTGGCAACAATACTCCATGCATGGGCGGATGGTAGTTTTGTAGATATATAGAATACTGTCAGATCTGAGAAGTTTTCTAGCACGGTAAAGGGAGCCCACCCTGATTCTTATACAGTTAGGGGATTGCATCAGGAGTGATTGACTTTCTGACGCGGTAGAATAATCCAACCATTTTTCCAGCAACTTAAGCAACAGATTTGATGCAAGTCTTCCATTTCAATCTATTTCTGATGTTTGCATAAATGAGAAAATGCTGCCTAAATACACACACACAATATATATATATATATATATATATATATATATATTGGTACAGAAAAATTAGTACAACATTCGTACCGTCGGTTTCAAGCACAGAAGTACTTAGCCATCCGGCTCTCTTCAGCTGTTGTTGTCATCTTTTTCGGAAATGTGAAGTCACGTGTCACTCTCGTTGGGACGCGTTATTTGCTTAGAGTGTTGTGTATGTTTGTTTAAATTTAGTGGAAGGAAGGTTTAATAAGGTTTGAAAAAAGGGGGAGGGTGAAAAGTAACAGTTGAGATTTAAACCAGAGAAGATTTAAAGAGATAAAAATAAAAAAATAAAATAAAGTAAAAAAATAAAAAATAAAAAAAATATTTCTATATAAATCCCGTGAGCCAATATTATGAATATCGTATATTTGGCCGTTACTGTTTTGGGGTTTAATGATGTGGATTTTTCCTGCTATATTACAAAGAAGTATATATATATATATATATATATATATATATATATATATATATATATATATATATATATATTTAAAGAATTGTGGTTACCAACGCTAGTAAAAAAAATTTTTCAATAATTATTTATTATCTTATCATTTTTACATTTTATGTTTTTTTTAAATATAATTTCATAACGTGTTTCGAGCATTTATCGTTTATCCATTATGCTCTCTTCAGATGAATATTCCATTTGATAAAAGTGTTTCATATGAGAAAACATTTCATTTTTCTTTCATTTAAAAGTGTCTGTTCCGTTTGACAGACATTTTTTTATTAGCGTTGGTAACCACAATTCTTTAAATATACTTTTTTCTCTGGTTGGAACTGCACTGATGCTACACACACCCCTTCTCTCTCTCTCTCTCTCTCTCTCTCTCTCTATATATATATATATATATATATATATGTATATATATATATATATATATATATATATATATATATATAACGTAAAATATAATAACACGAAATTACATGATTGTCGATGCAATAATTTATTTCAACCTTGCGGTTTTATTCAAGCATCCAACTTAATAATTACATTTTTGATACTGATAGAAAATTGAATTTATCCTCGGCACTTCAAACACAATCAGAGGGAGTGGTGGTAGCAGCCGGTTTGAACACCCAACATAGAGCGAGTAGGAATTAACATCTTATATTTAACTAAATTAATCTAATGGGATCTTATGGTTTTTTTTGTTTATTTTTATTAAATAATAACGTCTGGGTTAAGCGCACATATTCATTCTACATATCCGACCTGGTGACATACGCCTACGTGTACAGGTGTGCATTTGTGTATGTCTATGTATACATATATATGTATCTCTATTTTGCACATCTGTGGCTATGTGTGCATGTGCGTATATAGGTGTGTATAAGTATATGTGTGTATGTGTGTGTATGTGCATATGTTTGTGTGTGTGTGTGTAGGTATGCATTCATTTAGTAGGGATGTTCTTTAATGAATACTTAAAGACGAAACACATTTATCTTCGATGTCTTAAAAATTTTTTAATTCAAGGTAGTAGGTACGGGGGTATATATGTATGTATGTGTGGGTGCGTATGTATGTATGTGTATATATATATATATGTATATGTGTGTATGTGTGTATATATATATGTGTGTGTAGATGTAAGTATATATGTATGTGTGGGTATATGTATGTATACATGTGTGTGCGTGTAGAGATAGATGTGTATATATATAGGGATATATGCAGATGTTATTTACTTAAAATAAGATAGCGAATTAAATTAAGTGTATAATATTATCACTAGACAATATTAGATTAGAATTAATTATAGGCTTCCATAGATTATAAACTAATGTAAGATGAATTTGTGAAAATCAGAGTATTTTTAATTTTCAAATTAATTCTGACGCGCGAATCTAGAGAAAATTAGGGCACGAGAAGTGTCAACCGGCTGATGACACGAGACTCTCTCGTTTCGTTTGCCGGGTAAAAAATATCGGTGGCCTTGGTAAGCTGAATTTCGGGCTAGCCAAAAATTGTGTGTGTGTGATGTTAAGAATAGGTATATGTGTGCGTATGTATGGAGGCGTATGTCACCAGGTCGGATATGTAGAAAGAATATGTGCGCTTAACCCAGACGTTATTATTTAATAAAAATAAACAAAAAAAACCATAAGATCCCATTAGATTAATTTAGTTAAATATAAGATGTTAATTCCTACTCGCTCTATGTTGGGTGTTCAAACCGGCTGCTACCACCACTCCCTCTGATTGTGTTTGAAGTGCCGAGGATAAATTCAATTTTCTATCAGTATCAAAAATGTAATTGTTAAGTTGGATGCTTGAATAAAACCGCAAGGTTGAAATAAATTATTGCATCGACAATCATGTAATTTCGTGTTATTATATTTTACGTTATTATTGCTCTGTTTACCACATTGAGCTCTCTTACCCGGATTTCTTCCTGGAATTATTCCATTATAACACTACATATATATATATATATATATATATATATATAATGCCCACAGTAGGTGCTCGACTGAGCTCCAATCCCTAACTTTCCCCCACTGTAAAACATCCACAGTAAGAACTTGTCCGGATATAAAGAACTTTTCACTCCCTCCCTCCCTCTCTCTCTTTCATTCTCTCTCCCTCTCTTTCTCTCTCCCTCTCTCTCACTTTCTCTCTCCCTCTCTTTCTCTCTCCTCTCTCTCTCTTTCTGACGCTCTCTTTCTCTCCCCCTCTTGCTCTGTCTGTCTGTCTGTCTGTCTTCTATATATATTTTATATACTTTGTAATATTTTTGTCGAGTATATATATACATATATATATATATATATATATAGAGAGAGAGAGAGAGAGAGAGAATGAGAGAGAGAAGTAGATATCAAAGGAGGAGATAACCTCTGCATTACTTTATTTCCTATTCTTTCAATATTATGCTATACAATATTATTCTTAAATTTTTAAAAACTTTTTCCATATTTTGTTTCTATTTATTTCCTTTATTTCTGCTAAGTTATTATTTCTTGTCCGCCATTTTGAAAAAAAAAAAGACGAACGTGTTTTTCAAAATGGCTTTTGTGAATGTGAAATGTCTCATCGATAGCAGGCGACCAACTTATTTAAAAAAAAAAAAAGCAATTGTTAATTATAAGAAACTGAAACAAAAGCAAATGTCTTTCAATTAGAGATTGATTAAGAGATAGTCGTTTTAGTATTTGTTTTCGGCCAACAGCAAAATCGGCTTTGTTTCAAATAAATACTAATTAGTTGCGTAAACAAACGTAAATCTATCGAGTGCAAAACACACGTTAAACACACGTTACATCGGAACAAGTTGTACTTTAGTCAATAGCAATTCACACACATACACATACATACATACATACATACATACATACATACATACATACATACATACATACATAATGCACACATACATACATACATACATACATACATACACACATACATACATAATGCACACATACATACATAATGCACACATACATACATACATACATACATAATGCGCACGTACATACATACATACATAATGGACACATACATACATACATACATACATAATGCACACATACATACATACATACATACATAATGCACACATACATACATACGTACATACATACATACATTGATACATACATACATACATACATAATGCACACATACATACATACATACATTGATACATACATACATACATACATGCATACATACATAAAGCACACATACATACATACATACATAATGCACACATACATACATGCATACATACATACATACATACATACATACATAATGCACACATACATACATACATAATGCACACATACATACATACATACATACATACATACATATGACGTAATCACGTTGACACACCGGTTCCCGTTAGACCACCGATGTTAAGCAACTTTGATCCTGGTCAGTATTAAATGGGTGACGATTTTGGAATACCATGCGCTGTATTTGCTCCTTGGTATTGGAATCAGGCAATGCCGACTCAGGAGAAGAATGGTTGAGGTTTGCGCAACCCTAACCTCACCATTAAACATGCAGGCACCCTTACATGGGGTATCCATTGTCTTTCGAGACAGACCGGAGGCCATCATTATCTATCTATCTATCTATCTATCTATCTATCTATCTATCTATCTATCTATCTATCTATCTATCTATCTATTAATCTATCTCCATATATATATATATATATATATATATATATATATATATATATATATATATATATATAATCCAGGTAAAACATCCACAGGGTAGTAATCCAAAGAATTTTAACTGGGTTTATAAAAAGTGCTCAATATCAAATAGAGCTTTTGTATATGATTATTTTTATTTACACAGACATGTACAAAATCTGCGACACTGGCATGTCGATGTTATCGATCAATAGCTATTATAAACTGAGATCTCATCCGGCAGAGTTAGAATCCGATCTTAACCTTAGATCATATTTTTATTTTTTCATTCTTACCAAATATGATCTAAGGTTAAGATCGGATTCTAACTCTGCTTAATGAGATCTCAGTTTATAACATCGACATGCCAGTGTCGCAGATTTTGTACATGTCTGTGTAAATAAAAATAACCATATATATATAGTACGCCATAATGGACTTGATGTTGTAATTCTTGGAACAGTAAAAGTAATACTTTGATTCATTAAATATATATATATATATATATATATATATATATATATATATATATATATATATATATATATACATATATATATATGATGATAAAATGCACGATATATCATAACATGAAATGTCGTGCAGACAAGATGCTTAAAAAAGACAAAAGGAAAAACAAATTAAACACAGGAAGAAAATCATCAACAGCAAGAGATTTACTGGTTTCTTTCAGATCAACGAATATCTTCAAAAGTATTAAAGATTTTAAATTTATTGGGTTACATTTAATCTGAACAAGTTGTATTTCAGTTAATATCAAAGCACACACACACACACACATATATATATATATATATATATATATATATATTTAAATAAATTTCTAGTGGTACAAAATTTTATTAAAGCAAGGAATATAGATGGTTGTGACATTTTTGGGGATGGAATGAAATTGAAAAGTGTAAAAACGAGAGAAGAAACAATTACATGAATATACTAAGCCGGCTTTCGTCCACACTCATCAGAGTAAATACTTGGAAATAATTCAAGCATTACGACTAAAAACTTAATAAAGTAGAATGAAGACCAGTGACAAGTTTAAGAGAAAAAAATTGGGGGGGGGGCGGAGGGTCACAAGTGGATCACATTGAGTCCTAGAAGGCACTCTTTTTGTTTACAATAGGAGTGTTTAAATGACTTAATATATATTGCTTCCAGGACTTTAAGGTGGAATAACGAATGTGATCTACTTATGACAGAAAACCTGTCACTAGTGTAAGCCGACGCACATTCAGCGCTATCTATAAGATGGTCGTTATTTCAAAGGGTGAGAAGGCAACGCCTGGGAGGGTGGACCTCCTAGAACTGCACAGGACAGTACCTCAGACCGACGGAATCAAGACTCGAAGGCCGAGACAGTACCGGTCTACAGAGTGAACATCCATCAGAACAGATACTACACTTTGATCACAGTCAACATGACACTCATTAACCCTTATCCTCGAGTGGCCTTTGGGCCTTGATATGTTGTAAATCTTTAGTAAAAGAAAAACAAATAAAAATATTAATAATGTAAAACCAGTCTAAAATAGCAACAGGAACCTGCTGATTGAAAATATGAGATCGATTTTTTGTTCATTATGTTAATTCACCCCAATATACTACCAAATCGATATAACAGTATGTATTTCCCCTCTTTACTAAATCCATCATGGAGGGCCCACACTACCCCAACCTACCCTACTATTTATATTAAGACAGAAATATCTTATACGTATAGACACACACACACACACACACACACACACTATTGCTTTATATAGTGATAAAGTTGTCTGAATTAATTCGGTCCTTCAAATAACCTTTTTATATATTTAAATAAGATTTTAAGTGGCTGACAAATATCGACCAATCAAAATCCATAACTGCCTTTCGTCATAGCTGACCAATCAAATACGAGGCGACATGCGTGAATTGACTAATCAGGAGACGGTAACATTTTGTATAAAATAAAATTTGCTTTTTAACTTCTCAGTCGTCTGCTGCACATATTCTTGTGTCTTATTCCAGGTTACCCTTCTTATTGACGATAATGGCGCGTACCAAGCAAACCGCCCGTAAATCCACCGGCGGAAAAGCCCCTCGAAAGCAGTTGGCTACGAAGGCTGCCCGTAAAAGCGCCCCAGCAACCGGGGGAGTAAAGAAACCCCATCGTTACAGGCCAGGAACCGTCGCCCTTCGTGAAATCCGTCGTTACCAAAAGTCTACAGAACTTCTCATCAGGAAGCTACCATTTCAACGTTTGGTCCGTGAAATCGCCCAAGATTTCAAGTCGGATCTTCGCTTCCAGAGTTCTTCCGTGATGGCCATCCAAGAAGCCTGCGAGGCTTATTTGGCTGGTCTTTTCGAAGACACCAACTTGTGTGCCATTCACGCTAAACGTGTTACCATTATGCCGAAAGATATTCAACTTGCAAGAAGGATTCGTGGAGAAAGAGCTTAAAATGTAAATCCATCTGAACAATCCGTTTCCTCCATAAAAAAAGGCCTAACTTGAAATCCTGAAATAGTTTCTTTGCATACTTCAATTATATTCATCACTTTAATTTTAAGCTCTTTAACGAATCACAATCTTTACCTTGAACTAACTTTTTCCCCACCGACATTGTTAATATCGGCCATAACAATGGAATGTCTAACTTAATTCTCCGATTCCCATTTAAAATTTGATGGGATCCTAGTAGTTTAGGGATCACGAATTAGTCGTGTACTTTCATATCCAAATTTATTTTAAAGTATGCTCTATTTTAGGGAACTGATATATGTATCAGATACTGGCAATCATTCGGTTTAGTTAACGGGTGAGAAATCGAAAATAAACATAATTTTAACAACGCATTCAGAGTTAATTTTCTACCGACTTGTATAATTTTAAAATTCTGTAATTCTAGCAACATGACTTCTTTTTTTTTCTATTGTCTTAATGATTCTTTGATACGTTCTAAATGATATTCCGCCGCTTCGATATACATTGATCAAAATATGCATTAGAAAGTATGCATTGATATGGGGGGGGTGACCTATATTTCTGCAATAGACAAGTTATGTTTACATACTGCTAACCCTTCACCGAAACTTTTACTAAACGCATTCAAGTTTAATTTTCTACCGACCTGTATAATTTTAACATTCTGTAAATTTATTTTTTTTCTTAAAAATAATTCTTGGATTTTAAGACCATTTAGTACATTCCAAATGGCATCCCCTCTCAAATCGATGTACATTGAGATAAAAAAAATGCATTTTAAAGTATCCATTAATGTGGGGTGGGTGCTATATTTCTGCAATAGACAAGTTAAGTTTAAATCCTGCTAAATCACAATATATATTAAAATGTACGGTGTTTAGTTTTCCGATACAAATAAAACCTGAAGTGACTGTAGTTTCTTCACAACGCTCATAGAAAAAAAAACTGGATCCTTTTAAAACCTGAAACATAATTTTCTTCCCCAAGCTATACAATTTTTCTTTTTAATTTGTTCAACTACATCTAGTGTTCTCATCTTCGTTATATTCTCGTTTCGGCCGATGTAATCTCCGACCTTCATGTGAATCTTTCTGAACTTTGGAAATCGTACGGAATTGTGACCCGAACTATTTATTGAATCCAAAGATGGATTGTTCTTGTTCCGTCAGCCATTCTCTGTAGAAGTGTTAATTTGTTATTTAGGTACCATCGTCTGTAATAACGATTGCACGATCACCCCCCTTAAAACCCCTTACTTAAAACTAATTGTAAACTACCACTTTAGCTGTAACGCCACGAATCCGTATCGCCAATTGTTGTATGAACTTTGACAGCTTTCAACCTAATACTCTCTTGATGTGTATCATTACAATATCAAAATTATTTTTATGCTGTACTAGCTCTAGTTAAGAGGCCACTGTCGCCCAGCAGTTGCGCTGTTTCTTCCAGAAGTTTCACTCTTCTTCGCGCTTATTTCCCTACGTGACGTAAGAGCAAATTGTTTCCCGGCAATCATGCAGTATATTACCTGCCGACAAATCTAAAATAAACAATATAAAACTGTAACAAAACGCATTAAAATTTAATTTTCTATCGATCTGTATGTCTTATTTCAAATTTGTTTTCGTTACTTTTACTTAGGCAAACACGCGTCAAAGATAGCGTTCGATTTTTTTTCTTTAATGGTCGTTAATTTCAGGCTCAAATAGTTTACGGTACCACGAATCAGTCTGGAGTGGTTGCCAGTCAGATTAGTGTTAGCCTTCTAAATTCTTTTAAACTTTAAATTATCGACCCTCCATATTTATTTTTGATTCGTGTTTGACTACTTGTAAGGAAACAAGTTTTAAAATTTGGTTGCAAAACTCTAAAATTATATTTTAATGCGTTTGGTGACAGTTATTTGATTCATATTTTTATTTTTCTATTTCTCGGCAGTTAACGTATACTGCATCCATGTTGGTTTTCATCCTCTCTTCCTATGTGGTCAGCCATACCTGACTTTCCAATGTACACATCTTAAAAGCTTTCTGATGTTCTGTGAGCCTTACTTTTAACGGGCGATATGTCCCGCCCCTCTTAAAATCTATTTTACTTCAGTTATTTTTTAGAAATCAACGCCCCCCCCCCCTGTGGAGCTAACACTTGATTTCATTACGATTTAAATTTATATCCGAGGGCTTTTCATAGGATAGACATTCTCCCTTTTATGGCTGCTATCTGTGGTTTGCTACAGCTCGGTCTTGTAGGAATTGTTTCTAAGTATTTCTTAAGAGTTTTTTTCCATTAGGCCAGTTGCTCCTACTACAACCGGTATAACGTTTATTTCTTTCAGACACCATTTTAATTAGAATTGAATTGGCAATGCTCAAGGTCATGTTTTCTATAGGAGGTTTACCTCCGAAATATTTTTATAAAATTGAGTCGCTGCTGTCCTTATAGATTGCCTATCCCCCCCTTTTTTGTACAAGACATTTATGTATGGTAGACAGATTTAGATGACGTTTTGGTTAATGAAAACCTATTCAAGTTGTACTACCTAAACAAGATTAGACTTAAGGCTCTCAAAATTCATACTAGAATTGTCCGCAAGTGTTGGACAATAAGTTAGAAATGATTGTCTTCTGGGGGTTGATGGTTCAATCCTTACTACAGGGGATAATGATAACGTCAGAATTAGCACTTATAACTATTCATGGCTGACAGAATAAGAACAATATTACCTCCCGGGGGAATTGAATAGTTTTCTATAGTTAAACGTAAATATTATCAAATTTGAAAAGATGTCGCTAGAAAAAAGTCTAAGGTTACATCGGCCGATATGTCGTACATGTAAATACAAAGATGCGCATAGAAGCGAGAAAAATACAAATTGAATAGTTTAAATTTTTTTCGTAACTTGAAAATTTCTAATCTGTAATTTTAAGTCCAACTGTGGTATCTGACAAGGGTTCGTGTGGCAGGTTGTCTCCCACTGCTGAATGTACTTTGGTTGTTGCTTAAATAGCCAATACCTAATGGCTGACAGAAAAAGAACAATATTACCTCCCGCGGGGGGAAATAGTGTTCTATAGTTAAACGTAAATATTCCTAAATTCGAAAAGATGTCGCTAGACAAAGTTGAAGGTAACATCGACCGATATGTCGTATATGTAACTGCCAAGATGAGCATAGTAGCCAGAAATATATAAATTGGATAGCTTAATTTTTTTTTTTTTTTTTTTTTTTTTTTTTTTTTTGTAACATAAAAATTTCTAATTTGGACATCTTTTTTTCTTTAACCTTTTAAGAACTAATGAATCGGTCAAATAAAATTAACATTCACTTAAAAAATTTACACTTGGAAAATTTATGAAAATAATTAAAATATTTTATAACTCCAGTCGCCATCTAAATAAATAAAATAACATCGTCTTAGATATTGAACGGGTAGATCATCTAATTTAGTTAGTTGAAGAAACAATTATACCCCCTTCTCGCGGGGGGGGGATTAAATAATGTCCTATAGTAAAATGTAAATATTATCGAATTCGAATAGATGTCGAAGGTTATATCGGCCGATATGTCGTAAATTTAAGTTCAAAGATAAGCATAGTAGCGAAAAAAATAAAAATTGAATAGTTCAAATTTGTTTGTAACTTGAAAATTTCTAATCTGTAATTGTAAGTCCGACTGTGGTATCTGACAAGGGTTCGTGTGGCAGGTTGAGTCTCCCACTGCTGAAGTCACTTGGGTTATCGCTTAAATAGCCAATACCTTTTTTTTGTAACTTAAAAATTTATAATCTGTAATTTCTTTTTCAACAATTAAAAACTGATGGCAACACATCAAAACTCGGTTAAATAAAATTAACATTCATTAAAAAAAATTTTTTAGATAAAAATAAAATTTATACACATGACTGGAATATTTTATCACTGCAGTCGCCACCTAAATAAATGAAAGAAATAATATCGTCTTAGATATTTAACGGGTAGATCATCGATCTAATTTAGTTACTTGAGAATAACGAACTCCAACAGAACTTGAGCTCGCTGATTCAGGTTCTCGAGTTCAACAGATCCGCATTCCGAAAATAAAGCGAGAGCGCTCTTTCGCTTAATAGACTTCACGAATGGCCTATGCTGGAAATCTTTCTTTGATCAAGCATAACTCAAAAACCAATAAACCAAATTAGTTAAAACTTGGCACAAAATTTTTATTTGATAGGTTCTATAAGTGTGTAGAATTTCAACATCATTAGTCAACACAACCCAGAGATCCAGAAAGTTCAATCATGAAATCATGTTATCTGTGTGTACGTATGTTCCACCCTGTATCTCATCAACTATTCGATGGATTCAGCTGATTTTTGGCAGATAGAGGTTCTAGGGTCTAGTTGATGGCATTTTAATTTCAGTTTACCATATACCTTAGTTTTCCAGAAAATTCCTAAAAACCTTAAAAATGACCAGTATTCATACACTTTATTCTATATCTTATCGACCATTTGATGGATTCAGCTGATTTTTGGTAAAAATAGAAGTTCTAGTGTCTAGTTGATGGCATTTTAATTTCAGTTTACCATATACCTTGATTAGTCAAACTACCGACTATATCAGTTATGAGAAGGTATT
>OY744553.1:45090643-45103143 GCA_963556195.1 Sepiola atlantica | reverse complement strand
CGACCAAACCGACAATCAGCTAAAACCCATCCATTCACTGTGGAGGTCCCCCAAATGCCGGAGAGCATTCTACTCCAATAGCTTTTCCTTGAGCTACTGGTCTTTAGAACTCCCTTCCTGCTCAATGTTTCCCCGACTGTACCGACATGCAGAAATTTAAAACTAATGTAAACAGACATCTCGTTGCACAGCTCCCAATTTAGGACGACCCCCAAAACTTTTGCCCTAATTCTCAGTAGCCCCTTACGTCTACAGTGGCGACCTGCCCTGTTTGGGAGAGAACTGATTTTAAGTAAAAGATATACAATAGGGAGTTTGGTCAATAAAGATTATGTATACAATAAATAATTAGATATTTACGATGTTAAAAGTTATTTAGTAAGTTAAAAGACACCCCATTTCTAAAAATGGGTTTGATACGCATATTTCCCAGTAAAAAAAGACCACAACGCTTTATTAAATTCGCCTGTTTCGAAAATTTCTAAGGGTGAAATGTATCTCTGGCAAATCTAGCAATCTGTCACCTAATTTAGGAAATTTATCAAAACTAAAATTGAAGTAGATAAAATCTATTAAAATTAATTTAATCTATTAAAAAGTGATTAAAAAGGGCTGCTGTGTATAAACAAATATAAATTTACTTGACCAATCAAAATCCTTTATTGGCTTTCGTTTTAGCCAATCAGCGACCGTTTTTAACTAACCAATCAGATTGACTAATCAGTGATTGACTAATCAGTGAGCTAAAACATTTCGTATAAAAATCCCTGTCTTCCGACTCGATTCATGTAATTTTCGTCTCTTGGTTCCTTTAACGATTGAAGACAATGGCTCGTACCAAGCAAACCGCCCGCAAATCCACCGGAGGAAAAGCCCTCAGAAAGACGTTGGCTACTAAGGCTGCCCGTAAAAGCGCCCCAGCAACCGGGGGAGTAAAGAAACCCCATCGTTACAGGCCAGGAACTGTCGCCCTTCGTGAAATCCGTCGTTACCAAAAATCTACAGAACTTCTCATCAGGAAGCTACCATTCCAACGTTTGGTCCGTGAAATCGCCCAAGATTTTATGACTGCGCTTCGCTTCCAAAGTTCGGCCGTGATGGCCCTTCAAGAGGCCAGTGAAGCTTATTTGGTTGGTCTTTTCGAAGACACCAACTTGTGTGCCATTCACGCTAAACGTGTTACCATTATGCCGAAGGATATTCAACTGGCCAGAAGGATCAGAGGAGAAGGAGCTTTGTGAAGCATGTCATCTTGAAAAAAAAAAAAAAGAAAAAAGTCAAGAACTCTTGAAACCGGAATTATTTCTTCGCTGATTCTATTTTCATTCGTCACTTTATTTTTTTACTTCTAAATTTTTATTTTTACAAATAATAAAACGTATGTCTTCCGCTTTTCTCTGTGACCAATCTGAAAAACAAGTGGACGCTAGTTTATTATAGTTCTAAATTAGCCGATATGACTGTTTCGCTTCCAAAGATCTGCCATGATGGCATTTCAAGAAGCCAGGGAAGCTTATTTCGAAGACACCAACTTTCATGCCAAACGTGTTCCCCCATTATGCCGAAAAATGTTTAGCTGGCCAGAAGAATCCGAAGAAAAAAAAAACTCTTAAGTGATATTTTTGCCGCCCCCCCCCCTCCCCCCAAAAAATCCCTTTTAAAACATTTTTTTATTTTTATTTTTTTAAGGAAAACTAAAAGCATATACCTCATCGACTATTTTTATTTTAATTCATTTCTCTGTTTTTTAATTCCATTTTGCCAGACTGTAAATACTTCAGCAATCGTGCACTATAGTTAACAGCCGAAAAATCGAGATTGAGCAAAATACACAGCATAACTGTTCTCAAACGCATTAAGACTTGATTGTCTACCGACCTGCAAATTTTTAAAGTTCTAAAACAGTTTTATTTTAACTTGTTTCGTTACTTTTACTTAGCCGAACACTTATCAAATATGGCCGTCTTTTTTTTTTTTACCTTAGCTAATTTCAGGCTAAAGACTTTATTCTAAGTCTACTGGCAGCCACCTCTCGGACTTATGGTTAGTAAGAACTCTTGTTCGGATAAGTGAAAGGAAACTACGTTACTCAACTTAGTTTCAGAACTTAAAGACTAAAGGTCTATAGAAAATTAATTTTTAAAGTTATTTGTTGCATATTTTCGATTCCTACACTGTTAACTATACTGCATGATTGCCAGTACTCTATACTATTCGTTGCTGAAAAAACGAGTGGAGATTCTAAGAAAAAAATTTCATTAACAAATTGACGTTATCTGAATTTAAAAAAAAAATTTTTTTTAAATAGTTATTTGAAGACTTCCTTATGTCTGTCAGAACTGTGAAATTTAAAATTTTAACTCATTGAATTCTACCAATTTAATCTGGATTCAACTAACCCTAATCCCCTAAACACATTTTGGCGTAAACTGTTAACTGCAAATATTCAATTTCAAGTCCGTCCATGAAATTTTAGTTGTGCTCAAAAGAAACGTCTTGGCCTTTTGGCCAGAGTGTAGTATCTGTTCCGATGGATACTACACCCCATAGACCGGTACTGTCTTGGCCTCCGGGTCTTGATTTACGCCGCTCTATCGGTTGGTCTGTCCTGTGCAGTTCTATGAGGTGCACCCTCCCAGGTTTTGCCTTCTCGCCCTTTGAGAAGGGGTTAGTTTATTTCTAATCGCCTGAGGCGCCCCTACCGGGGAATGCCGACGGGACTGCCCAGCCAATTTTTAATGGCCAGAGCGCTCAAACTCTCGGGCGCTGGTTTTTCAAATCCCACTTTTCCGACCCGACCTTGTGTCACATCTTACCTTGTGGGAGGAAGATAAATAAAACTTCAATATGTATCAATACTCGTCGCCTCCATTATGCAGTGTTTAAGTTACATATACAGCACTGATATGTGTGTGTGTATATATATATATATATAGCACTGTTTCAGTTACATATACAGCATTTATATTGGATAAAATCCTCAATTATAATTTACATTATCAGATTTTAAAACTTTAACACCCAATTACATTCCAGAATAGTTAACCCTGTCACCCATTTATCCTTCGTATTAAACCAGTCTAAGATTGATCAATGAAAGCATAGAATTCAGACAACGCTGCCCTAAACTGTAGACCCCTAACCCCTACCCCTAATCTTAATTTCGGAAATGCGTTTCATAAAATACCCGAGTTCGTAGATACATTAACAGATTTGGCATTTTAGCTAGTTACAAAATGTAGTATCTGTTCCGATGGATGCTCACCCTATACACCGGTCCGGATTCCACCGGTCTGCATTATTGTCCTGTGCGGTTCTAGGTCAACCATCCCAGGCTTGGCCTTCTAACCCTTTGAGAAGGGTTAGTTTATTGCGAATCGCATAAAGCGCCCATACCGGGGAATGCCGACGGGGCTGCACAGGCTTTTTTTTTTTTTTTTTTTTTTTTTTTTTTTTTGACAGCCAGACTGCTCTTCTTCCTCTAGGGCGCTGGCTTTTCAAATCCCACTTTCCCGACCTTGTGTCACATCTTACCGCTGTGGGAGGTAGATAAATACCATGATCAAAGTGTAGTATATGTTCTGTGGGAGGTAGATTAATACCAAGTGTAGTATCTGTTCTGATGTTACACTTGGTAATTCTGTCGTCGGTCAGTGGATGAGAAATATTTCTAGACTTAGGCCATTTTTAT
The DNA here is from genome assembly GCA_963556195.1 of Sepiola atlantica. Classification (NCBI taxonomy): domain Eukaryota; kingdom Metazoa; phylum Mollusca; class Cephalopoda; order Sepiida; family Sepiolidae; genus Sepiola; species Sepiola atlantica. Next base: position 45,099,452 of record OY744553.1, on the reverse strand, counting down.
TTTTGTTTCAATCCAGACTGCCCTTTTTGGGAATGTTGATTTTTTTTTTTTTTTTTTTTTCTCTCTCTCCACCTTAGAAACCGACCTTGCATCTAACTTTGCTCTCGTGGGTTAGACAGAAAATGGGAACGGATTCAAAGACTTGGTTTTGATAAATAAATCTATTACATAATACAGGGTGTGCCGCAAGTCTTGGACACATTTTGACATTGAATATCAATTTCAAGTTCTTATATCTACTGAACTCTGAATGATAAGATGAAGCTGGTTTCATTTTAAAGTTAAATTCATTAATTTGTTTGAAAGAACGTTTAAAAAAAAAAAAAAAAAAAAAAAATTTAAGACCCGCCGAAATGACGTTTACCCGCCTCCTTAAAACCTCCATTATTCAGTGTTTAGCTTATACTTAAAACTAGCAGGGCTATCCGGCGTAGCCCGGGACAAAAGTGTAACATATTTCGGCACTTCTGCATTTCAACCGTCACTTGGACTTAATCTGCTTTCCTCGTTTTGAAGGCAGGGGCAGACAACCAACCGGAAGTAACCGAATTAGATGTTTTTTATCCAAAATGACAATAATAACAGCGAACAATGTATCGTTATTGAATATAAAAAAATATTTTATTTAATAATTTTATTTATTTATTTATCTATTTTTTTAATTTTTTATTTTAAAATTTTTTTAAAATTTTTTTAATGAATTGAAACTTTCTCAATAGTCAACAGTGATCTTTTAAAACAAGAATTTATAATTTAAAACGAAAATCCAACAGTCACCATTGGTTTCCGGTCGACTCGGTGGAATGAATGGAACTCTTCAATTATTAAGTCCACGTGACGGCTGAAATGCAGAAGTGCCCATATTTCTATTAAAACTTCTTTCTCTATCCTTTCTCCTTCCCTCTTCCTAACCCCCTCTATCTCTTCCGCCCAGCCCATTCTTCTCTCTGAACATAAGGGCAGACAACTCACCTTTTATATAGATTCCTCGAAGGATGAGTCTGCATAAAAGTAACTTGATAAAAAAAAAAAATCGGTTATTTCCCTTAAGTTAGTACATAAAATAAATGAAAAACCGAACACCCGTGACAAATTATTTATTCCGGGCAAAGCTGATCAAGAATATATCAAGTTTGTGGGTCTTAGTTTTGTAGTTTTTTTTACTTTTAGCTATAGGGCGAGTCTGTCTGTCTGTCTGTCTGTCTGTTTAAGTTCGTAAATATATTAGCAGACGTATTCAAACACGAACCTATTCAATAATACAGGGTTTGCAAGAACTCTAAGACAAATTTTTACATTGAATATCAATTCCAGGTCCTTATCTCTACCGAACTGGGTGGTTGTAACATGGAACTGGTATGATTTTAAAGCTAAATTTATATTCTATTGTAAAGTACGTGATAGCTAATAGTGTTTGTAAAAAAGATTATTTTAATTTTTTTTTTTTCAACGTCGGGTAACCTTGAGAGTATACGATAAAATAGAGTATTGTTGCCACATCTTGGCTGGTGCACCAACCACTAGCTTTTTTAAAAATATATTAAACGGGGTGCACAAATAATGTTTAATTTAATAGGTCCCGAATTGTCTGCCAAGCAGTGTTTTAGAAGAACTTCCACTGAATATGCTCAGACAAGATACTTGTAATTCACTCAAGGGAGGCGCGAGAGTGCTCTATCCCTTAATAGAATTCACGAATGGCCTATGCTGGAAATCTCATTTCTTTTATCAATTATAACTCAAAAACCAATAAACCAAATTAGTTAAAACTTTGCCCAACATTTTTATTTGAAAGGTTACGACTTTGCCGGCTAGTACCTGAAAAAGTTACTGAAAAATATGCCTGGAGATGCCCCACCCAGGATTGCCGGGCTAGGATTTCGTTGCGATCGGGGACGTTTTTTTCGCGGTCGAAACTCGCCATATCAACAATTTTAAAAATGATCTACCTGTGGTCCCAGGATATGGTTTAAAAAAGTTATTATTTTCGCGTTTTACAGTTTATAAAAACAGTTTATTTCAGTTACAAAAAAAATGTTAAAAAAAAAAACAATGCGTAATTGCAAAAAAAAAAAATGGTTTAAAAAAGTTATTTTCGCGTTCTAAAGTTTATAAAAACAGTTTATTTCAGTTAAAAAAAAAATGGTTTAAAATGTTAGCGTTTATAAAAAATTTTCTTACATAAAATGGTTAAAAAATATTAATTAAAAAAAAGTTTATTCATTTCAGCTATGGGTTTGTTCACTTATTTCATTTTTTGTATAAAAATATATGCATTTCTTTTTCTTTACGTATATTCATCGTCTTACATTGTTGTCGTCTGCCGACTCGGCAGGTCTCGGACGCTTCCGTTAGCTGTCGGCTCGCTGCTGCCGGGCAGTCACGGAAATTAGGGTCAATATCTAAAACAGTACCGAAAAGGTAGTGGTAGGAGAGAAAGAAGAAAGAAAGGAAAGGTGGCAGTAGGAGGGAAAGAAGAAAGAAAGGGTGGCGGTAGGAGGGAAAGAAGAAAGAAAGGAAGAAAAGGTGGTGGTAGGAGGCAAAGAAGAAAGAAAGGAAAGGTGACAGTAGGAGGGAAAGAAGAAAGAAAGGAAAGGAAAGGTAGCAGTAGGAGAGAAAGAAGAAAGAAAGGAAGAAAAGGTGGTAGTAGGAGGCAAAGAAGAAAGAAAGGAAGAAAAGTTGGTGGTAGGAGGCAAAGAAGAAAGAAAGGAAAGGTGACAGTAGGAGGGAAAGAAGAAAGAAAGGAAAGGTAGCAGTAGGAGAGAAAGAAGAAAGAAAGGAAGAAAAGGTGGTGGTAGGAGGCAAAGAAGAAAGAAAGGAAGAAAAGGTGGTGGTAGTACCGATTTTTCAACTCTGATAGAGTCGTGCATTGAATATTGTTGCTACAGCTGTTATTGCACCAACCATTAGTCTCCTTCTTGGAAGGGCGCAAAAAAGAATTTCTAACCTAATAGTATCGCACTACACCCGACTAGTAGCAAAATCCCACCTCTTTACTATACAATCTAGAATATTTTCTACTCTGATTATTTCTTATCGTTTTTTTTTTGTTTTGCTTTCGGAATTTCCTTTCTGCTCACTGTTTTCATGACCATACTAACACGCAAAAAATTAAATGTAATGTGAACAAACATCTTGCTGTATAAATCTCCATCCAGCTTGCCCCTATAAATACATCGCCGGAAGGCGTCTTTTTCGCTTCCGGTTGCGGCACCGTGGAACAGGCTGCCAGTAGTTGTGGTCAGCCAGCAGATGTTCAAACAGTTCAAGGCAGCGTTGGATTCATCATGGCCGTTGATCTTTGGATAATTACCGTTCACTTCAGCAGCGGAAGGTAAGAGACGTGATTCTGGCGTAAAGCATAATCAACTAGAATTTAAATACATTTTTTTCGAGAAGTTTTAAACTTGGAAAATTAGAAGTAAGGTAGCATTTTTATTCAGTGTTTATCCTTCGTGGAACAGCCAACGTAATGATGTTTATTATATCAGGTAGGGTTAGGATTACGTTTGCGTAAATCGATGATGGAGAGTAATTCTAATTAATTTTAATAGTTAAGGGCAAGTGACAGTCGCAGAAAATCTAAAAGTAAATAGACATGTTTAAGTTAATATGTATGTATATAAATATACAAAACCTAAAATATAAATACAAGGAACCACGTGTAAAAATAAGGTCACCCATTATATTGACACAACAAAGAAACAGGATATAGGCCACTCTATAGAAAACAGAACAATAGAACAATAGTCAAACTAACCGGACCCAAGTTGAAGTCAGTGTCCCTACCTATGCTAGCTTGAACACCGCTGACACTGAGTAGTAATTAAACCCAAGGTCTTACGTAGAACACGAAGAGAAACTGGGAGCTTAGGAAGATCTGTCATTCCAGTAATCATAGGAGCAACCAGATTCATGAAAAATAATTTTTTAAAAACTACCTAGTGAACCAAGTGCAAGAGAGATTCAAACAAATGCGGTTAAAATAGACGGTTAGAATCTTAGAAAGATCTCTCGGTTTGAGTCTCTGAAATAGCGGGTGAATGTCTGGCATCCAGTAGGATGCCTCATCCCCAGCAAAAAGATAAGATCATTGAAAATAAAAGTTAGTTGCTGAACTTTGACATTAATCGATTCGTCAAGAGGTGACGGTGGCTAAGTGGTAAACGAGATGGACTGACAACCTAGGTGTGCCAAGTTCGAATCCAGTTCATTCCACAGAAACACTTTCACTTGGGATGTTGGCAACCTTCACGTGGTCTCTATTTGTGAGTACCCGATGCCTTTCTCGAAAGAATTCTAACTAGAAATATATCGGGGAAACCAATGCCAACACTAGAACCATCTGATTCCTAAGAGATGAATGCATATAGCCGTCCAATGGTGGAACTTTTTTTGTCGATACATTTTTCTTCGTCGCTTTAGCCATACCCCTACCAAATCGGAAATAATATTTCCAATGCCGAAAGTGAAAACCAAAAGTCTTTTATATTTCATCGCAGGAACGCCGAGAGCTTCGAAATGCCTGAAGAATTGCCCAAAACTTTTTTCAGCGTAATTTCCTTTCGACCGTTCTTAACGGTTCTTACAAATCGAATAAGAATAGAATTCGTGTAAGATGCGTCCATTCGATCTGCGCGTTTAGCGATGGGAATTCTTTTGCAAGATAAAGCATGACAGACCAACGAAAATTATATTGTGTTCTTCAGAATTACGTGATCTATTCCCAGCTTCTTTTGTTCCAGCTCGTTTGACGCATTGGTCTAGTGGTCTCCACCAATTAACTGTTTTGATAACTCATTGTAATACAGCTTCCTATTCCAGTAGCTTCTTTCCGACAACCGCGGACTTGTGGAACTCTCTTCCTGCTGACTGTTTCCCCCCTACCTATGATTTTGGTCTTTTTCAAGACTAAGGCCAATAGGTATCTCCTGTCTTTGCGATAACCACATTTGTTCTTGTTAGCTCCTTACATCAAGTGGCTTCATGCCTTGTCTGGAGCGATTTCCATAAAAATATAGATAATGAGTCAGAAGTAACCGATGAGTCTTTTCTATAAATATTATTATGGTATGTGTTCTTTAGAGATGTCTGATCTATTCTCAGCTTCCTTTGTTCCAGCTCGTATGACTCGTTGGTCTAGTGGTCTCCATCAATTTGCTGTTTTGATACCTCATTGTAATACAGCTTCCTATTCCAGTGGCTTCTTTCCAACAACCGCAGGCTTGTGGAACTCTCTTCCTGCTGACTGTTTTCCTCCTATCTATATCCTTGGTCTTTTCAAGACTACGGCCAATAGGCATCTCCTGTCTTTGCGATAATCATTTTTGTTCTTGTTAGATCAAGTGGCTTCATGCCTTGTTTGGAACGATTTCCATTTTTAAAAAAATGTGATATTTTAAATTTAAGCATGACAGACTGGAAAAGTATTAATTTAAACTTAAGCGTGACAGACCAAACATGTGTTATTTCAAACTTAAGCGTGACAGACCAAACATGTGTTATTTCAAACTTAAGTGTGACAGACCCAACATGTGTTATTTCAAACTTAAGTGTGACAGACCAAACATGTGTTATTTCAAACTTAAGCGTGACAGACCAAACATGTGTTATTTCAAACTTAAGTGTGACAGACCAAACATGTGTTATTTCAAACTTAAGCGTGACAGACCAAACATGTGTTATTTCAAACTTTAGTGTGACAGACCAAACATGTGTTATTTCAAACTTAAGCGTGACAGACCAAACATGTGTTATTTCAAACTTAAGCGTGACAGACCAAACATGTGTTATTTCAAACTTAAGCGTGACAGACCAAACATGTGTTATTTCAAACTTAAGCGTGACAGACCAAACATGTGTTATTTCAAACTTAAGCGTGACAGACCAAACATGTGTTATTTCAAACTTAAGCGTGACAGACCAAACATGTGTTATTTCAAACTTAAGCGTGACAGACCAAACATGTGTTATTTCAAACTTAAGCGTGACTGACCAAACATGTGTTATTTCAAACTTAAGCGTGACAGACCAAACATGTGTTATTTCAAACTTAAGTGTGACAGACCAAACATGTGTTATTTCAAACTTAAGCGTGACAGACCAAACATGTGTTATTTTAAACTTAAGTGTGACAGACCAAACATGTGTTATTTCAAACTTAAGCGTGACAGACCAAACATGTGTTATTTCAAACTTAAGTGTGACAGACCAAACATGTGTTATTTCAAACTTAAGCGTGACAGACCAAACATGTGTTATTTCAAACTTAAGCGTGACAGACCAAACATGTGTTATTTCAAACTTAAGTGTGACAGACCAAACATGTGTTATTTCAAACTTAAGCGTGACAGACCAAACATGTGTTATTTCAAACTTAAGCGTGACAGACCAAACATGTGTTATTTCAAACTTAAGCGTGACAGACCAAACATGTGTTATTTCAAACTTAAGCGTGACAGACCAAACATGTGTTATTTCAAACTTAAGCGTGACAGACCAAACATGTGTTATTTCAAACTTAAGCGTGACAGACCAAACATGTGTTATTTCAAACTTAAGCGTGACTGACCAAACATGTGTTATTTCAAACTTAAGCGTGACAGACCAAACATGTGTTATTTCAAACTTAAGCGTGACTGACCAAACATGTGTTATTTCAAACTTAAGCGTGACAGACCAAACATGTGTTATTTCAAACTTAAGCGTGACTGACCAAACATGTGTTATTTCAAACTTAAGCGTGACAGACTAAAAACTGTTTCTTTTTAAACTTTAGTATTATTTTAAATTTAAGCATCGCAGACGAACGAAAATTATATTTCAAGTTAAGCATTACAGACCAAAACGTGTTATTTCAAATTTAGACCTGACAGACCAAAAATCGTTATTTCTAAATAATTTTTTGATGGCATTCTTCTGATCTTGGAATTTTTCTGATCCGCTGCACAGGCCGTGATCGTCCGCTCGTTGTGCCTGTCGTAAATCGGCGCTCGCTTTCTAAACGAATCGCAGCGTCAATTGTGTGGTCTCAGTCAGTGTTGCAACACAAAAAAGATTCCCTCTTCAGACAAAATTTTCAGTTAAAAACGAATAACAAAGGTTTATTTTGAGGATGGGGTGTGACGGTGGCTTAGTGGTTAACGACACGGTACGAGATCACGCCAGCACGTGGATATGTATATATATTAAAAGTTCATACCTTTTTTTAAAAGCATCCAAATAAATTTTAAATAAATAATTTTAAATAAATAAATTTTAAATAAATAATTTTAAAAAAAGGTATGAACTTTTAATATATATACATATCCACGTGCTGGCGTGATCTCGTACCGAAAGTGAAAAAAAAAACAAAAAAAAACACCTCATGGGCCAGTTACACCATCTGCGACCGGCAGACCATTAACATCGGATCTACAAACTACACTGATGAAGCCGATTGTACTCGGAGAAATACATCTGTAATATAAACTAAAAAAAAAATGAAAGTTTATTAAAAAAAAAATCGGTTTCGATTTTTTCTTTTTTAATAAAAAATTATCGCATCTTAACATGCTTTAAAAGGTATTTTGTTTTACCTTACCCCTTGTTTTTAAAATTTATTTGGATGCTTTTAAAAAAAGTATGAACTTTTAATATATATATATATATATATATATATATATATATATATATATATATATATATATATATATATATATATATATATATATATTTGTTGAATATAAGAGAAACTCATGTCTAGATATCCTTTGGTAGATCCTTTCAATAGTCCGAATTAGGTACTTCGGAGACAAATCCAAATTATTGCAAATTCATCAGCCAATTTCCCTCCGAAACTAAGATCCTAATTCGGATTATTGAAAGGATCTACCAAAGGATATCTAGACATTTGTTGTCTCTTATATTCAACAATACTTGCCCGCAAGAGAAGATGCTGCCTATATATATATATATATATATATATATATATATATATATATATATATATATATATATATATGAAATGAAGTAATAAAATAAAGTGTCAATCAAATTTTATTAGAATTCAAAGTTCAAGCAAAGTATCCTTAAGTCCTTAGCTCATGAGTTTTCAAAGATAATTCTTCTCTTCAGAGGACCATTACCGCAGTTATACTACTACAGGTAATAAAATTACGCTTTGAAAATATATAAAATTATATACACAAATACATAAAAATACATACCATCAAACATATCAACCCAAAAACATACTTTTTGTCGAATCCATACAGTCCATCCAGGTCATACATATTGAGAAGCATAATCAGGAAAGACTTTACTCCAAGTTACAAACAGCAGTCCAAATACGTGTAATTGAAGGGGCTGACAAAGTTATCCAGTCCCGAAATGTGTCAATATTCAATGTTAATGATAAATAAATCAAATAATATAGAAAGTCCAATCAAAGTTCCAAAATCCCGAAATGTGCAACCCAAGTCAAATCAAAGTTCGTTGTTTATATATATAATGTATTTTTATGTAATTGTATTTATAGATGATTGTAGCGTTTGTTGCTTTACGCTTAATACTATTTCGATTGTTTTCACTTCCTAAGTGATAAAGGTGCAGAAGATTGTATTATTAGTTGCCTTTAACTTTATAGGTCATATTCTTCGTTAATATTTTTATTAATTCTTCGTTAATATTTTTATTAATTTTACACGTACATAAAAATGGACACGTGTTTCTGGCTCACAGCCGTCATCAGCATAGCTAATTAAGACAATAATTGAACCTTCGATATTGATGTCAATAGCCGGCGTTTTATCTCCGGACTATGACGCTT
>OY744553.1:45080643-45085643 GCA_963556195.1 Sepiola atlantica | reverse complement strand
ATATTATTTTTTTAATATTTTATTATTTTTTTTAATTTTGAAATTTTTAAAATTATCTTTTTAAAAGTAAATATTAATTATTTTTATTTGATTCTTTTTAAAGTAAATATAATTTATTTGAAGTGAATATTAATTATTCTTTTATAGTAAATATTTTTTATTTTGATATATGTATTTGCGTTTGTGCATCTGCATAAGTGCGTGTGTGTGTTTTACGACTGTGCGTGCCTGTGCGCACACGTGCGCTAACAACGATCATGCTGTGTCGGTTCTAAATTATCAATTGGGGTAATAACAGTTTTAAAATTAAAAAAAAAAACAACCTAAAAACTAAAAAAAAAAACCTGGTAAATCCATTAAAACGTCGTAAAGACACAAAAACTCAATTTAACGTGAAGTAGAAAAAAAATTGGGCCATAAAAAACACACACAAAAAAAAACCAAAGCAATTATAGAACACGGTTGTATCAGCCATATTTATTTGATGAATTCTTTCGTAGACAACCGCGAACTTCTATTTGGACCCAATTATAATATATCTTTATTCGGTCGGTTACGGTTAGGGTTTTATTTATCTTCCTCCCACAGCGGTAAGATGTGACACAAGGTCGGGAAAGTGGGATTTGAAAAGACAGCGTCTGAGAAGGTGAGCACTCTGGCCTACAAAAAATGCCTGGGCAGCCTCGTCGGCATTCCCCGGCAGGGGCGCCTCAGGCAGTAAGCAATAAACTTACTGCTCCCCAAAGAGGGGAGGCAAAGCCTGGGAGAGTGGACCTCCTAGAACTGCACAGGACAAACCCAGAGACCGGCGTCATCAAGACCCTAAGGCCAAGACGGTATCGGCCTATGGGGTGTAGTATCCATCGGAACAGATACAACACTTTGATCTTGGCCAAAAGGCCCAGCCCCATGAGATCTCAGTTTATAACAGCTGTTGATCGATAACATCGACATGCAAGTGTCGCAGATTTTGTACATGTCTGCGTAAATAAAAATAACAATATATAAAAGCTCTATTTGATATTGAGCACTTTTTATAAACCCGGTCTGCGATATTTTAGATGTAGTTAGCATCCCTGAGAATTTAAACTGCATTTTTTTAGTGTTTAAAATGACTCAAAGCTTCTTTAATATATATATATATATATATATATATATATATATATATATATAGAATTATAGAAAATAAAAACTATACACACATTAAGGTTGTACACATTATAACTTATTTCGACCCCTTAATTAGGTCTCCTCAGATGTATAAACAACCACGTCAAAAAACCAAATTGGTTTTTTGACGTGGTTGTTTATACATCTGAGGAAACTTAATTAAGGGGTCGAAATAAGTTATAATGTGTACAACCTTAATGTGTGTATAGTTTTTTCTTTTCTATAATTCTGTTTTGCTCTGTTTAAATTACATTGAGCTCTGTTATTCAGATTCTCAACACAAAATTGAAATCTACACACTATATATATATATATAGAGAGAGAGAGAGTGAGAGAGAGACGGGGGGGAGTATTAGAAGGCTATCACAATGCAAGAAATGGAAATATATCGGCGTTGAGAAATAAGACAAAAACAAGTGATTTCAATTATATATTTTTTCAAAAACTTTTTTAATAATTTTTTTCTTCTATATAGCAAATCTTACTTGATTAGGCAAAACTTCAACACTGATGTAATCTGTGTGACCGTGTTCCATAATATATTTCGAGGAAAACCTCTTTGTCAAATGGTGGGTGTTTCAAATTTCAAAAGAAACGTGGGGATGGCAATATTGCATACAACGCAGTAAATATTAATATCTGCAGCAAATGTAATAAAACTAAAACTATAATTGATTTTTTTTTGATTTTTATTATTTTAATTACTTATTTAATTTATTTTTCAAACAATAAAAACGAAAATTTGGCGTTGCTAGAGAAAGCGAGGAGGATAACAGAGGATGGGGGAGAAAAGAACAGTGGGGGGGAGAACGACGCAAAATGTTTTTTTTTATTGCTTTTAAAAGAGCTCCCTCCCAACTAAGAGAGAGAGAGAGCCAGGAAGAGAAAGAGATACGAAGAGAAAGATAGGAAGAGATAGATAGGAAGAGAGTGAGAGAGAAAGAGAGAAAGAAAGAAAGAGAGAGAAATAGAAAGAGAGTGTGAGAGAGAGAAAGAAAGGGAGAGATACAGAGAAAGAAAGAAAGAAAGGGAGAGAGAGAGAAAGAAAGAAAAGGGAGAGAGATAGAAAGAAAGAAGGGGGAGAGACAGAGAGAAAGAAAGGGAGAGAGAGAGAAAGAAAGAAAGAAAGGGAGAGAGAGAGAAAGAAAGGAAGGGAGAGAGATAGAAAGAAAGAAGGGGGAGAGACAGAAAGAAAGAAAGGGAGAGAAAGAAAGAAAGAAAGAAAGAAAGAAGGAAAGGGAGAGAGAGAAAGAAAGAAAGAAAGAAAGGGAAAGAGAGAGAAAGAAAGAAAGAAAGAAAGGGAGAGAAAGAGAGAAAGAAAGAAAGAAAGAAAGAAAGAAAGGGAGAGAAAGAAAGAAAGAAAGGGAGAGAGAGAAAGAAAGAAAGAAAGGGAGAGAGAGAAAGAAAAAAGGGGAGAGAGAAAGAAAGAAAGAAAGAAAGAAAGGGAGAGTGAGAGAGAGATAGGAAAAGAGAGAGAGAGAGAGGACTGTGAACTCTTATGCCTCATCGATAAACTATCTTTCTGGCTATCAAGTTTCATTTAAATTATCTCCCTTTATTATTAATTAGCATATTTTCAGTTTTTAAATCAAATTACTTTAATTAATTACTGTGAATATTGACGAAATTATTACAAATATAGAAAAATAAGACAATAAAATTACAAAGGAATAACACCAAACATTAATTTATTATAGATTGTTTAAAAAATAGTTATGCAAATTAGACAGATATACAAATGTCTATCGGTCTTTCCACTGTACTTTATATACAGTATTTCAAAATAGTCCGTTTTATTATTGATTTAAATAACAGTAACCCGTCTGGATGGTAGTATAGGAGTGATACATTGAGATTCGTATTGATTCAATCTAGATAGATTGAGTCAAGCCTAAATGCAGCGAAATGTTAATATATGAATGTCTTTGGGTCTTATGTCATATATATATATATATATATATATATATATATATATGTTATGTTAGTTCTATATATATATATACATATATATATACATATATATATGTTATGTTAGTTCTATATATATATATATATATATATATATACATATATATATATATATATATATATATATATATATATATATATATATATATATAGTATGTCAAAGTATTTCGTTGTATAATTGTTTTGATGTGTACGGTTTTCGGAGTGATACATGAAAAATACTTTCGCATTCATTCATTTAGTTGGTGTTTCCTTTTTCATTTCCCATTACGTCGGATTACTCTCATCCCTCCTTTCTCATATATATATATATATATATATATATATATATATATATATATATATATATATATATATATATATATATATATATTACAATTTCATGTATCCACATAACATGTTATAAATAGATATAATTATTTATGTATCAATTTTCAGTATTTACTTCAACAGCGGTCGATAGTAAGTAGAGCTAGGTAGTAATCTATGAAAATATATTTATGGCAATTAAGCTTGATTGCCATATATATTTTCATTGCTTACTATATATGTATATATATATAAATATTTATATATATATGTATATATATATATGTATACATATATGTATATATATATGTATTATATATATATAGATATGTATACATATATGTATATATATATATGTATTATATATATATATGTATGTATGTTCGAGATATACGTGTGTACCGCAAACAAATGCGACATTATTGTCTCATGGGGCGTCATTAGGATGTCGCTTAAACTCATGCAAATACACTTATTGTTGTGACTCTGGCATTTCACGTGCGCTCGAGACAACCGGGTTTTTATTCGCGTCCGCCATTAAAACCGGGTCAGCCGCGCATGTTATTGAAATCCTACCTAAAGGACGGCAAAACAAACGCTGCTATTTCATGGAAACATCAATATCAAATCATACAAACTATTCCTCATCCTCTCCTCCATTTAATTAAATACACTACGGTAGGTGACATGTCGACTTGGATAATCGTTATCTTCTGGTCGCTGTTCGTTTGCTTTTGCAGCATCTCACCTCCTGCGAGACCATTTTGTGTCGAAGACGCACGTAATATGTTCTTCCCGAATGGATTGTAAACAAAATCGTCTATGTTGTAAATTAATAGTCTATATTCAGAAATCTCCTTGCGAGCGTGACCTGTCAGCAGCGATTTGTATGGGACAAAACACATCTGGTATCCCCTAGACGTATCTATGATCAACTTCAGGATGATCTGAACAAAGTATTGTCTTGGTCTTCCAGCTGGGATTAACTGCTGAACTCTGCGAGATGCTGTCATCGTCTACTGCAGACGCTTCCGACGTTTAGCCGAATTTACTTTGGGTACCTCTAGCTTAAATAGCAGACAGTTAAAACTAAGTCTGTCAACAAAACGCACACCTATTGGCTTTCCACCTACTACCCAACTGACTATCAGTTTTCCTAACCCTAACCCTAACCCTAACCCAACTGACTATCGGTTTTCCTAACCCTAACCCTAACCCTAACCCAACTGACTATCGGTTTTCCTAACCCTAACCCTAACCCTAACCCAACTGACTATCGGTTTTCCTAACCCTAACCCTAACCCTAACCCAACTGACTATCAGTTTTCCTAACCCTAACCCTAACCCTAACCCAACTGACTATCGGTTTTCCTAACCCTAACCCTAACTATACCCCTACCCCAACTGACTATCAGTTTTCCTAACCCTAACCCAACTGACTATCGGTTTTCCTAACCCTAACCCTAACTATACCGCAACTGACTATCGGTTTTCCTAACCCTAACCCTAACTATACCCCTACCCCACTTGACTATCGGGTTTCCTAACCCTAT
>OY744553.1:45065643-45078143 GCA_963556195.1 Sepiola atlantica | reverse complement strand
GATAAAACATCTTAACACAAACGCACCGATCTACAGTTAGATACAGCCTATTATAAAGCTGTATGAACGTATAAAAGTCAGAAATATTAGATATGCTATATACTAATAGTGTCATTTGCCCATTGTCCGTTTATTGACATAATAAAACATCTTACCACAAACGCAACGATCTACGGATAGACAGAGCCTATTATAAAGTTGTGTGGACGTATAAAAGTCAGGAATATTCGATATGCTAAATACTAATAGTGTAATTTGACCATTGCCCGTTGATTGACATAATAAAACATATTAACACAAACGCACCGATCTACAGTTAGATAGAGCCTATTATAAAGTTGTGTGGACGTATAAAAGTCAGGAACATTCGATATGCTATATACTAATAGTGTAATTTGTCCATTGTCCGTTGATTGACATAATAAAACATCTTAACACAAACGCACCGATCTACGGATAGACAGAGCCTATTATAAAGTTGTGTGAACGTATAAAAGTCAGGAATATTCGATATGCTGTATACTAATAGTGTAATTTGACCATTGCCCGTTGATTGACATAATAAAACATCTTACCATTGTACGAATAGTGTAATTTGGACATTGTCCGTTGATTAATGTCATAGCTGCATGTGCATTGAAAAATAAAACAATCTTAAACATAATTCATGTACTTTGTCACACGAAAGAAACGGCGTCTAAAAGAATCACATAATACAAATTATTTTTATTATAGAAATTTGAATAATTTAGAACGTTTGTCACAATTTTTGAATATTTGTAAGAAATATGAATGTTTAGAAAACGATTTCTGTTTTGAATTTATTTTTCTGTTAGATTCACTTGAAGCATAAACATCGAGGAGACACTTCATTTTACTTTTGTGAAATGGTTTCATTTTAAAATAGAAAATGAAAAATATATCCAGGCAAGAAAAAATTGGCGGAACGAATACAAACATTCAAAAAAATATTTCGGATTTATTTTTAACACAAACATCGCGAAGATATTCATGTTTTTTTTTTATGGTAACTTTTTAAAAAGAAAAAAGGTAGTCTTCTATTATAAATGCTGCTTGTACAATCGATAACTTTAGGGTCGGTTTGGTTTGCGGCATATCAACCTCTTATGGGTCATTTAATGGCGAAAAATTAGTTGTAGTGAATAGTGTAATGCTTCAAGTTCTTTATATGTTCAACTATTTGGTTGAGTGAAAGGGGAACGGGGAAGGGGAGGAGACGTAGGGAAATTGTGGTTTACTTTAGTTGTTTTTTTTACGGCATATCAACTTTTTTCGAGTTATTTAATGACAAATCCGGTCATTTTGGGGAAAGTTTGTATGCTTCAAGTCTTTTATATCTTCAGATATTTATTCATGGTGTTTGGTTTGGTTTGGTTTGGTTGTTTTGTTTTACGTCATGTAAACCGTTTTAGGATTATTTAATGGCAAATCCGGTGATTTTGCTGAAAGTATTTATGCTTCAAGTTCTTTATGGTAACTTTTTAAAAAGAAAAAAAAGGTGATCTTCTATTATAAATGCCGTTTGTACAATCGATAACCTCAGGTTTTGGATAACGTAAAATGAGTTGCAACACGGGTATCTAACACAGGTAGAGCTCGAAATCTGGCTAGCCCTGTTGTCATTCAGATTCCACTTGTTATTTTTATTGAGCAATCACTGATAATTATCTGCGTAAAAACCTTCAGTGGCAAATAATAATAACAATAAGAAAGAAGAATAAAGAAAATGATTAGAAAAATACCCCATCAACTCAACAGAGATCAATGAGATGAGTAAGAGAGTATACCCAAGCAAACTAAGAAAGTTCCTTGAAACTAAATTGTATTGCGGCATATCAACCTCTTATGGGTCCTTTAATGCCGAAACATTAGTTGTAGTGAAAAGTTTTTATGCTTTAAGTTCTTTATATGTTCAAGTATTTGTTCATGGTGTTTGGTTGAGTGAAAGGACGGAAGGGGAAGGGGAGGAGAGGTAGGGAAATTGCGGTTCAGTTTAGTTGTTTTTTTTTACGGCATATCAACCCTTTTCGGGGTATTTAATGCCAAATCCGGTCATTTTGGTGAAAGTTTTTCTGCTTCAAGTTTTTTATATGTTCAAATATTTATTCATGGTGTTTGGTTTGGTTTGGTTGTTTTGTTTTACGGCATATCAACCCTTTTCGGGTTATTTAATGCCGAATCAGGTAATTTTGTTAAAAGTTTTTTATGCTTCAAGTTCTTTATATCTTCAAATATTCAGTCATGATGTTTGGTTTGGTTGTTTTGTTTTGCGACATATCAACGCTTTTCGGGTTATTTAATGCCGAATCCGGTCATTTTGGTAAAAGGTTTTATTCTTCAAGTTCTTTATATCTTCAAATATTCAGTCATGATGTTTAGTTTGGTTGTTTTGTTTTGCGACATATCAACGCTTTTCG
Source organism: Sepiola atlantica (assembly GCA_963556195.1). Classification (NCBI taxonomy): domain Eukaryota; kingdom Metazoa; phylum Mollusca; class Cephalopoda; order Sepiida; family Sepiolidae; genus Sepiola; species Sepiola atlantica. Next base: position 45,075,705 of record OY744553.1, on the reverse strand, counting down.
GGTTATTTAATGCCGAATCCGGTCATTTTGGTAAAAGGTTTTATTCTTCAAGTTCTTTATATCTTCAAATATTCAGTCATGATGTTTGGTTTGGTTGTTTTGTTTTGCGACATATCAACGCTTTTCGGGTTATTTAATGCCGAATCCGGTCATTTTGGTAAAAGGTTTTATTCTTCAAGTTCTTTATATCTTCAAATATTCAGTCATGATGTTTGGTTTGGTTGTTTTGTTTTGCGACATATCAACGCTTTTCGGGTTATTTAATGCCGAATCTGGTCATTTTGGTAAAAGGTTTTATTCTTCAAGTTCTTTATATCTTCAAATATTCAGTCATGATGTTTGGTTTGGTTGTTTTGTTTTGCGACATATCAACGCTTTTCGGGTTATTTAATGCCGAATCCGGTCATTTTGGTAAAAGGTTTTATGCTTAATTTTTTTTTAATATATTCAAGTATTTATTCATGGTTTATGGTTTAGTGAAAGGGGAGGGGGAGGGGGACGAAAAGAGGAAAGGGAAGGAGAGAAGGAAATTGTTTTCTTTTTTATTTTATTTTGCAGAACATGATTGAGTTTTCAAAGAGAAAAATAAGCAATAAAACTCAAACGTTTTTGGTGCGTTTTGGGGTCATGAAGCCAATATCTTCAGACAGCCTGATCTGGTAGCACAAAAACCTCAGGATCATCTTTTATATGGTTATATAGGTCCGGAAAACACATTGTTGCTGAGTTATACGTCATCGAAGCAAATGATAATGACATTATAATAAACATTTAGTTAAGCAATGTCGAGCCTGGTCAGTACCAGATGGGTGACCATTTGGGAATACAAGGCGCTGTATGTAGGAGGGACGGAAATATCAATCCTGGTAAACAAGATTAAGAGAAGGCACCACTGAATGCTCAAGTGGGGGAAGGAGACAGGAAGTTATTCTTTGATAATAGTCTTCCCTACCCCCCCATCAAAAATCGTGTTAGCATTCACAGAACAATTAACATTTTCATCAAGAACTGTCATATAAGAGAATGAGAATGATATTATATATATATATATATATATATATATATATATATAGATAGATAGATAGATAGATAGATAGATAGATAGATAGATAGATAGATAGAGAAAAAGAGATATAGAGAGAGAGAGATAAAGAAGAGAGATATAGAAAGAGAAAATCCATCCTTATTTTTTAAAAAAAAGCAGAGAACTCACACCCATATGCCTTTTCTTCTATAATATAAAAAGCAGTGTGTGTGTGTGTGTGTGTGTGTGTGTGTCCAGCTAAAAGTTTAAAGACCCACAAAGTTGGTATATTCTTGATCGGCAGTGCCCCGGGCGAATAATAATATCTAGAATTTAAAAAAAAATTATTTTTATTTTTTAAAGATCTCTGCCGTGGAAAGGGACGGTTTTCCAGACATTTCATGTACCAAGGGAAGTAACTGATTTTTCATCAAGGAGTTACTTCCCTTATGCCAAGTAATCCCTAGAGGAATCTATAAAAGTGAGTGTGTCCAAAAGGAACCAGGATCTACATGCGACTGAGGACCTCTTGTGAATTTGATATTCCCTAGAAACTTCCTTCTTCGGAGAAAGCCTGTTCAACCCGTCCACGGTTAATGACGTACCCGGTACAGGTATATGGAATAGATAAACACTATTCTTGTGAGAGGATCACAGGTAAAATAAGCCTGGGCCTGTTGCGACATACAAAATAAAACATAAAAAATAACATCAAGTTAAGAGAAATTCTGAGAGGAATGGAATGATGTAAATGAAACAGAGAAAGAGAGAGAGAGAGAGAGAGAGAGATAGAGACAGAGAAACGAAATCCATCCACAACCACCAAAAGAAAATGCCGATGAAGCACACTTTTATAAAATTCACAATCCGGTTTGCCAATACGGCAGACAAGAGAAGAAAATCTATCAAAGAAACATGAAGAACTAGAGCAAACATGGTGATTGTTATTTACTCTCTTGGCACCATCCTGATTCGGGCTGCGATGACCATCTTTATTTGAGGAAGTCTAAGGATTGTTTTGATAAACATTATATTTGAGATAAATTCACAGGAAAAAACACATATATATATAAAACACACACACACACACACACATATATATATATATATATATATATATATATATATATATATATATATATATATATATATATAAGGCTAAAATGCACGATATATCATAAAATGAAATGCTGTAAAAGACAAGATGTGCGCATTTTTATTTATTTATATATATATATATATATATATATATATATATATATATATGTGAAAAATTTCAACGGAAAACAGGTTAAAATGCAGGAAAAAAACAAAAACGAGAGATTTGACCAGTTTCGTTCGTATTAACGAACGTCTTCAGAAAAGTGAAGATTTGGAAACAATTTTATTTTGAAAGCACACACATGGGGGAAGGAAAAGATGATCCGATTGGACCATATGAGAAGACTTTTAGCGACATTGAAATATGATTTGACAAGTATGTGAGATATTCTTCTTTATTTATTTTTTCATTTTAATTTATTTTCTTTTTCGTTTTCCTTTTCGCACCTACTGAGCTAGTGTAGACAGAGGGGGTGAAGGCGATAAGAGGGAAGAAGACAGAAAAGTAGCCAGAATAAGCACACATAAAGTGGAAAGATATATATATATATATATATATTGTCGCTCCTTGAAAGTAGAGCACTGTAATTGGTAGTATTAACACAGCATGACGTCACTTGCTTATAATGCATCATTCCTTCCCTTAATAGAAGTAGAATGCCTCGACGTCAAAGCCGCCGTTAAAGTGTTAAAATTATCATAGTTTATTCACTGTTTACAATTGGCCCAGCGATTAGCGACGTCGGACTGGAGTTGAAAAATACTTGAGGTCCGGGGTTTCGAATCGCATGACCGGTAGTGAATAGTCATATCTCTATGCTGATGAGTCCCGATTGAAAAAGGACGAAACGTATACGTACATAGATAATAAACAATAACAAATATATATATATATATATATATATATATATATATATATATATATATATGCATGCATACAATTATGTGTATAAATATATATATAAGTATAAATAAACACAACCCAACCTATCACCTAGGAGCAGGCATGAAATTGATACACCGAACGTTTTTTTGTTTTTCTCCTGCATTTTAACCAGTTTTCTGTTTGTCTCTTTTTTCACACATTTTGTCTACCACGGCATTTCATTTTCATGACTTATATATATATATATATATATATATATATATATATATATATATATATATATATATATATATATATATATATAAGCGCCTCTATTGGTGAAGCACTCTGGTGAAGAAAATAATGATTTCAACAGCAATGCTCTTCGTAAAAATAATGAAATATTTTCAGTTATTAGAACTGTAATATATACATAAATAATTCTAATAACATTATATATATATATATATATATATATATATATATATATATATATATATATATATATATATATATATATATGTGTGTGTATATTTATATATATATATATATATATATATATATATATGGGAAAATGAAAAAGGAAAACCAAAAAATGGATGTTTTTTATGTGTACATCAACGTTTCGTCTTTATTTATAAGACTTCATCAGGATGATAAAATAGAGAAAAAATGTCATGCAAGCACAGATACATGTAGGGTAGACATATTGGGAAAAATAGAATGAAATAGTGGGAAAACGCTGGGTGGACGTCCGTATTTGTTGGAGAAATAGAAATGAATGTAGAAAAGAATGAGTGGGGAAAAAATGGAAGGATGGGGTGAGCCAGGACTACTGTGGCTGGTGGTAAGAGAAAGAGGTGGGGGATGAGCAGGGGTAAAGTGGATAGCAGAGAGGGAGGTGAGGAAGAGGGGGGGAGGGGGTGTTTGACCAGATGGCTGAGGTTCAAGATTGAAGGGGAAAAAGTAAGTAGGAATGTTTGTGTATGGGGGGTGTATGCAGGGAAAGGAGGATGGGTAGAGAGGAAGGGGGGCTGTGATTTTGGTGGATGGGCGAAAGTTATGGTCTTAGAGAGCGTTTTGAGAAAATATATATATAATAAAGTTAAAATATAAAAAGTACTAAAACAAATATTTTTCAAAAGAACTAAACCTCTCTTTAGAATCACATTACTTGTGTTTACATTAAAAAGAATACAAGGCGTATTTCTCTCGCATTAAAAGTGTGATCGTAGCGTTAGCCGAATGGTTACAAAACCAGCGTCTATAATACCTGCATCCGGGGTTCGAGTTGTTTGACTGGCGATACGGTTATGCAATTTCTTACTGACGTCCGTAAAAAAGAAACGCGAAACATAAATATGTCTATAGATATATAAATATTTATTAATTAATAATAATAATAATAATAATAATAATATATATATATATATAATATATATATATATATATATATATATATATATATATATATATATATATATATATATATATATATATATAAAGAGGTGTACTAAAAGCGAACTTTTAGGAGAGGTAAAACCTATTGTGAAGAGTATACAGCTCAATATCCAGGATAGAGCAGGTAGATATGAAGAAGAATGGAAAGGAATTAGAGAAGCAAAAGCCAAATCAAAATTCAATTCAAATGCTCAGAGCAAGGTATATTCCGCAAAAAGGCAATTTATTCAAGTTAAATTTTCCTTAAGCCAGGCTTTTCAAAGATCAAAATCTTATCATCAGAGGAAGTTGCTGGGATAGATAAGTTGGCAATGGCCAAGATTTAAAATTTGAAAAAAAGAAATAAAAGTTGTAGGGAAAGAAAACGCAGGGCAAAACTCTGCCCGAATGCAAGCAAATGTCCGATTGCTAAAAAGTGTATGTATATATATATATATATATATATATATATATATATATATATATATATATATATAAACGGTTTCTTCCTACTCTCATGATGTTAATTCTTTCCGCAATTGATTTCAATTTTTCAAGTTTTAATCCTAACCATTTTCTGTTTTCAAAGTTACTTCCCTTTGACCGTTCGTATTCTTATAACGGCCCAAATTTAAAATTAGAATTGAATAAATAAAGAAAAAAAAGTTAATAAATCAAATAAAATAAAGAATAATAAAATTATAATAATTAGTATATAAATAAACAAATATTAATAAGATGATAACTTTAGTTGAATAATTAAATAATTAAATTATGATAGGAATAATTAACTGCGTACCTACTCTTTGTTCTCTGCGGTATTCTGTCAACAACAGTTGATTCCATCAGTGCATCTCTTTCGTTCGTTTTTTCGACCACCTGGTCGTTAATTTTTGGTCTTTTGATAATGAAAGTTTTTCTTTCGAAAATTTAAGATTACCTTATTCCGGAACTTTTATTTGCCTGACAGTAACCTTTTTTTATTTACTGTTCCGGTATTTAATCGGTTTTACGTGAAATATTAATAAATTGATTTTAGATTCCATTCTTGTTTTCTCTTCTCGTTTGTTTTTGTTCACCTTCTCCACCTTCCGGTACCTATATCACATTGCTCCAGCCTCGGATTACAAACCTACACTTATATATATATATATATATATATATATATATATATATATATATACGTACTCGATTTATTGTTATTGTTTTTGTTCCTTACAACTTGCATCTTACCCGGAACTTGCATTGCCCACAGCCTTTCAAAAACTTACTACTAATATATATATATATATATATATACATATATATATATATTTTTTTATATATATATATATATATATATATATATATATATATATATATATATATGAACTAGACGATCTGACCATTTTTTGAATGAGGTATTGTGCACACTCCCAAGCATTAACCCATACTTCAGGGATGGGGTTGTTTTTTGTCCGATCGCCTGGGGCGCCCTTACCAAAGAATGCCGACGATTTAATTCTTAAGTATTCTCACACTTTCCGTCCTTGTGTCACATCTAAAATATAATTCTATAAATAGCAACTAGCATCTTTACCGCGATATGCGCGCAGATCAAAAGGACGCATATTCTAAACATTAAGGATTGTTATTTCAATTCTTTGCTCCGGTCAAATACATTTTTTTATATTTTTTTCTGTTGTTTTTTTTTCTTCTTCTATTTTATTGTTCCCGACTTGGTATTCGATTCCAATCCCATTTCCTCTATGCTCGACTTCGCTGACTGTCTAAATAGTCCGACTCTCCGCGTCAAGATTTCCTTGTCGTTTCAAATGTCTTGGAGGGCCTCTAACGGCGTCCGCCTGTGAAAATCACAAGTGACAGTCAGTCGCTCCCTATTTTCGTGAAAGCATGTCAACTCGCGGCCCACTCAAGCGAATTTTGTCAACAGTTCGGATAATAAAACTAGCCGGCTCGCCTAATATAACGAAGGAATGGCGCAACGGACAAATCGTATGAAAGCGTTTCAAAGTTAAAAGGTTTGAATCTCGGCATTTACTTGCGTCTTGCTGCAGCAAGCCGTGACACAAGGTCGGAAGGTGGGGAGCACTGTACTGCATCAAAGGGCTAATCTGCTCGGGTACAAAAATAGTCGAAATGGAAATCGCTCCAGACACGGCATGAAGCCACTTGATGTAAGGAGCTAACAAGAACGAAAGACGATTATTGCAAAGACAAGAGATTCTTATTGGCCCAAGTATAGAAAAGACAAAGGCTATAAGTAGGAGGAAAACAGTCAGCAGGAAGAGAGTTCCACAAGAGTTAGAGACGCCTCTTGTAAAAAGAGGTGATAATGCTTGGGAGAATGCATTTAATGTACCTCATACAGTCCTGACATGGTGCTGTTCAGTCAGCACTCTAAATTCTGAATTTTAAATTCTGAATTATAATTTTAAAATTCTTAATCCTTAATTCTTAATTCTCAATTCTTATTTCTGAATCCTGAATTCTTAATTCTATCTTCTAAATTCTAAATTCTTACTTCTAAATTCTAATTTTTTAATTTAAAATTAAAAATTAAAAATTTAAATTTTTAATTCTTAATTCTTAATTCTCAATTCTTATTTCTGAATCCTGAATACTTAATTATATCTTCTAAATTCTAAATTCTTACTTCTAAATTCTAATTTTTTAATTTAAAATTTAAAATTTAAAATTTAAAATTTGGAAGAGGCTATTTTGCCGGTCACGGCAAAATAACGATTCCTGCGTTATTTTGCCGGTTCATGTATATTTAACTAAATTGTTAAACATACAGTGACGCCCGGCACAATAATTATTTACTAATGTAAAGGGATCGTTATTATGCCGGTTCATTTTTAAAAAAACCTAATTGTTATGGCCTTGCGAAAGAAAAGGTAATGAAATAAATAAAGGCAAATATTTAAAAACAATTTGTTTTCATCATCAGTTGTGTCGGTTAAAGAAATAAAAAAAAATCGACCTGTCCTATTGTGTCGGTTAAAGAAATATCTGCTTTTAATACAAAAAACATTAAAAGTAAAATAATTAAATGAACGGAAATATTAGAGACAATTAGATTATTTAGTCGAATTTCAAGAAAAACTTCGATAATGTTAAAATATACAAAAAATCACTGGATTTAAACAGTTTCTATTTTAAAATGTTCTTTTAATGAAATCATAAAATAAGTCGTAATTTTGAAGAGTTCACTCCTAATCGAATCAACCGGAAGTAAAAATTAATTTTATCGTTATTTTAAAATATATTGTCGCTTAATAAAGTTTTAAATTATACAAAAAAACAATCAGGCAAAGTTTAATTAAAAACAAACAAAAAAAACTCAATCAGGCAAAGTTTTAAATTAAAAAAACAAAAAAAAAACAATCAGGCAAAGTTTTAAAGTATAAATAAAATTTCGTTTGATAAAATAATACAAAAAAATTAATTTAAATAATAAAAAGTAATTTATAGTTAAATAAACACGAGCCGCAAAATAACGTAAGACTCATTATTGTGCCGGGCGTCACTGTATGTTTAACAATTTAGTTAAATATACATGAACCGGCAAAATAACGCAGGAATCGTCATATTGCCGGTCACGGCAAAATAACGCAGGAATCGTTATTTTGCCGGGACCGGCAATATAGCCTATTCGTTAAAATTTAACTTTTTAATTCTTAATTCTTAATTCTGAATTCTGAAATCTGAATTCGTAATTCTAAATTTTAATTCTGAATTTAAAACTTAAAATTTAAAATTCTGAATCCTGAATTCTCAATTCTCAAGTCTAAATTCTAAATTCATAATTTAATATTTTTAATTGTCAAGTATTAATTCTGAAATTTTAAACACCGATCGCCGGCGAGTGTACTGTCGATGCACATCACAATAAACTGCCTGGGATTCGTTGTTGTTCTATTTGAAGATTAGTACTGGTCTTCTGCTCGTAAGGCCATTATGATGGCGTTTTACATGAAACCCATGGTCTTCACAAATGCGTATCTAAATAGACGACGTAGCTAAATATGAAGCAGGTGTGTGAAACAGCGCTAAAACCGGATTTGCTACATAAGGCTGGAATTAGAAGGAGAAATTAAAGAGTTCGAGAACTAAACGAGATAAACTTCATGAAAAAAGTGTTAGCGTTAGCGTTAGGGTAATAGTTAAGGTTAGGGTTATAGTTAGGGTTATGGTTAGGGTTAGGGTTATAGTCATGGTTAGGGTTAGGGTTAGGGTTATAGTCATGGTTAGGGTTATGGTTATAGTAAGGGTTAGGGTTATATTAAGGGTTAGGGTTAGGGTTTTGGTTATGGTTAGGGTTATGGTAAGGGTTAGGGTTTTGGTTATGGTTATGGTTATAGTTAGGGTTTAGGATTATGGTTAGGGTTTAGGGTTATGGTTAGGGTTTAGGGTTATAGTTATAGTCATGGTTAGGGTTAGGGTTAGGGGTTATGGTTATGGTTATGGTTAGGAGTAGAGTTAGGGTTAGGGTAAAGGTTTTGGTTATGGTTATAGTTAGGGTTAGGGTTAGAGTTATGGTTATGGTTATGGTTATGGTTAGAGTTATGGTTCGGGTTATGTTTAGGGTTAGGGTTATGGTTAGGGTTAGGGTTATGATTAGGGTTAGGGTTAGGGTTATGATTAGGGTTAGGGTTAGGATTAGGGTTGGGTTTATGGTTAGAGTTATGGTTATGGTTAGGGTTATGGTTAGGTTTATAGTCATGGTTATGGTTATGGTTAGGGTTATCGTTATGATTATGGTTAGGGTTTTGGTTATTGTTAGGGTTTGGGTTATGGTTAGGGTTAGGATTAACGTTATTGTTAGGGTTAGGGTTCTGGTTCTGGCTATGGTTCTGGTAGGGTTAGGATTATTTTTCCCATTTCAATTAAAATAAGCTTTTAATCTCAGTCTAGAATCGATATGTTCGTCTTTTTAGTTTTTCCTTTCTTAATTAACAAGAATAAGATTTATCGTGTTTTGCATTGCAACTCTCTGATGTAAAAATCTGATTTAAAGTAAAAAAAATTAGAAGTACGGCTACGTGTGTCACAGACAGGAAATCGCCAATGCGACGTGGCTTATAAAGCTGATCAAATCTCCATCTTTTTTCTGAACTGCGAACGAAGTCGGTTGTGTTTTTTACAGCTTCTTTCTCTCTCTCAATATGGAGTATATCCTTGTAAGATTAGTGTGAGAGAACCCCAGCAGAGTGTGCGATTATTAAGAAAAATTAAAAAATAAGAGTGTAATATTTATTTATTGATCAGAACAACATCGGTACCGTCGGTTTCAAATTTTTAATTTTTTCAATTAAATTTTTTAAACCGAATAAGATTTTTTCAAACCCAAAATACTGTATATCTTTAAAAGAAATGGACCCCCCCAAGTTCATTGTTTACACCTGAATAATAGTGTGCTGTCTTTTTTTTCATAACTTTTACAGCCGCTGTTATTAAACTGCAGAAGCCGGCTGAAACAAGATGATCAAGAAAAAGGAAGAGAGCAACACCACTGCGACGCCCACTACTATTTCATGTTATCTATGCAACACGACTCCAGGTGTTTATGTTTAGGATTCGGCGTCCGGATGAGTCGAATCTTGTTCCAACGTAACACTACTACGGG
>OY744553.1:45050643-45058143 GCA_963556195.1 Sepiola atlantica | reverse complement strand
TGTTTGGCATGAAAAACTATGTATATGGGTTTATTTTTAAAACAATATCTCTCTATATATAAAATAGTAACTTTGTCTGTGTATGTGTGTCTGCCTGATCTTTGTGTCTTATGTTCACCAGAACCGCTGGACAGAATTGCTTGACAATTAGCATGTGGACTACTGACTTCTCAGTGAAGGTCACACGCTATATAAGAAATATATCACCTTAACGCTGGAAGTCCCCCGGGGGCACAGCGCCCCCCCCTCCCACACACTGAAACTGTTTTCTCCTTTGATTCAAATGAAATTTAAACCATAGGCAAATTACTAAAAATGATGTCTATTCCCAAAATTTCAGCAAATTTTGATAATATTAAGATGGTCGCCGGGGCACACCCCTCTTCACTGAAAACTGTTTTCTATTTTTATTCAAATAATAATAATAATAATAATAATAATAATAATAATAATAATAATAATATATATATATATATATATATATATATATGATCTGAGGTTAAGATCGGATTCTAACTCTGCCTGATGAGATCTCAGTTTATAATAACTGTTGATCGATAACATCGACATGCCAGTGTCGCAGATTTTGTACATGTCTGTGTAAATAAAAATCATCATATATAAAGCTCTATTTTGATATTGAGCACTTTTTATAAACCCGGTTGAAATTCTTTGGATTACTACCCTGTGGATGTTTTTACCTGGATTATTACCATTATTATATATATATATATATATATATATATATATATATATATATATATAATGAAAGAGAACACCCCTCTGTCTGTGCTAAAAACGAAGACATACTAGGAAGTGTACGTTCAATATAATTGTATTCACATGCACAATTTGCATGTGAACATAATGGAAGTATTTTTGAGTTATTGTAATACCCGAGAGAGGGGCATAATATATGAATTACCCAACGTAGAGAGTGTATTCAACCAGTAGGAAGAGGGTGAGCGAGAGGAGAGAGAATGGGAAAGAGAGAGGGAGAGAGAGAGAGAGGATGAGAAAGAGAGAGGGAGAGAGAGAGAGAGGATGGGAAAGAGAGAGGGAGAGAGAGGGGGAGAAAGCGAGAGAGAGAAGGGGGAGGGTTAGAGAGAGAGGGCGAGAGGGAGAGGGAGGGGGTAGAAGAGAGAGAGAGAGAGGGAGAGAGAGAAAGAGGGGGATACTCGGATACTAAGAAAAGAGCGTAATTTATAGATTACGCAACGTAGAGAGTGTATTCAACTAGTAAGAGATACTTAGTGGGAGAGTGAGGGGGAGCGAGAGGGAGAGAGAGGGGATGAGAAAGAGAGGGGGGAAGCGAGAGAGAGAAGGGGAGAGAAAGGGGGAAATAGAGAGAGAGGGTTAGAGAGAGAGAGAGGGAGGACGAGAGGGAGAGAGAGAGGATGGGAAAGAGAGGGGGAGAGAAAGGGGGAGAAAGCGAGAGAGAGAAGGGGAGAGAAAGGGGGAGATAGAGAGAGAGAGAGGGTTATAGAGAGAGAGAGGACGAGAGGGAGAGAGAGAGGGCGTGAGGGAGGGGGATGGGGAGAGAATAACAGAGAGAGAGAGAGAGAGAGAAGAAGGGAGGGGAGAAAGAGAGGGGGATACTCGAATGCTAAGAAAAAAGCGTAATTTATAGATGAGGGAGATGGGGGAGAAAGCGGGAGAGAGAGAAGGGGAGATAAAGGGGGAGATAGATAGACAGAGAGAAAAAGAGATGGTTAGAGTGAGAGAAGGAGGGAGGGAGAGAAAGAGGGGTAGGGGTAGGAGGGGGATACTAAGAAAAGCGCGTAATTTAAAGGGTGCATTCACTGAAATACTTATTTTTCAAACGTTCTTTTCTCATCTCTCAGTGAATATACTTTTTTTTTTTTTTTCGTTCCCGCGGAGATTTTCGAATTCGTTTCTTTGTCGGATATAATTTAGTTCCCTTTTTTTTTCTTTCCGCTTTCGTTTCTTTGGGGAGGGGGGGGGGGGCTTCCGCAAAATTCAATTTCGTGTCCGTTCATTTTTTTTTGGGGGAAGGGGGGAAATTTGTGATTTTTTTGCGTCCTATTTTTTTATTTTTATATTTATTTATTTATTTATTTACTTATTTTTGAAGATGGAATTAAGTCTAAAAACGAAATCGAAAACTTTTCTTCCGAAATTCGACCACGCACCTAAGAATTCTTTAAAATACGCCCATTTCAATCTGAGCGTTTCGCGATGAAAATACTACAGGATGAAAAAAAAAAACCCGAAATGTTGACCGAGAAAAATAACTGAGTGCCACTTTGGTGATCGTCTGATCAGTAGGAACACCTCCTACTCATCAAACGATCATCCTGAAAATGCTTCACACGGTTTTAGAGAAACCTTGTATTTGGATTGTTCGGACTACAGAAGTATACGTGGCCACGCAGTATCAAATATATCCTCAACTTTACATGGGCGAAAGAAATCGACACAGAAACGATTAATTTTTGAACAAATGCACGCGTTTTAAAAATTCGCTGATTTTTATTATTTCGTATTTTTCTTAAAAGGCAACAGGATTTGCCGAAAATTTTAATATATATATATATATATATATATATATATATATATATATATATATATATATATATATGAAGATAAATGAAGGAAGAGAGATAAAGATATACGAATGACAAATCTATTTCATCTTTGATTGTTCAATGCAAGGTGTACTCGATAAAAAAACATGTTTATTTTTTTCCCCTTAAGCCAGGCTTATATATATATATATATATATATATATATATATATATATATATATATATATATATATATATATATATATATATATATACTGTATATATTTTTAAATATTAAAGTGTTTTATACCTACAGACGATATTGTTTCGGGATTTTTACTCTCATCACTGCGGTGTCATGTGATCGTAGATTCAGACCAGAATCATGAGGCTTATGCCCACGCGGCCACGAGAAATCTTCAGTGCGGCTAGACCAGTTAGTGTCTCAAGCCGGGATTGAAACTCAACCGTCAGCTGACAGTCGTCGCCTCTACCTCTGCACTATCATACGACACTGACTGAATGTAAGTGATATCTCTATGTAAACATTGTCAAGTGCCGGGAGCTCGAATTTGTTTTATCCAATGAGCTATGACAGTTGGCGATATCCTTACAAATAAGCTCTACCCAAGAAAGGGAGCTTTATATAGTCATCCACATATATACTGTTTCGCTGTATCACAGCTATTCAGTACGGCTAGACCAAGTAGTGCTTCGAGCCGGGATTGAAATATACACACACACACACACACACACACACACATATATATATATATATATATAGAAACCGCACTAATCACAGCCTCCAACACCATCAGACAACGAGATGGCTTTTATAATCTGTCCCCCTTAATAAGCAAAATCTTCCTCACTGAACAAAATCTCAACCTAGATCATGGCTAACCTCTATTTTTCTCTTCGCTCTCTGTTATACTCACATACCAGTCTCCGCATACACACTCACCCCCACCCCCACCCCCACACACACATTTTCATTCACCACGAATCCAAACTTAACTTACTCATTCCACACATTCTTGACATAGCCAGCTGGTCAAAACCTACTACTCTCCAAAAATTTCACACCTACCCACAACAAAATCTCCCCGCTCCCCCTCACCCATTTCACACTTCTGACTACTTCTCTCACACTTTTACCCACCTACCCCTCCCACTTTCAAACACCATTTTTCAAATATTTTCTAAAACCATGACATTACCCACACACCAAAATCACAGAGCCTCACCCTCCCCTCCTCTTTCCCCCACCCCTCCACTTCTTCACTAACAGTCATCCACATTATTTCCGTTCACCCCCACCCCTCCACTTTTTCACTCAGAACCATCCTCATTAATTTCATTCCATGCTACTGACCTCACTAAGCCCGGACCTCGGACCTGAGAACCCAGTAGTGGCTACTACTTTTTCTCATCAACCGATCATGTCAACCCAATATTTTCACGTACTTGCATGACATTTTTCTTAAAATTATCATCCTGAGGAAGTCTTACGAATAAAGACGAAACGTTGATGAATATATAAAAAAAACATCATTTTTGTTTTTTCCTTTTTCATTTCCCATATATATATATATATATATATATATATATATATATATATATATATAAACAATAATATTTTTATAAATAAATATTAAATATTTAAATACCTAGAGACATCGATTTTTCATGCTAACGCAATCTTCAGTCTAGGAACTAATTCTCAACGGTCGGTAGGCGCGAACCCCGAACACAAATCGCCACTGATTCGTAGTCGGGGATCTTACCCATAGGCCATTGCCAACTAGTTAGAAAATAGAGAGGAACTTTAACTGTAAATAGCGGAATTCGGCGACTCTCTCACCAAGCAGCTAGAGTGATCTACGAAACGTCGGACCATGCATATATATATATATATATATATATATATATATATATATAGTGTGTGTGTGTGTGTGTGCGTAGGTTTGTAATCCGAGGCTGGAGCAATGTGATATAGGTACCGGAAGTTGGAGAAGGTGAACAAAAACAAACGAGAAGAGAAAACAAGAATGGAATCTCAAATCAATTTATTAATATTTCACGTAAAACAGATTAAATACCGGAACAGTAAATAAAAAAGAGGTTACTGTCAGGCAAATAAAAGTTCCGGAATAAGATAATCTTAAATTTATATATATATATATATATATATATATATATATATATATATATATATGTATATGTGTGTGTGTGTGTGTGTGTGTGTGTGTGTGTGTGTGTGTGTGTGTGTGTGTGTGAATCAATCCAGGAATGCATTTCATGAAAATATCTGCTTCTTTTATAAGTTAGGGAGTCAGTGAAAGGAATCTCACGAAAGACCATTCTTCAGAAAAGGCTTTCGAATTCTTCTCTACTGTCGTCATGCGTTCGAAGAAATTGACAATTCTCTTATTAAAAGTGGAAAAACAACGTGAGAAATTCGCGCCAAAAAACAAAACAAAAACGCAATTTCGCGCGTTTCCCGCTGTTCAGTTCATAATTGGACTCCGAGGGACGCAGTTGGTGTCACTGTTGTTTTGGTGCTGCTGTTGTTTTTTTTTTTATTTAATGGAAGACGGAAAAGACACAATTACTTCATACTTCATAAGTTGTTTTGCCTCCGTAAACAAACATATATTTTAGCAGGTCATTATTTGAATCATTATTCCCATGCGCCTCCATACTTTCGTCGCGTAAAAAAAAACAAAACCAAAAAAAAACACACAAATAGAAACGAAGACATGATGTTAGATGCGTTCGCATGTCTATAATGAGAGGATTTATTCCCCAGGTCGTTGATCGTTCGGTTACGCCTCCGTTTTCATCTATAAATTCTTCGACCTAACATTCATAGGCAACATGAACTTGCATAAATACATAGAAGATACTGGCAAGTCTGCTGCAAGGAAGGTGGGCTCCCTCTATTGGGCTACGAAAACTTCTCACACCTGCCAGTATCCAATGTCTCTGTATTTACATATATCTCGCATTCACTATATATATATATATATATATATATATATATATATATATATATATATATATATATATATATATATATATGTATATATATATATATATATATTTATATATATATATTTATATATATATTATAATATAAAATTATAATATAAAATTAATAAAATAAGGTGTCAATCAAATTTTATTAGAATTCAAAGTTCAAACAAAGTATCCTTAAGTTCTTAGCTCATGAGTTTTCAAAGATAATTCTTCTCCTCAGAGGACCATTACCGCAGTTATACTACTACAGGTAATAAAATTACGCTTTGAAAATATATAAAATTATATACACAAATACATAAAAATACATAACATCAAACATATCAACCCAAAAACATACTTTTTGTTGAATCCATACAGTCCATCCAGGTCATACATATTGAGAAACATAATCAGGAAAAACATTACTCCAAGTTACAAACAGCAGTCCATATACGTGAAATTGAAGGGGCTGACAAAGTTATCCAGTCGCGAAATGTGTCAATGTTCAATGTTAATGATATATAAATCAAATAATATAGAAAGTCCAATCAAAATTCCAAAATCCTGATATGTGCAACCCAAATCAAATCAAAGTTCGTTTTGAGCAAAAAAATAAGACTGAATTCTAACAAAATTTGATTGATACCTTATTTTATTACTTCATTTTATATTATATTATTAATGCTCTATCCAGTATATTGAGCTTAAGTTTTTTATCCGGATGTTTCACTAATTATAAGATATTAGTTGACGCTTATATCTTTTGTTGGATTGCTTCATACATCTATATATATATAATATATATATATATATATATATATATATATATATATATATATATATATATATATATATATATATATATATAGTACACGTATTGTATATAATATATATATATATATATATATATATATAGTACACGTATTGTATATAATATATATATATATATATATATATTATATATATTATTATTATTATATTATATTATATTATAATCCTTGCATTTGGTATATTCGGACTACTGTTTTCATCTTGAGTGTTTGTATCACAACGTTTCGGCCGATGTAACCTCCGACCTTCTTCAGGTGTACCTTGTCGAACTCGGGAATCTTTCTGTCGAACTTAGGAATCTGGACGGAATTTCCAACGGAACCTTTTATTAAATCCACGGTGGTAGCATGCTCTCGTTCCATCTTCGATGTCTAGGAAGAAGTCTTCAGTAATTCAAAATTCTTCGTATCGCCCGCACCGAGGATTGAACCTTCAACCTTCAGATGACTGTCACTTAGAACTGAATTATACTTAGTACTGTATCCACTGCGCCACGGGTCATTTGCAAGTAGTATAATCCTACTTGCGTCGTGATCTGCGGAATCGCTCTCTCTATCTATATATCTCTATCTATCTATCTATCTATCTATCTATCTATCTATCTCTATCGATCTGTATCTATCTCTGTCTCCCTCTCTTAATTGTTCCTGTAAAACTGTGATAGAAAAGTGTTTTCCCTTTCACTTGCACACCTCATCGTCCTCATAAAATACAATTTTTTTTACCATTCTCATTTATACATGAATAATGGTTCTAATACGTAAACGGTAGTCCGTCGATTCAGTCGCTATGGCAACAAGTGTTTTTATTGGATGTCGTGAATATAGATTCATGCAGCAGCAGAAACGTTTCGAACAGTGTGTTTATTTTTTTCGTAACTGACATCCATAGAGAAAGAGAGAGAGAGAAAGAGAGAGAGAGAGAAAGAGAGAGAGAGAGAGAGAAAGATAGAGAAAGAGAAAGAGAGAGAGAGAGAAAGAAAGAGAGAGAGAGAAAGAGAGAGAGAGAAAGAGAGAGAGAGAGAGAGAAAGAGAAAGAGAGAGAGAGAGAAATAAAGAGAAAGATAGAGAAAGAGAGAGAGAGAAAGAGAGAGAGAGAAAGAGAGAGAGAGAAAGAA
>OY744553.1:45008143-45045643 GCA_963556195.1 Sepiola atlantica | reverse complement strand
AGGTTATTTAATGCCGAATGCAGTCATTTTGGTGAAAGTTTTTATGCTTCAAGTTCTTTATATGTTCAAATATTTATTGATGGTGTTTGGTTTGGTTGTTAAAGTATATTTGTTTTCTTCTCTTTTTTGTTTCATCTGTTTCTATTTAACCCATAGTTGGGACCCTAACAGGTACTACCACTCCGGGTCAGGGTGGACCTGGGAGCAATGGTAATTAAGAGGAGGCTCCACATTCCCCAAAGTCCGTAAGCCGGATCTCACCATCGGATGTAGTTTAAGGTCATATCCAGGACCGGGAGTAGGGTAGGAAAAATAAAATAAAAAAGGGGAGGGAGAAAGGGAGAAGGGCTGTTGTTTTTGTTTTTGGTTTTGTAGAACATAATTAAGTTTTACAAAAAAAAAAAAAAAAACGTCAATGTAGGTGAATTTCGTCTCAGGGAGCTACAGGGCAGCCTGATCTGGTATCACCAGATGAACATTTATTTATTGAAACAAATTAAACATTATGTACAGCAAATAAATAAATAAAACTTTGATAAACATTTGAAATTTAATAAAAAACGAATTAAATAAAACTTTGATAAACATTATGTACATCAAATAAATAGCAAAGTTTTTATTGAAAAAAAAAACGTAATAAGTAAAACTAAGTAAAACTTTGATTTGAAAAAAAAAAGTAAACAATTGACTGAACGATAAATGTGGAAAAAAAACCAAGTTTTTTACAGGGTATTGACTGAATGATAAATGTGTGGGGGAAAAGTTTTAAACAGGGTGCAATTCTGCGATCAGTTCAAAAATACTTCCAACTTCAATACATCTGTATTTCTGTCGCCATTTCGTGAAAAAGTAATTAACCCAATATTAGTTATCTCCCCCAAAATCAAATTTCTTTCCGTCGATCACGATTTCTTCCGAAAAGGAGTCGGCAGTTTCCGCCGCCATAGATCGAAACAGTGGCCCTGTCTCTGCAGAAGCACCGAAAATTCTTTAATCTTTCACTCTTTAGTTTGAAAATACCGTTTTCGTTGGTCTGTCACGTTTAAGTTAGATATAGCATTTTCGATCGCCTATCATGCTTTAGTTTAAATAGAATTTTCGTTTGTCTGTCACGCTTAAATTTCAAAATGTATTTTTTTTGGTCTATCACGCTAAATTTTAATATAGCCCTTTTAGATTCGTCCACGTATCTCCAAAATAGGTTCTATCTGTCCGTCTATCCGTAACTCTGTCACGCTAAAGTTTGAAATAAAAGTTTGGTTAATCTGTCACATTTTAGTTTAAAATACCGTTTTCGTTGGTTTGTCACATTCAAGTTTGATATAGCATTTTCGATGTTTAAGTTTTAAATAGAATTTTCGTTGGTCTGTCACATTCAAGTGTGATATAGCATTTTCGATGTTTAAGTTTTAAATATAATTTTCGTTGGTCTGTCACGTTTAAGTTTGATATAGCATTTTCGATGTTTGAATTTTAAATATAATTTTCGTTGGTGTGTCACGTTTAAGTTTGATATAGCATTTTCGATGTTTAAATTTTAAATAGAATTTTCGTTGGTCTGTCACGTTTAAGTTTTATATAGCATTTTCGATGTTTAAGTTTTAAATAGAATTTTCGTTGGTCTGTCACGTTTAAGTTTGATATAGCATTTTCGATGTTTGAATTTTAAATATAATTTTCGTTGGTCTGTCACGTTTAAGTTTGATATAGCATTTTCGATGTTTAAATTTTAAATAGAATTTTCGTTGGTCTGTCACGTTTAAGTTTTATATAGCATTTTCGATGTTTAAGTTTTAAATATAATTTTCGTTGGTCTGTCACGTTTAAGTTTGATATAGCATTTTCGATGTTTGAATTTTAAATATAATTTTCGTTGGTCTGTCACGTTTAAGTTTGATATAGCATTTTCGATGTTTAAATTTTAAATAGACTTTTCGTTGGTCTGTCACGTTTAAGTTTGATATAGCATTTTCGATGTTCCAATTTTAAATAGAATTTTCGTTGGTCTGTCACATTTAATTTGATATAGCATTTTCGATGTTTAAATTTTAAATAGAATTTTCGTTTGTCTGTCACGTTTAAGTTTGATATAGCATTTTCGATGTTTGAATTTTAAATATAATTTTCGTTGGTGTGTCACGTTTAAGTTTGATATAGCATTTTCGATGTTAATATTTTAAATAGAATTTTCGTTGGTCTGTCACGTTTAAGTTTGATATAGCATTTTCGATGTTTAAGTTTTAAATAGAATTTTCGTTGGTCTGTCACGTTTAAGTTTGATATAGCATTTTCGATGTTTAAATTTTAAATAGAATTTTCGTTGGTCTGTCACGTTTAAGTTTGATATAGCATTTTCGATGTTCAAATTTTAAATAAATTTTCTTTGGTCTGTCACGTTTAAGTTTGATATAGCATTTTCGATGTTCAAATTTTAAATAGAATTTTCGTTGGTCTGTCACGTTTAAGTTTGATATAGCATTTTCGATGTTCAAATTTTAAATAGAATTTTCGTTGGTCTGTCACGTTTAAGTTTGATATAGCATTTTCGATGTTCAAATTTTAAATAGAATTTTCGTTGGTCTGTCACGTTTAACTTTGATATAGCATTTTCGATGTTCAAATTTTAAATAAAATTTTCGTTGGTCTGTCACGCTTAATTTTTAAATAGCTCTTTTAAGCAGTTTTTTAAAATGTATTTTCTTCCCCCCCCCTTTCCCCTATTCCCTTTCCACGTTACTTCGAACGTTTTTTTTTTCAAATAATCAAACGCGCACAAATTACGCCCCTTTTGTGCGTTCTTCTTTTTCCCATCTTCTTATTGTTATCGCATGAATCTGAAATCTTCACTTTTTCTGAAAACGTTCGTTGATCCGACCGAAACCGGTAAAATTTTACGTTTCTTCATGATTCTATTCCTCCATTTTAATTAGTTTTTTTTCCGTTTGTCCATTTTTCACGCAAACATACACACACACACCCACACACACCCCCCCCCACACACACACATATATATATATATATATATATATATATATATATAGTAATCCAGGTAGGGTAAAAATCCACAGGGTAGAAATCCAAATGGAATCAAACCGGGCTTATAAAAGAGTGCTCAATAAAAATATAGAGCTGTATTGTGAATGCTTTTATTCAAACATGTACAAGGTCTGCTACACTGGCATGTCGATGTTATCGATCTACAGCTCTCAAGAGCTTCCTGGAATTCAGCGACCAGGTAGGATCATAATAAAAAATTCTCTGCCTGATGAGACCTCAGCTCTTGAAAGCTGTAGATCGATAACATCGACATGCCAGTGTAGCAGACGTTGTACATGTTTGAATAAAAGCATTCACTATATATATATTATTTTAATACTAAATGTTAAATTTATTGAACCGCTCAATTAACACATAGTAAGAAGGTACGTAATGTTAATGAAGTCAACAGTCCGAAGGGGGTTAATATATACTAGTTAGCAGGAGTAATACTGTAATCTTACATTTTTTATCCTAGACAACGCCGAGTAGTAAAAATGGGCCGGATCAATTCTTAATTTCTTGTCACCCGACCCTATTTAATGATATTAAGAAGATAGAATGAGACCCGTGTAGAGATATAGAATGAGACCCGGGTAGAGATATAGAATGAGACCCGGGTAGAGATATAGAATGAGACCCGGGTAGAGATATAGAATGAGGCCCGTGTAGAGTTATATTGTATAAAATTCTGTACTAGGGCTGCTTATGAGGCAATTGTCGCCTAACATGTGCGCTGATTCCCGTGTTCAACATCAAGATTCCCGAGCTTGGCAAGATGTACCCGAAGATGGCAGGAGGTTGTATCGGCGGAAACGTTGAGAAAATATCATCGGAGATGAGAACAATAGTCCGAAAAAATAAAATCTATTTTAATTGAGATTGCAAACTTGACACTGAAACATTTAGAAAAACCCTTGACATTTAAAAAAAAAGTGTTGAAACGCAGACGCGTGTTATCGATTAAGCAAACTATTTTAAAATTATAAAATGTTTCTTTTTAAATATTTTTACCCTTCAAACCAGTTAATCAATGTCTCCTATTTCGTAAACATCTTTATATTTTTTTCGTAAACATCTTTATATTTTTTCGTAAACATTTTTATATATTTTAACACAGATGGAAATAATAAAAACACAGACGAGAGAAGACATTTTCACATTTACTGTTTTCGATTATTATTATCATTACTACTCACTAGGAGTTCTCACACAGGCCGTCATCTGTGATTGCTTACTGATAATCACCAGTGGTGTTCCCTGGAGTCTGAGTGATAACGAGTCTCCCCAGATGTCTTGTTCTCTTCACCTCTTTCGATAACTACTGGAAATGAATTTACGTTATCACAACAGACGCTTCCATCAGCACCGTATCAAAATTGTCGTCTGATACAAATCGGCTCGTCAACTCTCGGGCGTTTGCGTAAGACAGCCGAACGCTTCCGAGTCGAACCTGACGAAAACTGGTTCAGGATCGATATCAGTACCGTAAGATGTATTAAGTGGCTTCATGTCTTGTCTGCAGCGATTTTCATTAAAGAAAAGTAAAGCTGATTCACTTAATACTGATGCTCGATATATTTCCTAACATAAGGCGCATACATGAATCGGTTCAGTTAGTCGCTTCTGGCACATATTATTCTATGTTGTTAGAAAATGAAATGTTACTTTTGCACACTTTCTTCGATTTTAATATTTAGTCCTGTTCGCTATTTTTGATAATAATATCACACTCAGATTTACTACTACTACTACTACTACTACTACTACTACCACGTGCACCGTGGTAGTAGCTGGTGTTACCAGATCAAGCTGTCAAAAGATACCGGATTCCTGACTTAAAATGCACCAACCATTGATATTATTGTTTGGTTCCTTTTCCTTTGCAAAACTCAATCATGTTCTGCAAAGCCAAAAGACAAAAACATTTACCTCTACAAAACAACCAAACCAAACATCATGGATAAATATTTGAAGATATAAAGAACTTGAAACATTAACACTTTTACCAAAATCAACTGATTCGGCATTAAAAAAAAAACGAAAAAAGGTTGATATGCCGTAAAATAAAACAACCAAACCAAATCAAACCAAAACAGACCAAACATCATGGATAAATATTTTAAGATATAAAGAGCTTGAAACAAAAAAACTTTTATCAAAATGACGTGATTCTACATTAAATAACCCGAAAACGGTTGATATGTCGTAAAACAAAACAACCAAACCAAACACCATGAATAAATATTTGAAGATACAAAGAACTTGAAGCATGCAATGTCCGAGGGCCGCTCAAGTGGAACGGTTAAAGAGATTGTGAGATGGACAGTACCATGAGAAGATCGGAAACAATGGGTAGTACCTAACCCTAACCCTAACCCTAAACCATGGGTAGTACCTAACCCTAACCCTAACCCTAACCCTAACCCTAACCCTAACCCTAACCCTTACCTAAACCACGCCGACTACTACTACTACGCCGACTACTACTACTACTACTACTACTACTACTTGTACGCCGACTACTACTACTACTACTACTACTTGTACGCCGACTACTACTACTACTACTACTACTACTACTACTACTTGTACGCCGACTACTACTACTACTACTACTACTACTACGTGTACGCCGACTACTACTACTACTACTACTACTACTAATACTACTACGCCGACTACTACTACTACGACGCCGACTACTACTACATAACTACTATTACTACAACGCCGCCGACTACTACTACCACTACTACGACGCCGACGCCGACTACTACTACTGCTACGACGACGACGACGACGCCGACTACTACTACCACTACTACTACTACTACTTTATTCTGATGTTACGATCTGAAAAAAAAACATTTCAGTAATTCATAAATTGCAGGTAAAAACACCAAAAAAATTTATAATAAATTTTAAACTTCCCCGAGGGGTTAGAAAAAAAATAAAATAAAACATTTATCTCGAATTAAAAACAGGGAAAAAGAAACTCGCTTCTTGTCGATGTATATTCGATGATTCGAAAACACGTCATTGTGCCGCTATGAAGAGGCTCAGTCGGTCGTTCGGTCGGCCAAACTTCGATTTGACTTCCAATTTGACGACAGACATCGTTCCTTCGTGTTATTTCATTTCAGGTACGTCCACGGACCGCTGTGAGATCCCCAGTAAGTCGGTTGGTCTGTCACATTTAAGTTTGAAATAGAATTTTCGTCTGAAAACGGGCACATTGAACGGACGTATGTCGTTGTAGATGAAGCTAAGCTGGTCTATTTGACACTGTCTGTGGGTCAGTTTGTCACGCCTAATTGTCGCTTGCTCCAATGCATAGCTATAAAAGATTTTGACTCTTCATTTATCGGTAACTACGTCTGTCCTTGGCATCATTTTGACCAAGATCAAAGTGTAGTATCTGTTCCGATGGATACTGCACCCCATAGACTGGTATTGTCTTGGCCTTCGGAGCTTGATTTACGCCGGTATATGGGTATGTCGTGTGCAGTTCTAGGATTACGTCTGTCTATCACGCTTTGATTCGAATGAGCATTTTTGGTGCTTGTACTGATGAGTGGCCGTACGAAAAAAAAATTTTTTTATAAAAACAATATTATATACTGTTACTGATATCGATCCTGACCCAGTTTTCGTGAGGTTCGACTCGGAAGCGTTCGGCTGTCCTACGCAAACGTCCGAGTGTTGACGAAGGACAAGACAATACCAGTCTATGGGGTGCAGTATCCATCGGAACAGATACTACACTTTGATCTTAGCCAAAAGGCCAAAGTATTAGTTGATATTTATTTACTCCTTCGCTAGGAGTTAGGCACAAGGCCAGTTTTATCTTACTCCCACAAGTAAGATGTGACCACAGCTTGGGTCGAGTAAGTGGGGTTAAAAGCCAGCGCTCGAGAGGTGAGCACTCTGGCCATTTAAAAATTGCCTGGGCAGCCCCGTCGGCATTCCCCGGTAGGGGCGCCTCAGACAGTAAGCAATAAACTTACTCCTCCCCAAAGAGGGGAGGCGAAGCCTGGGAGGGTGGACCTCCTAGAACTGCACAGGGCAGGCGTGTAGTATCCATCGGAACAGATACTACACTTTGATCTTAGCCAAAAGTGGATAATTTTTTCTACTTTTTTGTACAGTGAGTAAGAATATAACGCTGAATAAGTATATGATATTGTTTTTATAACAAACATTTTTTTTCGTACGGCCGCTCATCTGTACAAGCACCGAGATTTTGCCTCTCTATTTATCGGTAACTACGTGTGCCTATCACGATTTGATTCGAAAGAGCATTTTCTTTCATCGCTAAACACACAGATTGAACAGTCGTATCCTGAAAAAAAAAAACCATTTCTACTTAAGCCTTTTTCTTGTTTAAGCCGTATGTTTCTTTGTCTTATATTCCGCCCGCAGCCAATGTCATCTGCCGAGTGAATGTTTCGAACCGGAAGCAAAGTCACTTGAAAAATAACAGCTCTGTCATCGCCACAACGATAACTGTCAGCGAGAGGATAAAAAAAAAGAAAAAGAAAACGAAACGAAACAGCCCAACAAAAAGAAAACGAAACGAAACAGCCCAACAAAAAAGCTAATATTAGCGAGTTTTGTTATCGGGGAAATTTTCACAATTCTCTTTTTATACCTTTTTTGACATTTAAATAGAACCATAAACAATCGATCAGTTTTGCTGATAACGCCTTCCTCTTAAGTGACGTCATCCACTAAGTGACGCCGACGAGAAATATGTGAACACGTCGATAATAACACCAAAAAAAAAAGAAACATTTCTTTTTTTTTTAACGTGGAGTGAGGGAAGCATTCGGTTTTTTAAATAAAATATTTTCATCACGGCCATCATCCTATTTTCTGAGTTTTTATAAACGTACACGTCACTGTCAATATTCTGGGATTTTATTTTAATTTCGATTAATAAAAAAAAAGAAAAATAAATAAATAAATAAATAAATAAATAAATAAATAAATAAATAATAATAATAATAATAATAATAATAATAATAATAATAATAATAATAATAATAATAATCATTTGTTTAGTTGGTCTGGATGACTGTTGGGGCGACAAAGATGACCTAGCAATCAGTTTTCTTCAACCCTGCCTTCTTCGACGTGTTACATCGCTCCAGCTCTGTCCACTCTCGGATAGTGCATGGTGAGACTTCTCAACAGAGTTGTAGTAGTTAAGCCTACGTATATATACTAGAGTGTTCAACGCGTACGGCAAATTCATCTGCCAGTTCAAGCCTGAAACTCGAACATAAATTAGGCATTGAGGAAGGATTCAAGGAAGGATCAACGAAAAAAATATACAAGTATATATATATATATATATATATATATATATATATATATATATATATATATATATATATATATATAAGTATATATATGTGTATATATATAAGTATATATATAAGTATAGATATATATACATTTATATATGCAAGTATATATATATATATTAATATATATATATATATATATATATATATATATATATATATATATATATATATACAGTACCGTCCAAAATTAAGGAAAAAAAATTAAATCTTCTGAATCCAAACAAAATTATATATTAATTTTTCTGAAAAGGTCACTGAATATACACATCATGTAGTTAAACTTTTACCGAGATTTTCAGATAAATTTAAATAATATTTTTTAAGTTATCCACCATTTTACAAATATCAGTGTCCAAAATTGTTTTCCATCACTGCCAAATACATTAAATTTCGATTCGTCACTGAAATCAACTTTTTCCCAATGTTCTTCTGACCATATAACATGCTTTTTTTGCGAACACCAATCTAGCAAAAAGACCTATTTCGTGCAACCTTCTGGGCACAGTTTGTCGTGAAACATTCGTGACACCTTCAATTTGTTTAGAAATTTTGCCAGCTGTAAGGAAACGGTCTTTTAACACTAGGCGTTGTATAACTCTGTCCTATTTTGCCGTTGTCTTTCTTGGTCTACCAGATTTCTTTGTGTTACTTAACCTTCCAGTTTCTTTATAGAGTTTGAGAACTCGGCTTACAACACTTTTTGAACGTTTCACACGTTTTCCGATTTCTTCTATTGTCAACTTTTCTTTTCTTAATTTGACGATTTTTGCTTTGTCGCTTAAATCAGTTTCATTTCTTTTTGACATGATTGATATTGCGTGACTTGCAGCAGTGATGATAATTAAAGTTTAGAATATTTATTTTCATTCTTTTTATACAAAAAAATCCCTACTGTTTTAAACTTTAAACAATTATTTTTCCTTAATGTTCCTTAATTTTGGATACTTTAACTATGTAAAATGGTGGATAACTTTAATAATAGTATTCTAATTCATCTGAAAATCTCGGTAAAAATCCAACTACATAATTTACATATGTAGTGAAATTTTCACAAACATTAAAACATAACTTCTTTGTAATATAGCAGGAACAATCCCAGCAGAGTGCTCGATTAATCGAGAATTCAAATTAAAAATTAAGAGCGTAATATTTATGTATTTTGGTACAGAAAAATTAATACAACATTCGTACCGTCGGTTTCAAGCACAGAAGGACATAGCCATCCGGCTCCCTTCAGCTTCTGTTGTCAAGCTGAAGCGAGCCGGATGGCTAAGTCCTTCTGTGCTTGAAACCGACGGTACGAATCTTGTACTAATTTTTCTGTACCAAAATAAATAACTAAATGAATATATATATATATATATATATATATATATATATATATATATATATATATATATATATATATATATATACAGGGTGGGAAAAAATAAGGGTCCTATTTTTAAAAATTCATAACTTTTTTATTTATTGATTTTTTTAATTTTTTTTTTTTAGAATAAGTAAAGGACCCCTTCCGAAGCAAGCATGAGCCGTATTAGCCCTAAGGAACGTACCCTCATTTAGAAAACATTATGTTTGCTTAAAAAACTCAAAACAGTGTAAAAAACAATACTTTAGTTTTTGTAAGTTTTAAGAAGTGTTTTTCGGCTAAAATTTGTTTTGTTTATTTCAAAAAATCTCGGAAGGGTCAGTCTACACACACATAAAGTTTGGTGAGTTTAACTTTTATTTTGTGGAAGTTATTCAAATTCAAGTTATTCAAATTTAAAGATAGGACCCTTATTTTGGCCCACCCTGTATATATATATATATATATATATATATATATATATATATATATATATATAGGCAGCATTTTATTATTTATGGAAACACAATTCGTCTGTTTAATTATACCTTTTTATTTTTTCAATTTTTCTGATGGTCTTTTTTGTATAAAAATCAAAAAAAAATAATGAATGTTCCATAGGTTTCACAGGTTTCACAGGTTTCACAGGTTTCACGAACGTGTTCGATTCTTCGTCGAATCATCTTCAGGTGTCAAAAGCAAATGAACAAAAAACCTGGAGAAAGAAGAGAATTTTTAAAAAGACAGCGAAGAAACGCGCAGAGAAAGTTTTTCGCATTGTTGCAGGAAGTC
This sequence comes from Sepiola atlantica, assembly GCA_963556195.1. NCBI lineage: Eukaryota > Metazoa > Mollusca > Cephalopoda > Sepiida > Sepiolidae > Sepiola > Sepiola atlantica. The sequence continues at coordinate 45,035,089 of OY744553.1, read as the reverse complement.
CCTCTGATTTAAGACAAATTCTAGTTAATAATACTAAAGTTATACATTCCGAAACCAATTAAAAAGAAATACTGGAAGCTATCTACATAAAAAACACGACAACCAAAAATGATTAACATCACATATGAAACCAGTGGTAACATTTTAAAATGCTTAACGTAATGCGATTTTGTTCTGTGATGCCATCCAGCGTTGCTGAATTTAAATCGTCAACGACAATGTTATTTGCGGTGGTTATCAAAAAGAGGTGGAGAGTACTGGAAATCTAGGGAGGCTTGTTGTCACTCAGACTCCAGGGAATACCATCGGTTGTTGTCGGTGATCAATCACTGACGATGATCTGTGTGAGAACTCCTAGTGAGTACAATTAATAATAATAATAATAATAATAATAATAATAATAATAATAATAATAATAATAATAATAATAATAATTGGGACATGCGCATACAAACTGACAAGGTTCTTGAGCATTCTAATCCCGACTTAGTCTTTCTGAACAAAAACAAGAGAACTTGTTTAATCATTGATATAGTCTGCTCGTTCGATACCAGAGTGCAGGAGAAAGAACTCGAATAAATAAAAAAATCTCAAGATCTAAAATTGGAATTAGTTAGACTATGGAAATGTAAAGAAGTCAAGGTGATCCCCGTTGTAATTGGAACGCTTGGAACCATAACGAAAAGCCACCATAAATAGCTTAGACAGATTGACGAGACAATTTGTTTTTCAAATTCTGCAAAAAGCTTGCCTGTTAGGAACAGCGAAAGTGTTAAGGTACAGCTTCAATATCTAAGGTCAAGGGAATTGACTTGATGTTCAAAAAAACAAAACTCCAACTAAAAACATCCAAAAGTTGAGACTACTATGAATAATAATAATAATAATAATAATAATAATAATAATAATAATAATAATAATAATAATAATAATAATAATAATAACAGCGGGAAATCGTTGGTAGGTGGCTGTTGCGATACCGCAAGGTCATCAGCGGTGATGAACGAAAAGAGGTGGAGCATACTGGAAGTTTGAGGAGACTTGTTGTCACTCAGACTCCAGGGAATACCACAGGTTGTTGGCAGTGGGCGATCACTGACGATGACCAGTGTGATAACTCCTAGTGAGTGAATAATAAACATCTGAAGTATTAAGAAAAGTCTTTGAATGCGTAAACCAACACACATAACTAACAAACTCCTAACAACCACACATGAATGGGAAGTGTGAAAAATACACGCATACGGCGACACGAGTCACGACAGATGAGCGGCACCAGATTATGGATGGTGGATTTGCTAGTATAGATTTATATTCGAAAACCAATGTTCTACTGTGGAGAGAAAATGAATCTATAAAAAAAAGCGTGTAAAAAATAACGTTTTCATCACGTTCTAGCATCCGTAAATCACAGAGGAAGAAAGAATAAATATCGAGGAAACGTGATATTCAGGACAAGTGGTTTGTCGTCGTCGTCCGAGTTACGCTCGAGTTCGATGCCACTATCAGTGTATTTAGAAATATTTATCTATATATAAAAAAGAACACTTAGCTTTTTTTCTATGTGTTATATATATATATATATATATATATATATATATATATATATATATATATATATATATATATATAAATAAATTTTTCGTGGTACAAAATTTGATAACGGCGAGGAATACGGACGTTTGGGACATTTTTGGGAGGGTAGAATGAGATTAAACAAATATAAAAACGAGAGAAAACGATTAAAAAGAAATTAATTAATGTACTGAACCGGTTTTCGTCCACACTCATCAGAGTAAAACGTGGAAGTGATTGAATACGACTAAAACCTAAAAAAAATTGTAATGAAAACTAGTGACAAGTTTAGGAGAAAAAAAAAATAAATAAATAAAAAAAAAATATATATATATATATATATGGGGAGGAGAGTCATAAGTTGATCACATTAAGTCCTAAAAGCCATTCCTTTTGCTTACAAAGGGAAGGTTTGATTGACTTGATATATATGGCTTCCAGGACTATATATATATATATATATATATATATATATATATATATATAACATTTCCTCAAATGAAACAACACTCTTTCAAATCGAAAGACATTTCTTCAAATAGATTTACATATCTGATGAGAGCGGATCACCGCTTGAAACGCGTTATATAAAATTATTTTTAAAAAAATGCTGAAAAAAACTTTTTACAAATGTTGGTAGCCTTACTCCTTTACATATATATATATATATATATATATATATATATATATATATATATATATATATATATATATATATATATATATATAATCTACGAACTGCGTTCGATCCCATGCGACCGCCTACAACCGCTACTTCTGCACTGATGAGGAAAAAACAAAACGATATTGTCTGTTGATATACTTGATAATTGAGTTTTTGACGTCTGCAAACGACCCTGCCCAAACCCTAACCATGATTCCTAACCCTAATTCCTAACCCTGCCCAACCCCTAACTCCGCCCTAACCTCGCCCTAACCTTGCTTAAACTCTAATTCTCAACCCTGCACAAAACCCTGCCCTAACACTAATTCCTAACCCTAATTCCTAACCCTGGCCAAACCCTAACCCCGCTCTATCCTCGCCCTAACCTTGCCTAAACCCTAATTTTCAACCATGCCCAAACCCTGCCTTAGCCCTAATTCCTAACCCTGCCCAAACCCTATCCCCACCCTATTCTCGCCCTAACCTTGCCTAAACCCTAATTCTCAAACATGCCAAAACCCTGCCCGAACCCTAATTCCTAACTCTTGCCAAACTTTAACGAAAGCAAAAATAATAATCAGTAAATAAATTAAAAAATAAATTTAAGTAATAAAAAACTTACTTGATTAATTTTTTAATTTAAACACTTATTTAGAACGCTGTTATTTCTTCGATAATTTTTAAAAATGTAAACAGTTGTTTGAATCATTTATTTCATCGTTAAAATATAAATATTTATTTCATATAAAGTTTTTTGCTGTAATGTTTTGCTAAATATATATATATATATATATATATATATATATATATATGTGTGTATACATATGTAAATTAATAGATATATAACTAATAATAAAACTATGAATACGGCTCTTAGTAACAATAAGACACAGCCTCCTGAAGACGGTCGCGAGACCGAAAGCGCTAGAGGAATGATCCACGATACAACGTTAGGTGCCATACTACACCAATTGACACCAGAAAACCGACGAATAGCTCGCCGCGTCGAGAAATTGACAAGAAAGGTCGTGAAGATATATATATATATATATATATATATATATATATATATATATATATATTGTTATACCGGCCGTTCTTACATAGGAGAAACTACACCGGTTGTCACTATAAATAGTGCGAGTCACCAGAGACACAGAGAAGACAAAGAACAGTCTTGTAACTGTCTAGCCAAGTGCTAGTCAGTTTTTTTGTTAATACACTTGTTAAACCAACCCTCGACTTGACTTCCTTTATTTATTATTTACTGTTGGACAACTTCACAACATATATATATATATATATATATATATATATATATATATATATATATATATATATATATATATATATATATAAATTTATTTATAGGTAGCAGAGTATTCGCTTCGAATGCAAGTGACCCAGGTTTCGAATTCTATAAAAACATAATTACAATATTTTGAGATCAAAATATTTAATTAAATTATTCTTTGATAAAATCTTTTATTATATAATAAAACAAATGACATATTTCGAAACGTAAATGTTTTTAAAATGGTCTGCATTTAGACATTTTTCATGAACTACTTTTGTGTACTGTTCTTTATTCAACAGGAAAAACAGTTAATTTCTTTATTAATCATGCATTTCACGTTTGACGTAGTGATCTCATTGACAGCCAGATTTAGTCTACGCTGTCCCTGCTGTCGATTCACTTAAATATTTCCTGTTTTAAAATTAAGTTGAATTTGCTATAAAAAAACTATACTTAAAATCTTTTTAGAGAAAAGTATTTAATGTTGTTATTATTTAATAGGATTAAACAAATATCGCCATTATTAAACAAATATCCCCTATTATCATATTAATAAAAACGAAAATTATATATTTAAAGACGTAAAACAATCTTTCTCCGTGTAAAACAAACCGCATTTTTAAAAAAAAGTTGTCTTCGCAATACTTTAAGAAGTAATTCTTTTTATAAATTGAGTTTTGTGTTGTTGTTTTTATTCAACAAGAAAAAGCAACTCCATTTCTTTTAAATAGGAAATGAACGGTCAGGAAAGAAATATTTGTTGCTATTTCCGTTCAAAACTAAACCTGACAACCGTTAATTTTCTATTTCCTATGCATCTCATGCTTGACCTAATGATCCCAGTGACAGCCACATTCGGTCTACGCCGTATCTTGTTTCGGCTCTCGGGGTCAGTTTAACTAAAAAAAGACGTGACAATTCTAATTTGATTATGATTGGAATTCTATGTCGGTAAAATTGAATTATGGCATCTTTTAAAAAAGTAAATTGAATTTGCTATAAAAATCAGAATGAAAAATATTTTGAGAGAAAAATCTTTAATTCAATTATAATTTGATATGAAGATACAAAGATCCACTTTCATAATTATAATAAAAAAAACAAAAATTATATATTTCAATACGTAAAGCAATCGTTCTCTGCGAAAATAAACACACCCAGTTTAAATGGTCTGCGCACTATAACGAAGCAGTAATTATAATTTTTTATCAATTGATTTTTCCCAAAAAATATAAAATACCTTTGTTTCAAATCGGAATCGAAGGGTCGCAAAAGCAATGTTTATTTCTTTCTTTGTTAAAAAACAAGCATGATAACCGGTAAAAAGTAACGGTAATTTTCTATGTCTCATGCATTTCACGTTTGATCTAGTTATCCCACTGATAGCCATATTCAGCCTACGCTGTCTCTGCTATCATATCTCTGAATATTACCTTTATTTAAGTCAATCGAATTCGCTATAAAAATATAATTAAAAGTCTATTGATAGAAAAGTATATAATTTAATTATATATTTTCATATGATTAAACAAAAATCCCCTTTCATAATCTTTCATAATTATATATTTCAAAACTTAAAACAGTCGTGCACAAAAGCTCCGCAAAATGTATTCAAACAGTAATTAATTATTATGACATGATTTTTGTATATTTATCTTTATTCAACAAGAAAAATGAACTTAATTCTTTTAAAATTGGAATCAAATGCTTATAAAACCATGTTTATTTCTATTTCCATGAAACTCAGGCAGGAAAAAACGTTAATTTTCTATTTCTCATGCATTTCACGTTTGACCTAGTGATCTAGCTGACAGTCAGATTTATTTACTTATTTATTCGTTAGAACTAAACATATCATATGATAAATTGAATTTACGACAACTACAGTAGAGTAAAGCCGATCAAAATTGTCATATTAAAAAATAGTGTTTTTTTACATTAGGACCCGCACTACAAGTGCATCGGCGTCGGTACTTTCCGGATGTTTACGTAAAACGCCGGACAGTGCCGAATGAAAAATCCGTTGATTTACCTGCGTCCAATAAAGTACAAACGAGGCGGGATTTACAAGCAGGAAAAAAATGCTGAAAATAAAAATTATTCAAGTAAAAAATATTGTGACAAAGTATACGGAACCCCGTGGGGATCGGGTACCCTGGTGACGCGCTAGTATGCATCTTGGTGGTGATGCTATGCCGACTGAGGGCCCTGCGTCGAGACGAAGTGGAGATATAAAACTAGTATATATTTGACATAGAAACGAACTCATTCAAACGACAGAACGAGGCGCCAGCTAGTTTCGCGGAGTCGTGTGAGATAGTCAGAATCCAGTGAAAATATCGTTGGTTTTATTTGGGCCACCCTAGAAGTTTGTTTCTTTTTGAGGTGAATTAAGTATCTCGTAAAAGGCGGGACCCATGCTTGGATGTTAACGGATTGTCGCCATGATAGTTCTATGTCTGACATTTGAATTAAGTATCTCGTAAACACAGACAATGATGTTGAAACACAAAAGTGTTGTTCAGATTGTCTCCATGATAAAGCCGCCCTGGGTAGACTGTCTGACAAGTTATCTCAAGTTTAAATCTTAAGTAGCGAGAGTTTGGATGGTCCAGTACTGACCAGGGACAGAGGACCTCAAGGGATGGGAGGGGGCGAGACCTGGCCTCTGGGTTTGTAAAAGGCAGTCAGTTGGAGTTGAACTCTTCGAAGTGGCAGTTGGCTTTCAGTGGTCCTTAGAAGCAGAGGGTCTGTTGTGTCAGGTTGGACTTATGTTTTATTTGACCGGGATAGAGAGATCTCATTTGCAAGTCTGCCATTCAACCTGGGGAACACTGGTGTTGTTTGTAACATCCAATAAAAATAAAAAAAACTTGTTACTTGTTTATAAGCTGAGGTTGTGATTCTGCTTAGAATAAAAGTTCTTGGTTGCAGCACTGATGACTACATGATGGTCGTCTTCAAGTTAAATGTAAACAAATACTTGTTGAGCCGTCCTGTTTCACAATCAATTATTCTTAACTAATCTTCTGACCATTCCACGAATTGCTTCCAATCCTCTCATGATATTGTTCATCGTCCAACTAACAATCTCTTTAACTCTTATCCTCGAGTCGCCTCCAGGCCTGGATAAGCGATGACCCATTAGTAAACAAAATAAAAATAGCGTCATCATTTTGACGTCATCAACTGTGCCCGGTTATCCTCCATCTCTGTTTTAATTAATGACGACATCCTTTATTGCCATCATCATTTTTACGTCATCATTTTTATGACGTCATCTACTTTCTCCAGTTATCTTTTTCAGTCTTTTGGCCAAGATCAAAGTGTAGTATCTGTTCCGATGGATACTGCACCCCATAGACTGGTATTGTCTTGCCCTTCGGGGCTTGATTTACGCTGGTCTATAGGACGGTCCTGTGCAGTTCTAGGCTTTGCCTCCCCTCTTTGGGGAGGAGTAAGTTTATTACTTACTGCCTGAGGCGCCCCTATCGGGGAATGCCGACGGAGCTGCCCAGGCATTTTTTGTAGGCCAGAGTGCTCACCTTCTCGGGCGCTGGCTTTTCAAATTCCACTTTCCGACCTTGTGTCACATATTCCTATTGTGGGTAGGAGTTGGATATCTCCTCTTTCTCTTTCTTTATTGGATGATGTCATCTTTTTGATGACGTCACTCAGTGTTATGTATTCTAATTTTGAAAAAAAGTGAGTATGTGATTAAAAAGTCAGATTATCGACCTCGTAGTGACGTGCGTGGATGTAGTATCTCCTTTTTTTTCTAATACCGTAACATCTGCCAGTGTAAAAGAGTGCGTTACCCACGGGCGTCAAACGCGACTATCTCTTGTCTTCACTTCACAGCTTATAAATTACTTACAAACAAAATCTCTGATACCGACGGGCGTTAATCAAGAAACCTTTGTCGATTTGTTTGTGGACGCAGGTGTTCGGTTCATTTTTTCTTTTCTCCTCTGAAAAAAAAAAAAAATAGCATCTGATTGTCTCCGTCTTCCGTTATTGTTTGTGAATGGACAAATAAAAAAAAATGGCGGGGGGGGGGGGACAGATGGTCTGGAAGGAACTTCTATCGTGTTGACAGAGCCGCTTGACAACAGAACCAATGCCACTTGTCTCTGCCATGTCGGCTTCTGCGGTAAAAAGAATCACATTGTTTAATTTATAAATGTGTTTTCGCCCTGAGACACAAGCTGAAGCAACATAACCAATTAAGATAGAATGCATGGTCAATAGAGAGGGGGTATTTTGAAATAGTCAACCAGCTAGTCATTCAGTTGTAAAGTTGTGTTCTACATTGTGTAAATGATTATTTTAGATTTTGTATTGTCAAGTATTACTTTTTGATTCTGTAGAGTCAAGTAGAATTCATAAGCATGTTATAGGGTATTTTTAAAGTCTATAGGGTCTGGTAGTAGATTCGCTCTTATAAGGCTAAGAAGTATTTTGATACTGTGTTGTCAAGTAGTATTTTAATTCTATAGGGTCAAGTTGTATTTTTGATTCTGTAGTGTTAATTTGTATTTTTGCTTTTATAGGAAGTAGTTGTATTTTTTTTATTTTATAGGGTCAAGTTTTATTTTTGATTCTATAAGATCAAGTTGTATTTTTGATTTTATAGGGTCAAGTTGTATTTTTGGTTTTATAGGGTCAAGTTGTATTTTTGATTCTATAAGATCAAGTTGTATTTTTGATTTTATAGGGTCAAGTTGTATTTTTGGTTTTATAAGATCAAGTTATATTTTTGATTTAGAGCGTCAAGTTGTATTTTTGGTTTTATAGGGTCAACTTGTATTTTTTTATTTTATAGGGTTAAGTTGTATTTCATATTTTATAGGGTCAAGTATTATTTTTGACTCTATAGGATCAAGTTGTATTTTTGATTCTATAGGGTCAAGTTGTATTTTTGATTCTATAAGATCAAGTTGTATTTTTTATTTTATAGGGTCAAGTTGTATTTTTGATTCTATAAGATCAAGTTATATTTTTGATTTAGAGCGTCAAGTTGTATTTTTGGTTTTATAGGGTCAACTTGTATTTTTTATTTTATAGGGTTAAGTTGTATTTCATATTTTATAGGGGCAAGTATTATTTTTGACTCTATAGGATCAAGTTGTATTTTTGATTCTATAGGGTCAAGTTGTATTTTTGATTTTATAGGGTCAAGTTATATTTTTGGTTTTATAGGGTCAAGTTTTATTTTTGATTCTATAAGATCAAGTTATATTTTTGATTTAGGGCGTCAAGTTGTATTTTTGGTTTTATAGGGTCAAGTTGTATTTTTATTTTATAGGGTTAAGTTGTATTTCATATTTTATAGGGTCAAGTATTATTTTTGACTCTATAGGGTCAAGTTGTATTTTTGATTCTATAGGGTCAAGTCGTATATTTGATTCTATAGGGTCAAGTTGTATTTTTGATTTCATAGGGTCGAGTTGTATTTTGATTTTATAGGGTCAAGTTGTATTTTTGATTTTATAGGGCAAAGTTGTATTTTTGATTTCATTGGGGCAAATTGTATTTTATTCTATAGGGTTAAGTTGTATTTGTGAAGTTGTATTTTTGATTCTATCGTGTAAAGTAGTATTTTAAATTCTATAGGGTCAAATTGTATTTTTCATTCTGTGGTTTCAACTTATATATTTAATTCTATACGATAAAGTAGTATTATAACTAGAAACGGATCAAACAGGTTCGCGTTATGGTTAGGGTTAGGGTAAGGGTTAGGGTTAGGAATAGGGTTAAGGGTTAGGGTTAGGGTTAGGGTTAGGAATAGGGTTAAGGGTTAGGGTTAAGGTTAGGGTTAGGAATAGGGTTAAGAGTTAGGGTTAAGGTTAAGGTTAGGGTTAGGGTAAGGGTTAGGAATAGGGTTAAAGGTTAGGGTTAGGGTTAGGGTTAGGGTTAGGGTTAGGGTTAGGGTAAGGAATAGGGTTAAGGGTTAGGGGTAGGGTTAGTGTTAGAGTTAAGGTTAGGGTTAAGGTAACGGTCTGGATTAGGGTTAAGAATAGGGTTAGGGTTACGGTTAGGGTAACCCTAACCTTTACCCTAACCCTAAACCCTAACCTTAAACCCTAACCCTAACCCTAACCCTAACCCTAACCCTAACCCTTAACCCTAACCCTAACCCCTAACCCTATTCCTAACCCTAACCCTAATAAGGCTAGGGTTGGGGTTAGGTTTAGGAATAGGGTTAAGGGTTAGGGTTAGGGTTAGGGTTAAGGTTAGGGTTAAGGTAAGGGTCTGGATTAGGGTTAGGAATAGGGTTAGGGTTACGGTTAGGGTAACCCTAACCCTTACCCTAACCCTAAACCCTAACCTTAAATCCTGACCCTAACAACAAACCTTAATCCTAACCCTAACCCATACAACTAACCTTAACCCCAACACTAAGCCTAACAACTAACCCTAACTTAACCCTAACTCAAGAGGGCGTCTCGACCCTAACCCTAACGACGGGGTCAAAGTTTGTGCGGGTCATAATGTAAAAAAGCACTCAAGTATTTATACACCACGTTCTAAAGTAATTGTTATTTCAAGTTTCAGGTGTGTTTATTTTTTTTCGTGGACGGCGGAGGGGATACTAAATAATTGTCATTTTAAAAAGGAGTGCATGATTGGTCTAATGGATACTGCCACAGACTAAGTAACCAGCTATACTGGGTTAGCATCAGATCACATCTGTGTTGTACAACTATTCATTACCTTTTCTTTTATACTAACGAGTCAGCACTTACCAAAACCAAAAGCCACTCGAGGATAAGTGTTAATAATATTGTCACTTGGACGATAAACAATAATATGAGACGATTGAAAACGATGGATGGAGTGGGCAACATTTGATTGATTGAGACGACGGCTGGACAAGTATTTGTAGGGAAGTAGTCACGTGGTAACGTGTTTTACAGGTGGAAAAGACATAGAAAGAAACTCTGTTCATGGATTTTGGTTCACAGAGGAAGAACCTATTTTTACAGCGGTTGAAGCTAAACGAGTTCTTGCTGTGAATGTTCTACAGGATAGACCAGAGATTGGAGCTCAGTCGTGCACCTACCCGAAGACTACAATATTTTAACCCTAACGCTAACCGTAACCGTAACCCTAACCCTAACCCTTAACCCTAACCCTAACCCTAAACCCTAACACTAACTCTGCCTCCCTGCAGACTACAATATTTTCACCCTAACCCTAACCCTAACCCTAACCCTTAACCCTAACGCTAACCGTAACCCTAACACTAACTCTGCCTCCCTGCAGACTACAATATTTTCACCCTAACCCTAACCCTAACCCTAACCCTTAACCCTAACGCTAACCGTAACCCTAACACTAACTCTGCCTCCCTGCAGACTACAATATTTTCACCCTAACCCTAACCCTAACCCTAACCCTTAACCCTAACGCTAACCGTAACCCTAACACTAACTCTGCCTCCCTGCAGACTACAATATTTTCACCCTAACCCTAACCCTAACCCTAACCCTTAACCCTAACGCTAACCGTAACCCTAACACTAACTCTGCCTCCCTGCAGACTACAATATTTTCACCCTAACCCTAACCCTAACCCTAACCCTTAACCCTAACGCTAACCGTAACCCTAACACTAACTCTGCCTCCCTGCAGACTACAATATTTTCACCCTAACCCTAACCCTTAACCCTAACGCTAACCGTAACCCTAACACTAACTCTGCCTCCCTGCAGACTACAATATTTTCACCCTAACCCTAACCCTAACCCTAACCCTTAACCCTAACGCTAACCGTAACCCTAACACTAACTCTGCCTCCCTGCAGACTACAATATTTTCACCCTAACCCTAACCCTAACCCTAACCCTTAACCCTAACGCTAACCGTAACCCTAACACTAACTCTGCCTCCCTGCAGACTACAATATTTTCACCCTAACCCTAACCCTTAACCCTAACGCTAACCGTAACCCTAACACTAACTCTGCCTCCCTGCAGACTACAATATTTTCACCCTAACCCTGACCCTAACCCTAACCCTTAACCCTAACGCTAACCGTAACCCTAACACTAACTCTGCCTCCCTGCAGACTACAATATTTTCACCCTAACCCTAACCCTTAACCCTAACGCTAACCGTAACCCTAACACTAACTCTGCCTCCCTGCAGACTACAATATTTTCACCCTAACCCTAACCCTAACCCTAACCCTTAACCCTAACGCTAACCGTAACCCTAACACTAACTCTGCCTCCCTGCAGACTACAATATTTTCACCCTAACCCTAACCCTTAACCCTAACGCTAACCGTAACCCTAACACTAACTCTGCCTCCCTGCAGACTACAATATTTTCACCCTAACCCTAACCCTAACCCTAACCCTTAACCCTAACGCTAACCGTAACCCTAACACTAACTCTGCCTCCCTGCAGACTACAATATTTTCACCCTAACCCTAACCCTAACCCTAACCCTTAACCCTAACGCTAACCGTAACCCTAACACTAACTCTGCCTCCCTGCAGACTACAATATTTTCACCCTAACCCTAACCCTTAACCCTAACGCTAACCGTAACCCTAACACTAACTCTGCCTCCCTGCAGACTACAATATTTTCACCCTAACCCTAACCCTAACCCTAACCCTTAACCCTAACGCTAACCGTAACCCTAACACTAACTCTGCCTCCCTGCAGACTACAATATTTTCACCCTAACCCTAACCCTAACCCTAACCCTAACCCTTAACCCTAACGCTAACCGTAACCCTAACACTAACTCTGCCTCCCTGCAGACTACAATATTTTCACCCTAACCCTAACCCTAACCCTAACCCTAACCCTTAACCCTAACGCTAACCGTAACCCTAACACTAACTCTGCCTCCCTGCAGACTACAATATTTTCACCCTAACCCTAACCCTAACCCTAACCCTTAACCCTAACGCTAACCGTAACCCTAACACTAACTCTGCCTCCGTGCAGACTACAATATTTTCACCCTAACCCTAACCCTAACCCTAACCCTTAACCCTAACGCTAACCGTAACCCTAACACTAACTCTGCCTCCCTGCAGACTACAATATTTTCACCCTAACCCTAACCCTAACCCTAACCCTTAACCCTAACGCTAACCGTAACCCTAACACTAACTCTGCCTCCCTGCAGACTACAATATTTTCACCCTAACCCTAACCCTAACCCTAACCCTTAACCCTAACGCTAACCGTAACCCTAACACTAACTCTGCCTCCCTGCAGACTACAATATTTTCACCCTAACCCTAACCCTAACCCTAACCCTTAACCCTAACGCTAACCGTAACCCTAACACTAACTCTGCCTCCCTGCAGACTACAATATTTTCACCCTAACCCTAACCCTAACCCTAACCCTTAACCCTAACGCTAACCGTAACCCTAACACTAACTCTGCCTCCCTGCAGACTACAATATTTTCACCCTAACCCTAACCCTAACCCTAACCCTTAACCCTAACGCTAACCGTAACCCTAACACTAACTCTGCCTCCCTGCAGACTACAATATTTTCACCCTAACCCTAACCCTTAACCCTAACGCTAACCGTAACCCTAACACTAACTCTGCCTCCCTGCAGACTACAATATTTTCACCCTAACCCTAACCCTAACCCTAACCCTTAACCCTAACGCTAACCGTAACCCTAACACTAACTCTGCCTCCCTGCAGACTACAATATTTTCACCCTAACCCTAACCCTAACCCTAACCCTTAACCCTAACGCTAACCGTAACCCTAACACTAACTCTGCCTCCCTGCAGACTACAATATTTTCACCCTAACCCTAACCCTAACCCTAACCCTAACCCTTAACCCTAACGCTAACCGTAACCCTAACACTAACTCTGCCTCCCTGCAGACTACAATATTTTCACCCTAACCCTAACCCTAACCCTAACCCTTAACCCTAACGCTAACCGTAACCCTAACACTAACTCTGCCTCCCTGCAGACTACAATATTTTCACCCTAACCCTAACCCTAACCCTAACCCTAACCCTTAACCCTAACGCTAACCGTAACCCTAACACTAACTCTGCCTCCCTGCAGACTACAATATTTTCACCCTAACCCTAACCCTAACCCTAACCCTTAACCCTAACGCTAACCGTAACCCTAACACTAACTCTGCCTCCCTGCAGACTACAATATTTTCACCCTAACCCTAACCCTAACCCTAACCCTAACCCTAACGCTAACCGTAACCCTAACACTAACTCTGCCTCCCTGCAGACTACAATATTTTCACCCTAACCCTAACCCTAACCCTAACCCTAACCCTTAACCCAAGCGCTAACCGTAACCCTAACACTAACTCTGCCTCCCTGCAGACTACAATATTTTCACCCTAACCCTAACCCTAACCCTAACCCTAACCCTAACCCTTAACCCTAACGCTAACCGTAACCCTAACACTAACTCTGCCTCCCTGCAGACTACAATATTTTCACCCTAACCCTAACCCTAACCCTAACCCTAACCCTTAACCCTAACGCTAACCGTAACCCTAACACTAACTCTGCCTCCCTGCAGACTACAATATTTTCACCCTAACCCTAATCCTAACCCTAACCCTTAACCCTAACGCTAACCGTAACCCTAACACTAACCCTGCCTCCCTGCAGACTACAATATTTTAACCCTAACCCTAACCCTAACCCTAACCCTGCCTCCCTGCGGACTACAATATTTTAACCCTAACCCTAACACTAACACTAACTCTGCCTCCCTGCAGACTACAATATTTTAACCCTAACCCTAACACTAACCCTAACCCTGCCTCCCTGCAGACTACAATATTTTAACCCTAACCCTAACACTAACCCTAACCCTGCCTCCCTGCAGACTACAATATTTTAACCCTAACCGTAACCCTAACACTAACTCTGCCTCCCTGCAGACTACAATATTTTCACCCTAACCCTAACCCTAACCCTAACCCTAACCCTTAACCCTAGCGCTAACCGTAACCCTAACACTAACTCTGCCTCCCTGCAGACTACAATATTTTCACCCTAACCCTAACCCTAACCCTAACCCTAACCCTTAACCCTAACGCTAACCGTAACCCTAACACTAACTCTGCCTCCCTGCAGACTACAATATTTTCACCCTAACCCTAACCCTAACCCTAACCCTAACCCTTAACCCTAACGCTAACCGTAACCCTAACACTAACTCTGCCTCCCTGCAGACTACAATATTTTCACCCTAACCCTAATCCTAACCCTAACCCTTAACCCTAACGCTAACCGTAACCCTAACACTAACCCTGCCTCCCTGCGGACTACAATATTTTAACCCTAACCCTAACCCTAACACTAACCCTGCCTCCCTGTAGACTACAATATTTAAAAATCAATCACCATTTAGCAAACAATCCACCTATCACTTTATAGTCTAAAAGCGGATCGTTTGCATTGGGATTCCCTCCCTGCTCTCTGTCTCTATGACTGTGCCAACATTCAGAAATTTAAATGTAATGTGAACAAACATTTCGCTACACAACTTCTCCACGCAGAATGCTCCTTTTTAAATATGGCCCTTCACTACACTAGTCCCTTACGTTTCAGTGGTGACATGCCTTATTTGGGGTAAATAAATGCATCGGATCACGTGATCTATAGCTTTTTCTAATTATAGAACCGAGGTTACGCACGTCGTAATGGCTTATTTGTATATGATAAAGGGTGCACGTGACTAGGATGCTAACCCGATCCCCGAGGGTAGAAAGATCTCTTGTGTTGACAGGCATCCATTGGCGGTTGATTAAGGCCATTATCTCATCTAATTGGATTGATTCTTGTGAGAACATTTCATATATTAGAGATGTCTTAAATCTGAGATCTTGATGAAAATATTTAGACATAAAATATAATATACTGACATAATATATATATATATATATATATATATATATATATATGTGTGTGTGTGTGTGTGTGTGCGTGTGTGTGTGAGTGTGTGTGTGTGCTGTTTTGATTTCGTTTATAAATGGAACATATCTAACTATCTACCTACCCACCTATCTATCTATCTATCTATCTATCTATATATCTATCTATATATCTATCAATCTATCTATCTATCTATCTATCTATCTATCTATCTATCTATCTATCTATCAATCTATCTATCCATCTATCTATCTATCTATCTATCTATCTATCTATCTATCTGTCAGTCAGTCAATCAATCAACTAACCTATCTATTGATCTATCTATCAATCAATCAATATATCAATCGATCTATGTACTTATCTACATATCTATCAATCAATATACCTATCTATCCATCACTTTATCAATCAATCGGTCAATCTATCTATATATCTATAAACTAATCTATCGATTTATAAATCAATCTATCTATTTGTAAATCCATCAATCAATCAATCAACCAATCAATCAATCAATCAATCTATCTATTTGTAAATCCATCAATCAATCAATCAACCAATCAATCAATCAATCAATCTATCTATTTGTAAATCCATCAATCAATCAATCAACCAATCAATCAATCAATCAATCTATCTATTTGTAAATCCATCAATCAATCAATCAACCAATCAATCAATCAATCAATCTATCTATTTGTAAATTAATCTATCTATCTATCTCTATATATATGTATATATTTATCTATCTATCAATCAATCTACCTATCTATCCATCACTTTATCAATCAATCGGTCAATCTATCTATATATCTATAAACTAATCTATCGATTTATAAATCAATCTATCTATTTGTAAATCCATCAATCAATCAATCAACCAATCAATCAATCAATCAATCTATCTATTTGTAAATCCATCAATCAATCAATCAACCAATCAATCAATCAATCAATCTATCTATTTGTAAATCCATCAATCAATCAATCAACCAATCAATCAATCAATCAATCTATCTATTTGTAAATCCATCAATCAATCAATCAACCAATCAATCAATCAATCAATCTATCTATTTGTAAATCCATCAATCAATCAATCAACCAATCAATCAATCAATCAATCTATCTATTTGTAAATTAATCTATCTATCTATCTCTATATATATGTATATATTTATCTATCTATCAATCAATCTACCTATCTATCCATCACTTTATCAATCAATCGGTCAATCTATCTATATATCTATAAACTAATCTATCGATTTATAAATCAATCTATCTATTTGTAAATCCATCAATCAATCAATCAATCAACCAATCAATAAATCAATCAATCTATTTGTAACTTAATCTATCTATCTATCTATCTCTATATATATGTATATATTTATCTATCTATCAATCAATCTACCTATCTATCTATTTATTTATTAATCAATCGGTCTATCTATCTGTTGTGGGGTACAAATCACCCCTATTGAAGAACTAATGGAAGCAACCATCTATAATAAATACCATGGTTGCAAAGACTCAAACAGAAGGCATTCCTATTCATGTGAGAGTCCTCGTACCACGTGTGGTATCTGTTCCGATGGATACTACACCCTATAGACCGGTGTTGTCTTGGCCTTCGGGGCATGATTCCGCCGGTCTATGGGTCTGTCCTGTGCAGTTCTAGGAGGTCCACCCTCCTAGGCTTTGCCTCTCCTCTTTGGGGAGGAGTAAGTTGATAGCTTACTGCCTGAGGCGCCCCTACCGGGGAATGCCGACGGGGCTGCCCAGGCAATTTTTAATGGCTAAAGCGCTCACCTTCTCGGGCGCTGGCTTTCAAATCCCACTTTCCGACCTTGTGTCACATACTCCTATAGTGGGTAGGTGTTAAATAAAGGACATTCCTATTCATGTTTTACCGCATGGTAGGAATCCGGTCATCTCCTACCACATTTAGTGGCGTTACTGTATTGCTATGAATAAATACATTGTATATTTTAACCTGTCACAATTTGTGGTTGTTATCTTTGTGACCCCTAGCACGGGTCTACAACACTATCTATCTATCTATCTATCCATCGGTCAATCAATCAATTATCTATCTATTTATCAATCAATCAGTCTATCTATTCATTTATCTATTGATCAATTAATCTATCTATCTATCTATCTATCTATCTATCTATCTATCTATCTATCTATCTATCTATCTGTCTATCTATCTATCTCTATCTATCTATCTAAATATCTATTATCTATCTATCAATCCATCTATATATCGATAGATCTATCTATTTGCACATATGTATATATTAAAAGTATCTCACATTAAAGTTTTTTGTAAAAATCATGTTAGCATAAAAAATACAAAAAAAAACATACATGATGAGAATTATAAAAATATGGATGGAAAACTAAAAGGCAAAACCGAAAATTATTTACATATCGATCACCGATCGGTCTTTATTTCATCATTCTCTACCCCAATCCCAGGATAATTCTTCGATTAAGTGAGGATTTTCAGTTTCTTTTTTTTGTTTCATTTTTTATAATATTCAAGACTTGAAGTTACACACAATGATGTACTGAATGTGGGAAAGGAAGGGTGGGTTAAGTAAAGTTCGATATCTGAATCTATTCTACCGCAGCGTGTATGTAGAAGGAGATATGCCAGTTGGGAGTAGCATAATTATAGTGTAAGGTTGCTTGAAAACGCAATAATTAATTACAGAAAATAAGAGCGATTCTTTGTTTTTGTACATTAAACAATGGAACAGTCAAGGCATCGCATGCTTTAATTTGATGTCATGACAATCAGCATGAAATAAGACATCGTTAAACAAAGGTAAATTCAATTAGATTTTATGAAGATTGATACAGAGATACACGTATATGTATATATCTACATCTATTTAAGCCACGGTATTAATCTATTTGCCTCAACCTCTCTCGCATATTCTCTCTCTCTCTCTCTCTCTCTCTCTCTCTCTACACACACACACACACACACATATATATATATATTTAGGCAAACATTATTAAATAACACGGAGTGGTTTTGTTTGATGCGACTTTTTTTTATTTTTTCAATTTTCCGAATTGCCCATCTAATGTTTCGGTCAAATTGATATAAATATGATCCATGGCTTTCTTGTTCCATTCTTTTTTCTTTTTTGCAAGTACTTTCGATTTGAATCGTCAAATCATCTTCAGGCGGTATTAGTTTTAGTGTCCTTACTGTTGTGCTCATTTAATTTGGATGAAAATTTTTCGGTTGTTAAAATATATATATATATATATATATATATATATATATATATATATATATATATATATATATATATATATATATATAGCTGATGATCCCCGTGTTAATATTAGATGCTTACGTTAAGGTCTCCTGTTTTAGTTTCACTGTTAGATACTTAATCCCCCTTTTTATTTTATTTACTTACTATTATATATTTTATTTATTTATGAATTTTCCAACGAATGTTAAGTCTGCACTATTTTGGATTTAGTTAGTTTCTGTGGGAATTTAAACTGCATTTTCCTTTTTCTTTTTTTTTGTTGTTGTCTTTTTGTTTAAAATAACTCAAAGCTTCTTTAGACTATATATATATATATATATATATATATATATATATATATATATATATATAGAGAGAGAGAGAGAGAGAGAGAGAGAGAGAGAGACTAGTAAAATACGCGTACCAAGTAGGGTCTAAGAAATATAGCATTAGTTTTATTAAGATTTTTCGTTCTTTTGGTGGGATTAATTTGGCACAGGCGGTTATTGGAGTGGTTATTGGAGTGGTTATTGGAGTGGTTATTGGAGAGATGTTGTGATACGTAGGACGAATATATGAAAATGAATTTGGATGAAAATTTTTCGGTTGAGATCAACAATGATATTTATTAGTATATTTACAACTGAAAAAGAGAATTTTTTTTTTAAAATGAGCACATTAACTGACGAGCGCTGTGCGACGCGCGTCCATTGAAATCTGATCGCTAAAAATAAATGCAAGGGACGTAACTCTTCTCAATATATATTTGAGGTAAGCTAGACAAGGGCAAGAGTTACTTCCCTTTAAAAATACAAAATCTTTTGATTTTAATTCAGATAAAATCTGTTTTAATCTAACTGAGGGTATTATACGGTTTCGGAGGCATCTTCTAAACGGTATAGTTTGTGTTAAATGTATGTGCCACCGTTACTCACCCTGTTGCTTAGAATACATATTCCATAATACATCTATTTTTTATTAATTTTTCACGTACATAAAAGTAATTCATGGGCACGTGTTTCTGGCTATCAGCCGTCATCAGCATGGCTCCCTTGTACAATGAGGGAACCTTACGATAACATTGTATATAGTCTGGAGTTTTCCCACCGGACTATGACGCCTTTGCTGGAAATATGTACGATTTTTATCACCCAAGTTATGTATTTTTGTAATTGATTTTATTGGTGCTAGAAATTGTCAGATTTGTAATTTTTTTTTTACTTAAAAAAATAAATAAAAATAAAATAAAATCCGAACAGTTACTACCAAAAATTACAAACAAAGATTCGTTGTGTCTATAAGATTAAGACTTTGTCATTACCAATGCTCTGATTGTGTAGCTATGAAGAAACAGCTGTTATTGCTTTTGAATTAAAACCTATTTCGCTTGATGCTTAATTGCTCTGGAATTACAGAACTTAAGATTGTCCATTGAGCTTAAACAGTTCAGTTTACCTACACAACCATATATATATATATATATATATATATATATATATATATATATATATATACATTTTAAATATATATATATATTAGTAGTATGTTTTTAAAAGGCTGTGAGCAATGCAAAGTCCCGGGTAGGATGCAAGCTGTTTATGGAAATCGCTCCAGAAAAGGAAAGTAGCTATTCGATGCAAGGAGCCAAAAAATACTACTTCAAGGTAAAAAAAAACTAGCCTAAAATAAGTTTTAGAAGAATAGATTCCGACCCAGAAAACAGCAATTATTCCCCCTTAGTCAGAAACATCGCTCATGGAATGTGAGGACTAAAGGACAAAATAAGGGAAGCGATAGTTACGAGGCTGCCGAAAGTAAACCCAATGTCCACGTTGTACTCTACTAAAGAAGTTACTCGACACGTATTTATGAAAATTGGACTTGAAGACGACCATGTTGGAGACAGCAGGGAAGCAGTCGGTGGTATTGGTTTCACAGACGGGTAGTCATCGTAAGGGAACTCTATTATGTCTTTGCTTATATATATCTGTTCATCTTCCCGCATTACTCAATATATATATATCTTCCCCGCATTAATCAAACAGTTGTTTTGTCTCCTAATTACATTTCTTCAAATATCACATTTCACACCGACGGACATTTTCGAATTATTTACCGCCATCTTTTTTTTTTCTTGAAAATCTTCGTCGTTTCGAATTCATCTTCAATTTTTAACGACACTTTTCGCACCGATTTACTTTTCATTTGAAGCCTCCAATTCTATAATAAAGAACAAGGTGTCTTAATATATGCTGAACTTAAATCGTTAACGACCTCCTGGAACAATGCGAAAAACGTTCTATGCGCGTTTCTACGCCGTTTTTTTTTAAAATTCCCTTCTTTCTCTATCTTTTTTGTTTATGGCACATTTTTATTTTGATGCAAAAAGACCATCAGAAAAATTGAAAAAGTATTAACAGGTATAATTAAACAGACGAATTCTATTATTTTTAACAATGTTTGTATAAATGAGAAAATGCTGCCTAAATACACACAATATATATATATATATATATATATATATATATATATATATAATTATTTTCACAATCAGACAACGCTGCAGCCTACAAACCACGAAAGAAACAAACCGAAAGTGTTAGACTCGAGTTTCGCCCTTCTTTTGGGCTCATCAGTAGAACACATCCGAACTTAATTATTTGTATTTTGCTTTCGCGTTTACTTGACACACACTTACTATATATATATATATATATATATATGTTTAAATAACAGAATTCGTCTGTTTAATTATGCCTTTGTCTTATCTTTTCAATTTTTCTGATGGTCTTTTTTGTATGAAAAACAAATGAAATGAATAAATTTTCCATAGGTTTCACGAACGTAAAAATGAGAAAATGCTGCCTAAATACACACAATATATATATATATATATATATATATATATATATATATATATATATATATACATATATATACACATATATATATGTATATATATAAATATATATACAAAGATATATATAGTTAGATATGTGTATATAGACAATTTTTTTTATTCATCAATATATATATATATATATATATATATATATGTATATATATATATATATATATATATATATAAAGATATACATATATAGTTAGATATGTATATATAGACGACTTTTTATTCATCTATATATATATATATATATATAAATTGTGTGTATTTAGGCAGCATTTTTTCATTTATGCGAACATTGTAAAGAATAACAGAATTCGTCTGAAGAATTCGACGAAGAATCGAAAACGTTTGTGAAACCTATATATATATATCTTTTTACATATATATATATATATATATATATATATATATATATATATACATATATATATATATATATATATATGTAAAAAGATATATATATATATGTAAAAAAATATATATATATATGTAAAATATATATATATATATATATATATATATGTAAAAAGATATATATATATATATATATATATATATATATATATATATGTAAAAAGATATATATATATATATGTATATATATATATATATGTAAAAAGATATATATATATATATGTATATATATATATATATATGTACAAAGATATATATATATATGTATGTGTATATATATGTATATATATATATATGTAAAGATATATATATATATATACATATATATATACATATATATATATTATGTATATATATATATATATATTTACATGTAAAAAGATATATATATATATATATATATACATATATATATATATATATATATATATATATATATATATATATATATATATATATATATATATATATATATATATATATACAAATACATTGATAAAAATATAATCGCATGTAACTTATAGGTGTTAGTATACTTTTTATATAAGTATATCGCCATAGATATTGTGACCACGCCTTTGTTCTGTTTTTGTTGGTAACTCGAACTGTAGTCTTGTGCAAAATGACATCATATGTTTGTCCAACGTGAATCTCCCCCGGGAAAACGAGACTTGAAATTCCATTCAGGTGTGGTTTCTCTATTTTTTCTTCATGTAAGTACAATTTTGCGTTAATATAAAAACCATATATATATATATATATATATATATATATATATATATATATATATATATATATATATATATATATAAGTTGATACACGAGGAAACCATATTAAACTGTTATGATATAAATCAACCATCCACACTAACACCCTCTAAAGTCTAGTCTTTTCTCACCGTGTATCAGTTAAAATTCAGGAGGAGTCGGCACCAGAATCCGTCGTTCTCTGATCGTCTCTGCCCTTGCGCGTGTCATGCTTAAAACCGTAAATCAATGAAGCAAGAGTGTCGACGTTGCTTCTGTGCCATTCCTTTATATGTTCTGTGCCAAACCTTCCTCAACTTCGCATGCAACCGCCAAAACTTGGTGTTCTCGTTGTCGGCGGGGGGGGGGGGGGGTTAACCCCAGAAAATTACGGCTTAACAATTAGCAGAAGTCAGACTCGCTAAACAAGAACAATACTAAAAAGTCTGCACTTCTAACAATACAGAAGCATTCCTCCCGTGTTTACTCTTAGTAACAGCGGTACTACCCTAACACTAATACACGGCCTCCTAGGGGTTTAAATCCTAGGCATACTAATTAAATCCGCAACACTTTCTCAGCACTTTCGTGAGTACTCTCGACGGCTTGCTTATACGGCCGCTGACCTTGCCATTTAAGACGTTAATGTACTCTTACATTTAAATGTGTGGTGGGAACATCGTGTTGGGGTTCGAACCCTGTGACCGGCAGGGTTGTCTCCTGATTCTAATATAGATGTCAAATCCATTATTGTGTTAGGTATTTTCCGCATAATAAATGAATAGAGCATTAAAATCGCTGAAAGGGCATTTTTTATTTCCACCTGAAAAAAAAAAACAGTATTATATTGTAAAAGTTTAGTTGCCTTTGGCTGACGCCTGTGACCAATATATTTGTTAGGCATTTGAATCTGATTGCAGGTTTGGCATGAAACACATGTGTATATGGGTTAATTTAAAAAATATTATTTATATATATATATATAATAATATATGACCACACACACACATACCAAACAGATTCGACCGGCACCATAAAAGCAATTAAAGGAATTAAACCTAATACACAAATGTACTCAAATGACCAAACACTTGCCAAACGGAATATATTTTTTATCTCAACAAGATAACATTTTTTCTTTCAAATGGAACAAACATTTTTTCTGTCAAATGGAACAGACACTTTTAAATGAAAGAAAAATGAAATGTTTTCTCAAATGAAACACTGTTATCAAATGGAATATACATCTGAAGAGAGCATAATGGATAAACGATAAATGCTCGAAACGCGTTATGAAATTATATTTTAAAAAAACTTAAAATGTTAAAATGATAAGATAATAAATAATTATCGAAAAAGGTTTTTTTACTAGCGTTGGTAACCACAATTCTTTAAATATATATATATATATATATATATATATATATATATATATATATATATAGAGAGAGAGAGAGAGAGAGAGAGAGTGAGAGAGAGAGACAGACAGACAAACAGACAGACAGACAGACAGACAGACAGACAGACAGACAGACAGACAGACAGAGACAGAGAGAGAGTGAGAGAGAGAAAGATAGATAGATAGATAGATAGAGATAGACAAAGAGAGAAAGAGAGAGAGAGAGAGAGAGAGAAAAGGGAGAGAAGGAAGATGGTGAAGAATTCACCTCAAACAAGGCAAGCTGCAACAGAGCATTAGGGTGTAAGTTGGTTTTAAAATATAATTTTTATATTCTGTTTGTGAACACACACACATACACGCACACACACACACACACACACACACACACACACACACACACACACACACACACATATATATATATATATATATATATATATATATACACTCCAATAGCTTCTTTCCTGGTGCTGCTGGCCTCTGGAACTCCCTCCCTGCTCCCTGTTTTCCTGACAGTACCGACATGCACACACAAATAGATACACATTGTTTTTTTATTTATTTTAGTGATGAGGATTCTGAAAGCAATGGATTTACTCAGGCTCCTTAGCTCTGCTAAAACCCGATATATTTTAACGTCTTCGTTGGCCAGATAATGGTTTACTATTGAATTTATGTCCGAAGATACCGGGGTTTTTTTTGGGGGGGGGTAGGGGGGTTATTAAATTTTTTTGTATCATAGTTCACCCCAAACAAGGCAAGCCGCAACTGTAGACACAAGGGACTACTGAGAATTAGGGTGTAAGTTTTAGGGATCATCCTAAGTTGATTTTAAAATATAATTTTATATTCTGTTTGTGAGCACACACACACACACACACACACACACACACACACACATATATATATATATATATATATATATATATATATATATATATACAGGGTGGGCCAAAATAAGGGTCCTATCTTTAAATTTGAATAACTTGAATTTGAATAACTTCCACAAAATAAAAGTTAAACTCACCAAACTTTATGTGTGTGTAGACTGACCCTTCCGAGATTTTTTGAAATAAACAAAACAAATTTTAGCCGAAAAACACTTTTTATAACTTACAAAAACTAAAGTATTGTTTTTTACACGGTTTTGAGTTTTTTAAGCAAAAATAATGTTTTCTAAATGAGGGTACTTCCTTAGGGCTAATACGGCCCATGCTTGCTTCGGAAGGGGTCCTTTACTTATTCTAAAAAAAAAAAAAAAAAAAATCAATAAATAAAAAAGTTATGAATTTTTAAAAATAGGACCCTTATTTTTGCCCACCCTGTATATATATATATATATATATATATCTTTTAAAAACATACTACTACTATATATCTATCTATCTTTCATTCCTTAAACCAGGCTTTTCAAAGATTTTTTTGCCTTGGAATACGCTTAACTGAAAACAGGAATAATATTGTTTTCCTTGACATGCCCATTTTTATTTGATCCTTCTCCGAGGACAACAGACCTGAGTGGAATCGTCATCGTTGGATTTTTATACAGATTCCTCTGGATTTACCAATATTTCTGAGCCCCACGTTTTTTTTTGATTTCGTTATTGGTGATTCCCATGCCCGTTTGAACTTTGAAATTAAAAAAACAAACTCTTTCAAATTTGAAACTTTGACAGTTCTATCCTGTCAACTTATCAATCATAATTTTTCCTCTGATGAAAAGTTTTTAATCTTTTAAAAGCCTGGTTTAAGGAATGAAAGAGAAAAAAAAAATGTTTTTTATTAACTAAACTGCTCCTTGTTTTGAACAACTGAAGATATCGATTTGCTTCCATTTGCAGGTCTTATAAATTTTCATTGACGTACCATATTTTTGCTCTATCCAGTATATTGAGCTTTCCTTATTTCACAATAGGTCCAACTCTCTAAAAGTTTACCTTTTAGTTATAATTTACATATCTATCTATTATATATATATATGATGTATTTTTATGCAATTATTTTTATTGGTGATTGCAGCGTTCGTTGTTATTTTGCTTACTATTATTTCGATTGTCTCACTTTCCTAAGTTTTTAAGATGCAGAAGATTGCATTATTAGGCCCCCTTAACTTCATAGGACGTATTTTTCGTTAATATATATATTTTTATTTATTTTATACGTACATAAATTTAATCCATGGACACGTGTTTCTGGCTCACAGCCGTCATCAGCATGGCTAACTTAGACAGTGGTAGAACGCTGAACTATAGACAACAATATCGAAGGTCCGATCTCTGTCTAAGTTAGCCATGCTGATGACGGTTGTGAGCCAGAAACACGTGTCCATGGATTACTTTTATGTACGTATAAAATATATATATATATATATATATATATATATATATATATATAGAGAGAGAGAGAGAGAGAGAGAGAGAGATAGATAGGGGGAGAGAGAGAGACAAAGATAGAGAGGGAGAAAGATGGAGAGAAGGAAGATGGTGAAGAGTGAGAAAGAAAGGGAGATAATCTTTTTTTATATATATATATATATATATATATAGAGAGAGAGAGAGAGAGGGAGAGAGAGAGAGAGAACGATACATAGATAGATAGATAGATAGATTAAGAGAGAGAGAGACAAAGAGAGAGAGAGAGAGAGACAAAGAGAGAGAGTGAGAAAGGGAGATAATCTATTTTCCATAAACTGCACGTCTGATAACAGCAGGTCTTCTGTCTAATGAAAG
>OY744553.1:44975643-45005643 GCA_963556195.1 Sepiola atlantica | reverse complement strand
CTAATTCACTCGCCGGAGTTCTTAGTTGATGACAGGTCCTTAATATCAAGCCAACCTAAGCGGTTTTAATAACTGCGTAGTGTTAAATATGAGACGAGCAGACACACTAGTATATGAATTGGTTAGTTGAAAATTAACAAGAAATGAATATTCAGTCGGCGTAAACTTGTTGAACACAAGGTGGGGCTTAGTGGGACTGTGGGGTTTATAAAAATAGATGTGACGTCACATGTCTCAAAGAGAGAGAGAGAGAGAGAGAGCGTGAGAAGTACGTGTTACGCGTGTGAACATGTTATTTTTAAAATGCTCTGTAAAGATACGATTAAATATTGATTATCGATCTCTCTATGTCTCCTCCTCACACCTCTGTTAGTGATTTGGAAAGGTTAAGGCGAATAAACCTCCTCTGTCTTCAACAGTTTTGTGTTGACTTTATCTGTAGGTAATAATTAATATTTACTTTTAAAATATTAATTAAAGTGATGATAAATTATAGAATGCCGCGATGGGATGACGAAAGAAGCAGGGTCACCGTTTCACAATTATTTCACGACTTACTAAAGCTAAAAGCATTTCAAGGATAATTGTCAATGAGATTGTCAATGGGATAACAAGCATCAGTACTATGGTTAGGGGTTAGGGTTAGGGTTAAGGGGGTAGGGGGGTTAGGGTTAGAGCTAGGGTCAATGTTAGGGTTAGGGGGTTAGGGAGTTAGGGTTAGGGTTAGGGGGTTAAGGTTGGGGTAAGGGGTTAGGGTTAGGGGGTTAGGGGGTTAGGGTTAGGGGGTTAGGGGTTTAGGGGATTAAGGTTGGGGTTAGGGGGTTAGGGGGTTAGGGTTAGAGCTAGGGTTAATGTTAGGGTTAGGGTTAGGGAGTTAGGGTTAGGGGTAGGGGATTAAGGTTGGGGTAAGGGGGTTAGGGGGTTAGGGTTAGGAGGTTAGGGGTTTAGGGGGTTAGGGGGTTAGGGTTAGGGGGTTAGGGGTTTTTAGGGGGTTAGGGTTAAAGTTAGGGTTAGAGTTAAGGGAGTTAGGGTGTTAGGATGTTAGGGAGTTAGGGGTTAGGGGGTTAGGGGGTTAGGGAGTTAGGGGTTAGGGGGTTAGGGTTAGGTTTAGGGGGTTAGGGTTAAGGTGAGGGGGCTATAAACGATGAGTGGAATTGGCAGAATTTGATTCTTTAAGAGGACGGCTCGATAAGTATTTGTTGACAATGGACTTGAAGACGATCATGTTGTAGTCAGCAGGGAAGCAGTCCCGTTGTATTGTATTCCGCAACGATAAGAAGTGTTCGAAAAGAAACTCTGTGCATAGATGTTCCGTTTGGTTTTAGAATATCTAACTTCTATTTCATTTCCAGCAAGGCATTACTCAAAGATGGCCGCATCCGCCGTCTCCATGGTGACATCATCCCGCATAATATGGCAACATTCTGTTTATTCAATGTCATTGTGATCGCTGGGTTCCCAATTGGATTTCCTGTTATCCGGGGAAAATGTTTTCCCGGTGGAACTTTAATTGATCCGAACGGAACCAAAAAAAAAAGAAGAAGAAGAAAAGTAATTATCCACGTGGTTGTTTCGTTTTACGGCGTATCGAGCCTTTTACGGCGTATCGAGCCTTTTCGTCTCCTTTAATACCGAATCTAGTTGTTTTTGTAAAGCTTTTTTATGCTTCAAGTTCTTAATATTTAGAACATTTTTTAGGGTGTTCAAATTGCGCAGTTTTTGTAGTAATAACTTCGTAATGTTAAGCAGTTCTAGGAGGTCCACCCTCCCAGGCTTTGCCTTCTCACCCTTTGAGAAGGGGTTAGTTTATTAGTAATCGCCTTAGGCGCCCATACCAGGGAATCCCGAAAGGGCTGCCCAGGCAATGTTTTAAAGGTAATAGGTGCTCTTCCTCTAGGGTGCTGACTTATCAAATCTCACTTTCCGACCTTGTGTAACATATTAGATAAATACCAACTTCGTAATTTTGAAGATGGCGTTTATCGCGTTTCGCATCCGAACTCTTAATATACAAATGTTCATTCATAGTGTTTGATTTTTTTTTACGGCATATCAACACTTTTTGGTTATTTAATGCAATTCCCCACCGAAACACTGATTCAGCAAATGGAAAGAATGCACACAAGGATACCCAGACATAAGTTGTCTATCATATTAAACAACATTTGTATATATATATATGATTTTTTTTATTTACACGGACATCTACAAAATCTGCGACACTGGCATGTAAATGTTATCGATCGACAGCTGTTATAAACTGAGATCTCATCAGGAAGAGTTAAAATCCGATCTTAACCGTAGATCATACTTGGAAAGAACCTCTCTCTCTCTTTCTCTCTTTATATATATATATATATATATATATATATATATATATATATATATATATATATATATATATATAAGCAAAAGTCTTACGGAAACAAACGTTGATTACCTCACATCTCCATTTATATAAAGTTTGATATGTATTTTAACAATAGGTATTACAAATCAATTAAGAATTATTCATTAATACGAAAACAAACTTCCCATTCAAAAATTCAAATATTTCAGATTTACATTAAATTTGATCCATTTTCGTTAGACACCAATTGAGCCAGATACCCTTAATTTCAATTTCTTCTTAAGACACCTTAAGCTTATGCCTTGAATTTTTGACCATTTCTAAAACCAAAATCATTTAATGTATCTGACTCAAAATTGGAATAAGGATTCTATGCATAAGGT
Source organism: Sepiola atlantica (assembly GCA_963556195.1). NCBI lineage: Eukaryota > Metazoa > Mollusca > Cephalopoda > Sepiida > Sepiolidae > Sepiola > Sepiola atlantica. The sequence continues at coordinate 45,002,910 of OY744553.1, read as the reverse complement.
TTAGTAGTATTACGCTTTAGTTGTAATCTTCTTACCGGAACTTTAAAGTGATACAAAACTGGTTTACTGTCCTGGGACGGGTATTATTCCAGTAAACTCATATACTAGAAAAGACTATTTAATATAACTATAAATAATATGCTCCCCCTCTGGTCGCATAGGGTTGCTAATATATATATTAATGTAAGTGCTGCGTTTGGTAATGGACAGACGATTGTGTCAATTTCTTTGTTGAAGTACTTACCCCCTCCCCCAAGGAGGAAGTAATGCCTAGGAGAATGGTCTCATGATAACAGAACATTACACCAGATTCTCCTAAAAAAGGGGGTAATGCCTAGGAGGATTGTCTAATGAGAACAAAGCAGATACTACACTACACTCTAAAAAAAAAGGAGAAAATAATCCATAGATGAAAGGTATCATGATCACAGAACGAATCCTACAGTGTATTACTCCACACCCCGCACCCAAAATTAGGAGGTAATGCCCAGGAGGATTGTCTCACGAGAACAGAACAGATAGTACACAACTATTAAAATGAAGACGGTAATCCATGGGAAGTTAATATTTTCATCACAATACTATGCCACCATTATCCTCGAAAGGAGGAAGTGATGCCTGGGAGAAGAGTAGTATGATATTTGTTCTGATCTCATGAGCACAGAACAAATACAATACTACCCTCCTCCCGAAATAGAGTAGATAATGCATGGGAGGATAATGTCATGATCACAAAAAAGATACTACATTACATTTCTCCACTCCCATCCCCAAAAGGAGGAGGTAATACCTGGGAGGATGTTATCATGATGAACGAACATTTCTGTCGGGCTGGGGTATAGTTATGTTCAGTCCTACGAGTTCCATCCTTCCAGTGTCGCATTACTGCTGTGCTTAAAAAAGAAAAACAACACATTGATATATGAAAATGTAACGGTATAGCTTTATTGTCGGTGACGGTGAAGGATGGTGGGTTGGTAAGTGGAAGATGCACGTAAGGGAATTCAACGGGTGATTCTTCTCTAACGCAAACTGTCAAGCAACTGCCAATATCAATTTCGGGTTGTTATTATATAATAATTTGGGACCACGCCCTATATAAAAAATATAACGATATATATCTTTATTGTCGGTGGCGGTGAAGGATAGTGGGTTGGCGGGAGGAAGATGCACGCATAGGAATTTAGCGGTTGATTCTTCTCGGTCCCAAATCGCCAACCAACCTCCGATATTAATTTCGGGTTGTTATTGTATAACAATTTGTGATTTCATTAAACGGCTCTATTTGACCGACATTGTCGCTGTAGTCACGTTCACCAGGAAACATTTTTTCGGCGATGGTTGTTTCAATTAATTGAAAATCAAAGATATTTGTTTTTATTCTCTCGGTGCGACTCGATTGCACCTGCATCTACTTTTTGCCAAATGACCTTTCATACATCCAACATTTATTTTATCTCTTGACAATCGATCATGTTATGTTGTTTCTTCCTATGCGGGTGGTTCCTGATGTTAAGTGCATCATTTTTATTCAAATGACCTTTTATTTCTTGACAATCGATCATGATATGTTTTTTTCTTCTCCTCATGCAGGTGATCCCTGGTGTCAGGGGCATTATTTCTATTCAAATGACCTTTTCGTACATCCGATAATTATTTCATACATTGACACTCGATCATGTTGTGTTGTTTCTTTCATATCGTTGCCAGGTGCAACTCTTCTTGTCAAAATGTTTTTTTTTCGGTACACACGGCCTGGATATTTAACACAAGATTTTACCTTCCCTCTGAGAAGCGGTTAGTTTATTGCTGATCGCCTGAAGCACTCCTACCGGAGAATGCCGACGGGTCTGCTTTTGTGGGCCAGAGTGCGGTTATCCTAGTGCGCTGGCTTCTCAAAACCACACCTGACCTTGTGTCTAACCTCCTCGCAAGGAGGTAAATAATATCCCTGCTCTAGTAGAACATAACGTATGTTCTCAAATACCTTACGCACCCTGTGGACACGAACGTATGATTGTGAATAAAAAAGGTGTAAACCAAATGTTATATGTATTTCCTATTTGTAATGGATGCCAATTAACGCAAACGTTTACAATAGTTTGTAATTAACAACGTCACCGGTGAAAGGAACAACAGAAATCAATTTAATTAACTTATTTGAAATATGAAACTCAATCGACGAGAGAATAATGGAACACCTTAGCGGTGATGTACGTCACCGGTTAAAACGACAAGATTTATCGATTTTTGTTAACTTCTTCCAAGTTTCTTGCGATCAAATAACCCGAAAGGTTTGCTTTGTTTACAGCATATCAACTTTTTCCGATTATTTTATGCCGAATCTATCTATCTATCTATCTATCTATCTATCTATCTATCTATCTATCTATCTATCTATCTATCTATCTATCTCAGCCTGTCCATATCTATCTATCTATCTATCTATCTATCTATCTATCTATCTATCTACCTATCTATCTATCTATCTATCTATCTCAGCCTGTCCATATCTATCTATCTATCTATCTATCTATCTATCTATCTATCTATCTATCTATCTATCTATCTATCTATCTCAGCCTGTCCATATCTATCTATCTATCTATCTATCTATCTATCTATCTATCTATCTATCTATCTATATATCTATCTATCTATCTATCTATCTATCTATCTCAGCCTGTCCATATCTATCTATCTATCTATCTATCTATCTCAGCCTGTCCATATCTATCTATCTATCTATCTATCTATCTATCTATCTATCTATCTATCTATCTATCTATCTATCTATCTATCTATCTATCTATCTATCTATCTATCTCAGCCTGTCGATATCTATCTATCTATCTATCTATCTATCTATCTATCTATCTATCTATCTATCTATCTATCTATCTATCTATCTATCTATCTATCTATCTATCTATCTATCTCAGCCTGTCCATATCTATCTATCTATCTATCTATCTATCTATCTATCTATCTATCTATCTATCTATCTATCTACCTACCTATCTATCTATCTATCTATCTATCTATCTATCTATCTATCTATCTATCTATCTATCTCAGCCTGTCCATATCTATCTATCTATCTATCTATCTACCTATCTATCTATCTATCTATCTATCTATCTATATATCTATCTATCTCAGCCTGTCGATATCTATCTATCTATCTATCTATCTATCTATCTATCTCAGTATGTTCAAATCTATCTATCTATCTATCTATCTCAGTATGTTCAAATCTATCTATCTATCTATCTATCTCTGCATTTCCATATCCATCTATCTATCTATCTATTTATATATATATATATATATATATATATATATATATATCAGCCTGTCCATATCTATCTATCTATCTATCTATCTATCTATCTATCTATCTAACTATCTAGGCCTGCCCATATTTATCTATCTATCTATCTATCTATCTATATATCTATCTATCTATCAGTGCTGCTTTTTAGGAATAGGTATACTGAGATTGTCAGTCGTGACACAGTCGTGACGTAGGCAGTTCCGACTATTCATTTTGAATGCTTGTTTTTTATTTTATTTATATTGAATAAAGTTAAGTTTCAGTATAAATCGAATTGTTTTTTTTCTTCTTTTTAATGCATTTTTTAAAGTTTTCTAATGCTTTTTTAAAAGACTCTCACTCATTACTAACAGTCTGATTGTTCGACAGATCTCGCTTGCTACTTATTAGCATGACGTCATATTTCAGTGCACCGACCTTCTTTTACGAAGGTCACGGTTCTACTTGTACGCTACAAATAGCATATATATTGTTTGGCCATACACTAGAAGGTAAAGTCATTTTAAAAATAGGTGTAAAATATCATTTTTCTGTAAAAGAAAAATCAGAGAGTCAAAGGAATGGTAATGATATCGATCCTGACCCAGTTTTCGTGAGGTTCGACTCGGAAGCGTTCGGCTGTCCTACGCAAACGCCCGAGTGTTGACGAGTCGAATGGTACCAGACGACAATTTTGATACAGTGCTGCGTCCTGTGATTTTAAGTTATATTTTCAACAAATTTTCTAAAAGAAACAACAAAAGCACAAAAAAGCAAAACATAGCGAAGTTACTGTTATCAAATATTTTTTTTTGTTATTTTGATACGTTGCTGCGTCCTATAATTTTTAGTTATAGTTGCAAGAAATTTTTTAAACAACAAAACAAATAAAACAAGCAAAACAGAGCGAAATTACTGTTATTAAATAAATCTTTTTTACCCTAAACCCTAACCCTAAACCCTTAACCCTTAACCCTTAACCCTAACCCTAACCCTAAACCCAAACCCTAACCCTAAACCCAAAGCCTAACCCTAAACTCTAACCCTAACCCTAACCCTAAACCCTAAACCCTAAACCCTAACCCTAACCCTAAACCCTTAACCCTTAACCCTTAACCCTTAACCCTAACCCTAAAACCTAACCCTAAAAGGCACAAAGGTGAGGAAACTGACTGGCACTCGGCTAGACAGTTACAATACTGTCCTTTTTCTCCCTGGTGATTGTCTACTCGCACTATTTATAGTGAGAACCGGTGTAGTTTCTCTTCTGTTAGAACGGCCGGTGTAACAGTAACATACTAACAAAGGACAACTTCCCTGCAGGCTACAACCTGGTCGTCTTCAAATCAAATGTCAACAAATACCTGCCATGAATAATCTTTATAAGTAATCAAACTTTGTTCATAATTTCCAATCCTCTCATAATATCCTTCATCATGAAGGTTGCAAGTGTGATGATAAGACGGGTTTAGAATGAGGATTACATGCCAGGATGTGACATCATGGGAGGAAGTAGTGCGTGACAGCAAAGTTAGAGAATTCTTGGGATTGGGTGTAGAAGTGATACGATATAGGTTTCGAATCATCTCAAACGCTAAAGGTGTGTGAAAGGGTATCCGCTGTTCATTTTTGTTTCATTTTACTTCAGTCGAAGGTCTCATAAATCAAGGGGGCCCTTCCTGGGGCTAACACTTCATCTCTATATGAGATACATAGGTATTCGAATATTCCAGTAAAATTATCATTTACCTGCTAAACGTTGATTTAGTAAAAATATTAACAACATTAATTTTCCTCTCCATAATTAACCAGTTTACGATGCTATATTATACATTTCTTGTGGTCTCTTGGTTTTACCGAAATCCAGGACAAGTATTCATCTAGTCTGGTGGAGTATCCAGCTAAGTGCTGTTATATGAGACACCATAACTTAGAGAAGGTGCACCATTTCTCGTATGAGCAAGTGTATAGTCGTGTCAAAGGGGTCTTATTTGGACTTCTAATACTATGTTATTTTGAATATTTGGCAAGGATTTACTTGTAGGGTGAAGTGTCTTCATCTCAGGTTGTCCTGACAAACACTTATACAGCGAGACCGGAGACACTCGAGGATAGTTTCTAGTAGGTAATTCAAACTCCATAGTAGATGATTCAAACTTCATCTGGATGTAAATTGCTGTGAAAATTAAATTAAGTCCCATATAAAATAATGGAGTTATTTGTGGTTCGTTTTTAAGAGAAGGAAAAAGAAAAATGAACATCTGTACGAACCCTACCACCAAAGTTCTTTGTAGTGGTCGTAGGAAGACGATCTCTTAATGTAAATGTCTTATAAGAAAGAACGAGAGGCTGAAGCTCAATCGAGCATGGAAATAACGATAGAGTGGAGAAAGACTAACAATGTCTCCTAGGTGATAAGGGGCAGAATAAATTACCCCTACTAGATTACGAAGTCAATTTTGCACCCTGTCAATGAAATATCCTCCATTTGCATTTCCAGCTGCAAATTTCTCGACAGCAGGCGCAATCGCTGTCGCCATGGTGACAGCATCTCTCGTTACCATGACGACATTCTGTTTATTGAATTTCATTAGAATTGAACGGTTCCCAATTGCATTTGTGTCGATTTCCGGGTACTATTCTCCCAGCGGAATATTTGATCATCCGAGTCATATTTATTAACTAGCATACTGGTTCTTTAAGACAACGGGGGCGCGTGCGAGTAATCAATGATTTCTTTTTGGTTTTGCAGATAAAAAGGTATTTAGCAAAAAAAAAAAAAAGCGTGCCGCTTAAGATATTTAGTCAAAAAAGAATAGCGTGCCGCTTAAGATATTTAGTCAAAAAGAAAAGCGTGACGTTTAAGGTATTTAGTCAAAAAGAAAAGCATGCCGCTTAAGGTATTTAGTCAAAAAAGAAAAGCGTGCCGCTTAAGGTATTTAGTCAAAAAAGAAAAGCGTGCCGCTTAAGATATTTAGTAAAAAAGAAAAGCGTGCCGCTTAAGGTATTTAGTCAAAAAGAAAAGCATGCCGCTTAAGATATTTAGTCAAAAAGAAAAGCATGCCGCTTAAGGTATTTAGTCAAAAAAGAAAAGCGTGCCGCTTAAGGTATTTAGTCAAAAAGAAATGCGTGCCGCTTAAGGTATTTAGTCAAAAAGAAAAGCGTGCCGCTTAAGGTATTTAGTCAAAAAAGAAAAGCGTGCCGCTTAAGATATTTAGTAAAAAAGAAAAGCGTGCCGCTTAAGGTATTTAGTCAAAAAGAAAAGCATGCCGCTTAAGATATTTAGTCAAAAAAGAAAAGCATGCCGCTTAAGGTATTTAGTCAAAAAAGAAAAGCGTGCCGCTTAAGGTATTTAGTCAAAAAAAAAGCGTGCCGCTTAAGGTATTTAGTCAAAAAGAAAAGCGTGCCGCTTAAGGTATTTAGTCAAAAAAAAAGTGTGCCGCTTAAGATATTTAGTCAAAAAGAAAAGCGTGCCGCTTAAGGTATTTAGTCAAAAAAGAAAAGCGTGCCGCTTAAGGTATTTAGTCAAAAAAAAAAAAGCATGCCGCTTAAGATATTTAGTCAAAAAGAGAAACGTGCCGCTTAAGGTATTTAGTCAAAAAGAAAAGCGTGCCGCTTAAGGTATTTAGTCAAAAAAGAAAAGCATGCCGCTTAAGGTATTTAGTCAAAAAAGAAAAGCATGCCGCTTAAGGTATTTAGTCAAAAAGAAAAGCGTGCCGCTTAAGGTATTTAGTCAAAAAAGAAAAGCGTGCCGCTTAAGGTATTTAGTCAAAAAGAAAAGCATGCCGCTTAAGGTATTAAGTCAAAAAAGAAAAGCGTGCCGCTTAAGGTATTTAGTCAAAAAAGAAAAGCGTGCCGCTTAAGGTATTTAGTCAAAAAAGAAAAGCATGCCGCTTAAGGTATTTAGTCAAAAAAGAAAAGCGTGCCGCTTAAGGTATTTAGTCAAAAAAGAAAAGCATGGCGCTTAAGGTATTTAGTCAAAAAAGAAAAGCGTGCCGCTTAAGGTATTTAGTCAAAAAAGAAAAGCATGCCGCTTAAGGTATTTAGTCAAAAAGAAAAGCATGCCGCTTAAGGTATTTAGTCAAAAAGAAAAGCGTGCCGCTTAAGGTATTTAGTCAAAAAAGAAAAGCGTGCCGCTTAATGTATTTAGTCAAAAAAGAAAAGCATGCCGCTTAAGGTATTTAGTCAAAAAAAAAAGCGTGCCACTTAAGGTATTTAGTCAAAAAAGAAAAGCATGCCGCTTAAGGTATTTAGTCAAAAAAGAAAAGCATGCCGCTTAAGGTATTTAGTCAAAAAAGAAAAGCATGCCGCTTAAGGTATTTAGTCAAAAAAGAAAAGCATGCTGCTTAAGGTATTTAGTCAAAAAAGAAAAGCATGCCGCTTAAGGTATTTAGTCAAAAAGAAAAGCGTGCCGCTTAAGGTATTTAGTCAAAAAAGAAAAGCATGCCGCTTAAGGTATTTAGTCAAAAAAGAAAAGCATGCCGCTTAAGGTATTTAGTCAAAAAAGAAAAGCATGCCGCTTAAGGTATTTAGTCAAAAAAGAAAAGCGTGCCGCTTAAGGTATTTAGTCAAAAAAGAAAAGCATGCCGCTTAAGATATTTAGTCAAAAAGAGAAACGTGCCGCTTAAGGTATTTAGTCAAAAAGAAAAGCATGCCGCTTAAGGTATTTAGTCAAAAAAGAAAAGCGTGCCGCTTAAGGTATTTAGTCAAAAAAGAAAAGCATGCCGCTTAAGGTATTTAGTCAAAAAGAAAAGCATGCCGCTTAAGGTATTTAGTCAAAAAAGAAAAGCGTGCCGCTTAAGGTATTTAGTCAAAAAAGAAAAGCGTGCCGCTTAAGGTATTTAGTCAAAAAAGAAAAGCGTGCCGCTTAAGGTATTTAGTCAAAAAAGAAAAGCATGCCGCTTATAGTATTTAGTCAAAAAGAAAAGCGTGCCGCTTAAGGTATTTAGTCAAAAAAGAAAAGCGTGCCGCTTAAGGTATTTAGTCAAAAAAGAAAAGCATGCCGCTTAAGGTATTTAGTCAAAAAGAAAAGCGTGCCGCTTAAGGTATTTAGTCAAAAAAGAAAAGCGTGCCGCTTAAGGTATTTAGTCAAAAAAGAAAAGCATGCCGCTTAAGGTATTTAGTCAAAAAAGAAAAGCATGCCGCTTAAGGTATTTAGTCAAAAAAGAAAAGCATGCCGCTTAAGGTATTTAGTCAAAAAAGAAAAGCGTGCCGCTTAAGGTATTTAGTCAAAAAAGAAAAGCATGCCGCTTAAGATATTTAGTCAAAAAGAGAAACGTGCCGCTTAAGGTATTTAGTCAAAAAGAAAAGCATGCCGCTTAAGGTATTTAGTCAAAAAAGAAAAGCGTGCCGCTTAAGGTATTTAGTCAAAAAAGAAAAGCATGCCGCTTAAGGTATTTAGTCAAAAAGAAAAGCATGCCGCTTAAGGTATTTAGTCAAAAAAGAAAAGCGTGCCGCTTAAGGTATTTAGTCAAAAAAGAAAAGCGTGCCGCTTAAGGTATTTAGTCAAAAAAGAAAAGCGTGCCGCTTAAGGTATTTAGTCAAAAAAGAAAAGCATGCCGCTTAAGATATTTAGTCAAAAAAGAAAAGCGTGCCGCTTAAGGTATTTAGTCAAAAAAGAAAAGCGTGCCGCTTAAGGTATTTAGTCAAAAAAGAAAAGCATGCCGCTTAAGGTATTTAGTCAAAAAGAAAAGCGTGCCGCTTAAGGTATTTAGTCAAAAAAGAAAAGCGTGCCGCTTAAGGTATTTAGTCAAAAAAGAAAAGCGTGCCGCTTAAGATATTTAGTCAAAAAAGAAAAGCGTGCCGCTTAAGGTATTTAGTCAAAAAAGAAAAGCATGCCGCTTAAGGTATTTAGTCAAAAAAGAAAAGCGTGCCGCTTAAGATATTTAGTCAAAAAAGAAAAGCATGCCGCTTAAGGTATTTAGTCAAAAAAGAAAAGCGTGCCGCTTAAGGTATTTAGTCAAAAAAGAAAAGCATGCCGCTTAAGGTATTTAGTCAAAAAAGAAAAGCGTGCCGCTTAAGATATTTAGTCAAAAAAGAAAAGCATGCCGCTTAAGATATTTAGTCAAAAAAGAAAAGCGTGCCGCTTAAGGTATTTAGTCAAAAAAGAAAAGCATGCTGCTTAAGGTATTTAGTCAAAAAAGAAAAGCGTGCCGCTTAAGATATTTAGTCAAAAAAGAAAAGCATGCCGCTTAAGGTATTTAGTCAAAAAAGAAAAGCATGCCGCTTAAGGTATTTAGTCAAAAAAGAAAAGCGTGCCGCTTAAGGTATTTAGTCAAAAAAGAAAAGCATGCCGCTTAAGGTATTTAGTCAAAAAGAAAAGCGTGCCGCTTAAGGTATTTAGTCAAAAAAGAAAAGCGTGCCGCTTAAGGTATTTAGTCAAAAAAGAAAAGCATGCCGCTTAAGGTATTTAGTCAAAAAGAAAAGCATGCCGCTTAAGGTATTTAGTCAAAAAAGAAAAGCGTGCCGCTTAAGGTATTTAGTCAAAAAAGAAAAGCGTGCCGCTTAAGGTATTTAGTCAAAAAGAAAAGCGTGCCGCTTAAGGTATTTAGTCAAAAAAGAAAAGCGTGCCGCTTAAGGTATTTAGTCAAAAAAGAAAAGCATGCCGCTTAAGGTATTTAGTCAAAAAAGAAAAGCGTGCCGCTTAAGGTATTTAGTCAAAAAAGAAAAGCATGCCGCTTAAGGTATTTAGTCAAAAAAGAAAAGCATGCCGCTTAAGATATTTAGTCAAAAAGAAAAGCGTGCCGCTTAAGGTATTTAGTCAAAAAAGAAAAGCGTGCCGCTTAAGGTATTTAGTCAAAAAAGAAAAGCATGCCGCTTAAGATATTTAGTCAAAAAGAAAAGCATGCCGCTTAAGGTATTTAGTCAAAAAAGAAAAGCGTGCCGCTTAAGGTATTTAGTCAAAAAAGAAAAGCATGCCGCTTAAGGTATTAAGTCAAAAAGAAAAGCATGCCGCTTAAGGTATTTAGTCAAAAAAGAAAAGCGTGCCGCTTAAGGTATTTAGTCAAAAAAGAAAAGCATGCCGCTTAAGGTATTAAGTCAAAAAGAAAAGCATGCCGCTTAAGGTATTTAGTCAAAAAAGAAAAGCATGCCGCTTAAGGTATTTAGTCAAAAAAGAAAAGCATGCCGCTTAAGATATTTAGTCAAAAATAAAAGCGTGCCGCTTAAGGTATTTAGTCAAAAAAGAAAAGCGTGCCGCTTAAGGTATTTAGTCAAAAAAGAAAAGCATGCCGCTTAAGATATTTAGTCAAAAAGAAAAGCGTGCCGCTTAAGGTATTTAGTCAAAAAGAAAAGCGTGCCGCTTAAGGTATTTAGTCAAAAAAGAAAAGCGTGCCGCTTAAGGTATTTAGTCAAAAAAGAAAAGCATGCCGCTTAAGGTATTTAGTCAAAAAGAAAAGCATGCCGCTTAAGGTATTTAGTCAAAAAGAAAAGCATGCCGCTTAAGGTATTTAGTCAAAAAGAAAAGCGTGCCGCTTAAGGTATTTAGTCAAAAAAGAAAAGCGTGCCGCTTAAGGTATTTAGTCAAAAAAGAAAAGCATGCCACTTAAGATATTTAGTCAAAAAGAGAAACGTGCCGCTTAAGGTATTTAGTCAAAAAGAAAAGCGTGCCGCTTAAGGTATTTAGTCAAAAAAGAAAAGCGTGCCGCTTAAGGTATTTAGTCAAAAAAGAAAAGCATGCCGCTTAAGGTATTTAGTCAAAAAAGAAAAGCATGTCGCTTAAGATATTTAGTCAAAAAGAAAAGCGTGCCGCTTAAGGTATTTAGTCAAAAAAGAAAAGCGTGCCGCTTAAGGTATTTAGTCAAAAAAGAAAAGCGTGCCGCTTAAGGTATTTAGTCAAAAAAGAAAAGCATGCCGCTTAAGGTATTTAGTCAAAAAAGAAAAGCATGCCGCTTAAGGTATTTAGTCAAAAAAGAAAAGCATGCCGCTTAAGGTATTTAGTCAAAAAGAAAAGCATGCCGCTTAAGGTATTTAGTCAAAAAGAAAAGCATGCCGCTTAAGGTATTTAGTCAAAAAGAAAAGCGTGCCGCTTAAGGTATTTAGTCAAAAAAGAAAAGCGTGCCGCTTAAGGTATTTAGTCAAAAAAGAAAAGCATGCCGCTTAAGATATTTAGTCAAAAAGAGAAACGTGCCGCTTAAGGTATTTAGTCAAAAAGAAAAGCGTGCCGCTTAAGGTATTTAGTCAAAAAAGAAAAGCGTGCCGCTTAAGGTATTTAGTCAAAAAAGAAAAGCATGCCGCTTAAGGTATTTAGTCAAAAAAGAAAAGCATGCCGCTTAAGATATTTAGTCAAAAAGAAAAGCGTGCCGCTTAAGGTATTTAGTCAAAAAAGAAAAGCGTGCCGCTTAAGGTATTTAGTCAAAAAAGAAAAGCATGCCGCTTAAGATATTTAGTCAAAAAGAGAAACGTGCCGCTTAAGGTATTTAGTCAAAAAGAAAAGCGTGCCGCTTAAGGTATTTAGTCAAAAAAGAAAAGCGTGCCGCTTAAGGTATTTAGTCAAAAAAGAAAAGCATGCCGCTTAAGGTATTTAGTCAAAAAGAAAAGCATGCCGCTTAAGGTATTTAGTCAAAAAGAAAAGCATGCCGCTTAAGGTATTTAGTCAAAAAGAAAAGCGTGCCGCTTAAGGTATTTAGTACAAAAAAGAAAAGCGTGCCGCTTAAGGTATTTAGTCAAAAAAGAAAAGCATGCCGCTTAAGATATTTAGTCAAAAAGAAAAGCATGCCGCTTAAGGTATTTAGTCAAAAAGAAAAGCATGCCGCTTAAGGTATTTAGTCAAAAAGAAAAGCGTGCCGCTTAAGGTATTTAGTCAAAAAAGAAAAGCATGCCGCTTAAGGTATTTAGTCAAAAAAGAAAAGCATGCCGCTTAAGATATTTAGTCAAAAAGAAAAGCGTGCCGCTTAAGGTATTTAGTCAAAAAAGAAAAGCGTGCCGCTTAAGGTATTTAGTCAAAAAAGAAAAGCATGCCGCTTAAGATATTTAGTCAAAAAGAGAAACGTGCCGCTTAAGGTATTTAGTCAAAAAGAAAAGCGTGCCGCTTAAGGTATTTAGTCAAAAAAGAAAAGCGTGCCGCTTAAGGTATTTAGTCAAAAAAGAAAAGCATGCCGCTTAAGGTATTTAGTCAAAAAGAAAAGCATGCCGCTTAAGGTATTTAGTCAAAAAGAAAAGCATGCCGCTTAAGGTATTTAGTCAAAAAGAAAAGCGTGCCGCTTAAGGTATTTAGTCAAAAAAGAAAAGCGTGCCGCTTAAGGTATTTAGTCAAAAAAGAAAAGCATGCCGCTTAAGATATTTAGTCAAAAAGAAAAGCATGCCGCTTAAGGTATTTAGTCAAAAAGAAAAGCATGCCGCTTAAGGTATTTAGTCAAAAAGAAAAGCGTGCCGCTTAAGGTATTTAGTCAAAAAGAAAAGCGTGCCGCTTAAGGTATTTAGTCAAAAAAGAAAAGCATGCCGCTTAAGATATTTAGTCAAAAAAGAAAAGCGTGCCGCTTAAGGTATTTAGTCAAAAAAGAAAAGCGTGCCGCTTAAGGTATTTAGTCAAAAAAAAAAAAGAAGCGTGCCGCTTAAGGTATTTAGTCAAAAAAGAAAAGCGTGCCGCTTAAGGTATTTAGTCAAAAAAGACAAGCGTGCCGCTTAAGGTATTTAGTCAAAAAAAGAAAAGCGTGCCGCTTAAGATATTTAGTCCAAAAGAAAAGCGTGCCGCTTAAGGTATTTAGTCAAAAAGAAAAGCGTGCCGCTTAAGGTATTAAGTATATTTTATAAATCTTGAAAACACCAATACATAGTATAGCTTTATAATTATAACAATAACAATAACAATTAAAAAAAATTTAAAAAAATTAAAAGAAAGAATAATAATAATAATAATAATAATAATAATAATAATAATAATAATAATAATAATAATAATAATAATAATGAAACTCTTAGAAACTAAACTATATAGCAGAAACCTAGTAAAAGGGATAAACACATGGGCTGTATCACTAATAAGATACTCTGGACCATTCATTGGCTGGACCAAAGAAAAACTCAGGCACCTTGACCAGAGGACTAGAAAACTAATGACTATGCACAATGCATTGCACCCAAAAGACGATACGGACAGACTCTACATGAAAAGAAATGAAGGAGGTAGAGGACTGGTAAGTATAGAAGACTGTGTGGAAGACACCAAAAAAGAGCTGGAGAAATATGTAACCCAGAACACGGAAAGACTGATCACCACAGCAAGAGACACCAGCCCAACAAACAACTCCGGAAGCACTGAAACCAGAAACAAAAAGACAAGAAAGGAAAAGTGGGAAGAAAAACAACTACATGGACGCTTTATAAGACCCACAAGCGATGAAACCAATGAAAATAGCTGGGCATGGCTAAGAAAAGGACACTTGAACAGAGAAACGGAATCTCTGCTGACGGCCGCACAGAACAATGCGATTAGGACAAACTTTATTAAAGCAAAGATAGATAAAACCCAGGAAAACAGCAAATGCCGATTATGTGGACAAAGAGACGAAACGATAAATCATATAATAAGTGAATGCAGCAAGCTAGCCCAAAAGGAATACAAGAACAGGCATGACAGTGTGGGGAAAGAAGTACACCGGCAATGTGCAAACAACTGAATTTCGAATATGCAAAAAAACGATACAGGCACAAACCAGAAACTGTACTAGAAAACGAAAAACACAAAATCATATGGGATATGAATGTACAAACAGACAAACCCATAACAGTAAGGAGACCAGATATGATAATAATCAACAAGAAAGAAAAATCCTGCAAAATCGTAGACTTTGCCGTTCCAGCGGACCACAGAGTGAAGATCAAAGAGACGGAAAAAACAAGCAAATATACTGAACTTGCCAGAGAACTGAAAGGAATATGGAACATGAAGAAAGTCAGTATAACACCAATAATCATAGGAGCACTAGGAACAGTCCCCAAAAACATGGAGAAAAGACTAGGAGAAATAGGAATCAAAGAGATAACTGAGACCATACAAAGGACAGTAATGATCGAAACAGCTACAATCCTGAGAAATGTCCTCGAATGCGGAAACCAACCCACATAAGCAACGAATGGAGAACAAACACATGGAAACACAAGAAAACAGAACCCAGGAAAATACAACCGCACGAGAGAGGCGCAAGCATAGGCTAACACCACGAAAATTATGGACAGAGGGTCGAGGAGGGAAAGCGCAAACCAGACCTCCACTGGAAGAGCGTGAGCAGCTCTGGGACCTGGGGGAGGCTTGTTGCCACTCGGGCCCCAGAGGGGACCAATGGCCCTTATCAGCGGGAAATCGATGGTAGGTGGCTGTTGCGATACCACAAGGTCATCAGCGGTGATGAGCGAAAAGAAGTGGAGCATACTGGAAGTCTGAGGAGACTTGTTGTCACTCAGACTCCAGGGAATACCACAGGTTGTTGGCAGTGAGCGATCACTGACGATGACCAGTGTGATAACTCCTAGTGAGTAAATAATAATAATAATAATAATAATAATAATAATAATAATAATAATAATAATAATAATAATAATAATAACAATTTTCTTTTTGAGTAAATACCTTAAGCGGCACGCTTTTTTTGAGTAAATACCTTAAAGAGACGAAACAGTAAATCATATAATAAGTGAATGTAGCAAACTACCCCCCCCCCAAATACAAGAACAGACATGATTGTGTAGGGAAAGCAGTACATCGAGAACTGTGCAAACAATTGAATTTCGAATATGCAGACAAATTGTACAAACATAAACCAGGAACAGTACTGGAAAACGAAAAACACAAAATTATCTGGGATATGAATATACAAACAGACAAACTCAAGGAGACCGGATGTTATAATAATCAACAAGAAGGAAAAATCTTGCAAAATCGTAGACTTCGCCGTTCCAGCAGGCCACAGAGTGAAAATCAAAGAAACGGGAAAACGAAGCAAATACACGGAACTAGCCAGAGAACTGAAAGAAATATGGAGCATGAAGAAAGTCAGTATAATACCAATATTCGGAGGAGCACTAGAAACAATCCAAAAAAACTGGAAAAAAGACTAGGAGAAATTGGAATCAAAGGACGGCAATGATCAAAACAGATACAATCTTAAGAAAAATCATTGAATGCAGAAACCAACCCGTATAAGCTACGAAGGGTCAAACGGAATCCACTACAGGAAGAAAACAAACCCACAGAAAGAAGACAACATCAAAAACAAAGGAACAGAAAATGCAAGAAACATAACTTTATAAGCTTCCCTCCCCCCCCAATAAATTACACCGGCCTCAACTGACACGACACAAAAATGAACCAATGAACAGAAATAGCAAGAAACACCATCAGTTCCCCCCCCCCCATTTTTTTTTAAATTAAAAAAAAAATGTAAAAAAAAATGGTACCAGCCTAGGCTGACACCACACAAAATATTTGCATAGGGTCAAGGAGGATGAGAAGACCGAAGACGGACAGCACAAACCAGACCTCCACTGGAAGTGCAGAGACTTCTGGGACCTTGGGGAGGCTTATTGCCACCTAAATCCCAGAGAAGACCAATGTTCCTTACCAGCGAGAAATCAATGGTAAACGGTTGTTGTGATACTGCAAGTTTATTTGCGGTGGCTATCGAAAAGAGGTGGAGAATACTAGAAATCGGGGAGACTTGTTGTCACTCAGACTCCAGGGAATACCATCGGTTGTCGGTGAGCAATCACTGATGACCTGTGTGAGAACTCCTAGTGAGTACATGATAATAACAATAATAATAGAACAGGAAAACTCTTAGAAAAGAAATTATATAGCACAAATCTAGTTAAAAGATATACAAACCTGTGCAGTATCACTATTAAGATAATCTGGATATGCATCACTAATATGACACTCTGGACCATTCATAGGCTGGACAAACCTAGAACTTAGGCATTTTGACCAAAATACTAGGAAACTAATGACCATACACAATGCACTACACCCGAAGGATGATACTGACAGATTCTACTTGAAAAAAGAAGGAAGAGTTGAGAGGACTGGTAAGTACAGAAGACAGTGTGAAAATTATCAACCTTATTTCATTTTTTAAAGAGATTTTCCTTCTTCAAGTTTCTGAAGTCTATTTTAGATGAAAAGAAAACACAATTCCTTTTTTCAAATAATTTATTTATTTTAAATTTACCCGTTTTTTTGTTTCTTTCTTTTAGAAAGATAAAAAGCAGAAGAAACTATAGAAAAAGAATAGAAGACAGATAAAGAAGAAGACAAAAAAAGAAGAAAAAAAGAAAGAAAAAAAGAAGAAGAAAAGAAGAAAACAAAAAAGAAAACAAAAAAAGAAGAAAACAAAAAAGAAAACAAAAAAGAAAACAAAAACAGAAGAAAAAAAGAAAGAAAAAAGAAGAAAACAAATGAGAAGACAAAAAAGAAAAAAAGAAAGAAAAAAGAAAGAAAACAAAAAAAGAAGGAAAAAAGAAAGAAAAAAAAGAAACAAAAAAGAAAACAAAAACAGAAGAAGAAAAAGAAAGAAAAAGAAGAAAACAAAGGAGAAGACAAAAAAGAAGAAAAAAAGAAAGAAAAAAGAAAGAAAACAAAAAAAGTAGGAAAAAAGAAAGAAAAAAAGAAAACAAAAAAAGAAGAAAACAAAAAAAGAAGAAGAAAAAGAAAGAAAAAAGAAAGAAGAAAAAAAGAAAGAAAACAAAAAAGAAGGAAAAAAAGAAAGAAAAAAAAGAAAAGAAAAAAAGAAGAAAAAAAAGAAGAAAACGAAAAAAAGAAGAAAACGAAAAAAAAGGAAGAAAAAAGAAAAAAGAAAGAAGAAAAAAGAAAGAAAACAAAAAAAGAAGGAAAAAAAGAAAGAAAAAAAAAGAAAACAAAAGAAGAAGAAGAAAAAAAAGAAGAAAATGAAAAAAAGAAGAAAACGAAAAGAAAAGGAATTAAATATATAGAATGAAAAAAGTAGAAGGAAAAGCAGAAAAAAACTATAGAAAAAAGAAGAAATAAAGAAAATAATTAAAAAATAAAGGGTTTTAGGGGCCATAATATGGGCACACCCTCCCACTTGAAAATTAACATATATCAGATTTGTATTACATTTTCATCCCTAGTCATTAGACACCAATTAAGCAAAGTTTCCCTGAATTTCAATTTCTTCTTAAGACCCCTTAAGCTTATGCCTTAATATTTCGACATTTTCCCGAATCAATATAAAGTAATGGATTTTGATTAACATTAGAATAACAATTCTAGACATAAGGTTTACTATCATGATATCCTGATTTTAATCTTCGTAAGGCAAAACCGCAAAATAATAGAGTGTAGAAGAGACTAATTTTGACTTTGTCTTTTTAGCTTGTTATATCTAACTGGCTTTGCAAACTCAATTTAACCCAAGCTCAATAGGTGACCAAACATTTTTTACCTAGTAATTTAAACCTGTTAATCTCCAACTGTAATGCATTCGAAATCGCAGTCGTTCACGATAGAACACTGATTTTTTTTGCACATAGATTTGATGACAAAAAAAAAACGGATAATTTTTACAAACCCAAAAAAACAAACAAAAAAGTATAAAAGTTTTTTAAAATATTAATAAAATTATCAAATATCTTCTGAATGAAAATTTCATTCCATTGAAATGAATGATATATATATATATTTTTTTTTGGTTGAAATGAAAAAAAAAAAATTTGTTATGAAAATCCTACGAACTCGTTTATTCACACACTGAATCGTGTCGGCCATTTTTTCTCCACGTTCGTTCGAGGGGGAATGTACTTTCTAACCTCCATCAATTGGAGAGCGTAGTTTTTTTTTTAATTTTCAAAATCTTGAACATAATGGATTCTATTCAAATGAATTAAATATGTGTAATACGGTTGATACGAAATACGACTTCTGATCCAAATGTATTTGAACCGAAGCTGAATTTACCTACGTGAAAATAAACACATTATCTTACGTTTCTATATAAAGTTAGCTATATGTGTATGCTTATAATGTTTATATATTTCTATGTATTAATTCTTAAACTAATTAACCGATCATTATCAATTTTGGTTTGGTAGTTTGGTTTGGTAGTTTTGTTTTACGGCATATCAACCCTTTTTGGGTTATTTAATGCCGAATCTGGTCATTATAGTGAAAGTTTTTATGCTTCAAGTTCTTTATATCTTCAAATGTTTAATCAGGGTTTTTGGTTTGGTAGTTTTGTTTTACGGCATATCAACCCTTTTTGGGTTATTTAATGCCGAATCTGGTCTTGTTTTCTTCTCTTTCTTGTTTCTTTCCCCTTTTAATATCTGTTTCTATTTAACCCATAGTTGGGACCCTAACAGGTACTACCACTCCGGGTCAGGGTGGACCTGGGAGCAATGGTAATTAAGAGGAGGCTCCACATTCCCCAAAGTCCGTAAGCCGGATCTCACCATCGGATGTAGTTTAAGGTCATATCCAGGACCGGGAGTAGGGTAGGAAAAATAAAAATAAAAAAGGGGAGGGAGAAAGGGAGAGGGGCTGTTGTTTTTGTTTTTGGTTTTGTAGAACATAATTAAGTTTTACAAACAAAAAAAAAAAACAAACAAAAAAAACGTCAATGTAGGTGAATTTCGTCTCAGGGAGCCACAGGGCAGCCTGATCTGGTATCACCAGTTATCAATTTTGTAACAGAGCTGTTAAGTGTAAGGATGCGTAATGTAGACTATATTTAGTTTAATTTAGTTTTAGGAAAAGCAATTAAAGAAAGGGTTATGGGTAGGGTTAGGGGAACATAATATGTAATAACCTCTCATTCGAAAATTAAAATACTTCAGAGTTTAACGCGATTAAAGAATAGGTTGAAGCCTTTCGTGAAAATACAGATAGATCCGGTTTTTGTGACAGTTCAGCAATAAGTATTAGACATCAATTATTAAATATCCCCTAAATTTAAGTTTCTTTGGGTTATTTTTATGGGTTTGTGGGGCGATAATATTGGCATAACTTCTGATTTAGAAAATTCAGATAATTTATATTAGCCTTGCATTTTATCCATTGTTATTTAACACTAATTAAGAAATATTTTCATGAATTTTAATTTCTTCTTAAGACTCCTTAAGCGTTAAACTTTAGATTTGAGTGTTTTGCTAAAATCAAAACAACGTAATGGATTTGATCAAAATTGGAATAAGGATTCTACACATGAGGAATAGTTAGATTATATCTTGTACGTGCAAAATTAATGGGCAATTTTCAAAATGTAAAAAAAATATTTTGATCCAAAGTTTAGAAAATTAACTAATTTTAATGAAATGTTCAATATTTATTAATCAACAATCACGGAATATAATGAAACCATTGTTCTTAGAATCTCAATGAAAATGTATTATTTGTTGAAAACAAAATACACTTTTACTAAAGTTATATTTTAAAGTATTAATACAATAAATGCAATGAAAATAAAGCACTGTATTTGCTTACAATCAAAATTTTTTTTAAA
Organism: Sepiola atlantica; assembly: GCA_963556195.1. NCBI lineage: Eukaryota > Metazoa > Mollusca > Cephalopoda > Sepiida > Sepiolidae > Sepiola > Sepiola atlantica. The sequence goes on along the minus strand of OY744553.1, from coordinate 44,983,143 downwards.
ATTCATATATATTCCATGATAAATGCCAGTATAATGAAATCATGTGCCCTTAATAGGGTTAAGATGAAAATTCATATACACTAAATGTACAAAAGCAAGGAAATTCCCAAATTTTTACACTTTTATTGTCATTAAGGGTATGCGAGCACAACAGGGCTATGTATTTTACTGGTAGGAATTTTTCTTCAGCGCACCTCACACACTTCATCCACTCATGCATAGAGATGTATACTGTAGTGATGTGATAATGAAATGGTTTGGTTGATATGTAGTCATACCCTTAATGACAATAAAAGTGTAAAAATTTGGGAATTTCCTTGCTTTTGTACATTTAGTGTATATGAATTTTCATCTTAACCCTATTAAGGGCATATGATTTCAGTATACTGGCATTTATCATGGAATGTCACTACTTTTGTAAAGGCTATGGCTCAAGACAATGGTAATTTTAAAGTTTTTTTTAATTTTCTGGAAAACTAAGGTATATGGTAAACTGAAATTAAAATGCCATCAACTAGACCCTAGAACCTCTATTTCTGCCCAAAACCAGCTGAATCCATCAAATAGTTAATGAGATACAGGGTGGCACACACGTACGTACGTACACACGGATAACACAAAATCACTCCTGACCTTTCTGGATCTCTGGGTTGCCTTGACTAATGATGCTGAAATTCTACACACTTATAGAACCTATCAAATAAAAAGTTTGTGCAAAGTTTTAACTAATTTGGTTTATTGGTTTTTGAGTTATGACTGATCAAAGAAATGAGATTTCTAGCATAGGCCATTTTTGAAGTCTATTAAGGGATAGAGTACTATCGCGCCTCCCTTGATTACAAAATAGCACGTAACTTCTGTGTTAATAAAATCACTATAACGCGAAGAAAAAATAATTTCTTGAATTAGCGATGTTATCATTGAATAAAGCATTGTTTAATCAATATTTTCACTAAAAAATAATATAAATAATTTATGTCATTTTAATGATGAGAGTTCCTGAAAAAATTTAAAAATGCGATATAATTATATTTTCCTTTCGCACATGAACATGTCATCATTAGCGTAAGAAATTCTTTTTATAATCTTGAAAATAAACAAAAAATTGAAAAAAATGAGGATCAGGATCATTACGAAAAAAAGAATTTAAAAAATTGGATAATTTCTTCTAACGACGGTCTTGGATAGGTATGGTGGCCCTGTTCTGTAATAAACAGGTGGGATTAGCTATCCAACCACCACTCGCTCCGACACCGCGCTCAAAATATTATTTTTAGAAATTCAACAAGTTCGTTAATTTTACAATTCATCGTCAATTATTTGGAAAGATAAAACTTAAGTGTGTATTTGTTTTTCATTTTTGTATAAATAAATATTTAAAAGGTTAAAAACAATTATTCATTAATAAATTAATAGAATTCAAATATGATATTTTTTTTCAAAATTGAATTCTATTTATTTATTGATAAATAATTGTTTTAACTTTTTTGTTCAATTAATAAATTGTCAGTGTAGTCATGGACTTTAATTTACGTTTTTACACTTAAAATAAAACAAAATACACTTTTACTTTATTTTTTAAAATAATTAATGCAATTTTAAAATAATTAATGCAATTTATCGTTACGACACGTTAAGAATAAATCGAATAACTAAAGTTTTTAATCGTTATGTAAAACAAATTGATAAAATTGACACAGTTCGTAGCGTAAAAATAATTTTTAACAGCATTTAAAAAAGTTTTATTTTAAATTCCAAGGAAAACATTAATAAACAGACATCATCAATAATTTCAGAGTATTACTGAATTAAAAACTAATACAAAGTTAAATATGAATCTTTTTAGTTAAAAATAAATACTTTAATTTTGTACATTAACAAATATTTTAATTAAATAAGTATTTATGTTTTTACTACAACAAAATAAGGGTACTTAAATCAATTAAATTTCTTTATAACCTTAAAAAGAATAAAGGAATTGATGGATAATAATTTTTAAATTTCTATAAACTATCACAAAACCATTTTTATATATAACGTTAAAAATTATAAATTATTAATTATTTCAATTTTATAATAGATTATTACATTTTTTGTCTTCCATATATTCTGCATAGCGATAGTTAATTGGTAAAAAAAGTCGTTTAACGTTGGACGAAAGCCGGATTTTACTAAACTATGACTTTTAGGGGGGATAATTTTGCTGATTTTTAGTAAAACGTAAGAAATATTTGTTTTAATTATGACTTTAATTTTATAATCATCTTTGAAATAGTTCCAGAAAACTTATATTTATAATTATAACCTTAAAAAGAATAAAGAAATTAATGGATAATAAATTTTCAACTTCTATAAACTATTACAAAACCATTTTTATATATAAAGTCAAGTCGAGTCGTCGTGTAGAATTCATCATATTTTTCAACCCTTTCATAGTACAGTTCTATCATCTAACTGTAAATCTAACAAACCTTTGCCCTCGAGTGGCTTTTGACCTCAGGAGCATATAAAAATATCCTCTCATAGTAGTATTTATCATTCAATGGACAATTTTATTAACCTTTATCCTCGAGTGGCTTCTTGCCTTTGGAAGTGGGAACTCAATTAGTGTAGTTATGTATCTACTTCCCACAAAGTAAAATGTGGGATTTGATAAGTCAGCACCCTAGAGGAAGAGCACTTGTGACCCTCAAAAAATGCCTGAGCAGCCCCGTCGGCATTCCCCGGTAGGGGCGCCTCAGGCGATTAGCAATAAACTAACCCCTTCTCAAAGGGTGAGAAGGCAAAGCCTGGGAGGGTGGGCCTAGAACTGCACAGCACAAACCCACAAACCGGCGGAATCAAGGCCCGAAGGCCAAGACCGTACCGGTGTATAGGTTGTAGTATCCATCGGAACAGATTGTATTTAGGGCAATACATCTCGGGAAACATTAATTCAGGGAATTAAAATTATATTCCCAGAATGCATCCACCCTTAGGCATGAAAGCCCACTGTGGAAGGGGGAAAGTGGGGGTCGAGGGTGTTTGTGACATTTAAAGCCAACGTCTGTGAGCATTCCCCGGTAGGGTCGCCTCAGGCGATAGCAATGAACTGACCATTCTCAAAATGTGAGAAGGTAAAGACTGGGAGGCTGGACCTCCCAGAACTGTGCAGGACAAACCCATAGAGCGACGGAATCAAGACCCGAAGGTCAAGAAGGTGCCAGTCTATAGGGTGTAGCATCCATCGGAACAGATACTACACTTTTTATTTACTTCCCCAGGAGGGTAGGCACAAGGCCAGTGTTATCTTACTCCCACAAGGTAAGATGTGACCCAAGGTCGGGTCGGGAAAGTGGGACTTGAAAAGCCAGCGCCCGAGAAGGTGAGCACTCTGGCCATTAAAATTTGCCTGGGCAGCCCCGTCGGCATTCCCAGGTAGGGGAGCCTCAAGCAGTAAGCAATAAACTTACTCCTCCCCAAAGAGGGGAGGGGGAGTATTGGAAGGTGGACCTCCTAGAACTGCACAGGACAGACCCATAGACCGGCGTAAATCAAGCCCCGAAGGCCAAGACGATACCAGTTTATGGGGTGTAGTATCCATCGAAACAGATATTACACTTTGATCTTAGCCAAAAGGTCAAGGTATTATTTATCTACCTCCCACAAGGTAAGATGTGACACAAGGTCGGGAAAGTGGGATTAGATAAGCCAGCGCTCGAGAGGTGAGCACTCTGGTCATTTAAAAATTGCCTGGGCAGCCCCGTCGGCATTCCCAGGTAGGGGAGCCTCAAGCAGTAAGCAATAAACTTACTCCTCCCCAAAGAGGGGAGGCAAAGCCTGGGAGGGTGGACCTCCTAGAACTGCACAGGACAGATTCATAGACCGGCGTAAATCAAGCCCCGAAGGCCAAGACGATACCAGTTCATGGAGTGTAGTATACATCGGAACAGATACTACACTTTGATCTTAGTCTAAATCGTTAATTTCTTTTTGATACGCGCCTTTATACACTTCAGGAAACGACATGAGTGCGACGTCTTATTTTTAAAAAGAAAATGGCGTCATCGTTAATGTCTTGGTGATAAATGCTTTTGTTTTGTTCTGTCTTAATGACGTCACGTGGAGAGACGAGTGTGAACGTTCTTTAATACTGTGAGAAAATGTCTGACTGTTTTAGCGTTTCTAACTACTTCACAACGTAGATGATTAACACAAGACAGACATTGAAGAGAAACATATAAAAATAACGTTGGCTACGGTTAGACGATTTCCTACAGTTATACATCAATCCAGATATAAATGGGACATAGTGTAATATAGTGTCATAGGCGAAATAACAACACGGATCAATTACTTGGGCAAGAGCACACACACACACACACACACACACACACACACACACATATATATATATATATATATATATATATATATATATATATATATATATATATATGGGAAAATGAAAAAGGAAAACCAAAAAATGGATGTTTTTTATGTGTACATCAACGTTTCGTCTTTATTTATAAGACTTCATCAGGATGATAAAATAGAGAAATAATGTCATGCAAGTACAGATACATGTAGGGTAGACATATTGGGAGGAAAAATAGAATGAGATAATGGCCACTGCTGGGTGGACGTCCGTATTTGTTGGAGAAATAGAAATGAATGTTGAAGAAAATGAGTGGGGAAAAATGGAAGGATGGGGTGAGCAAGGACTACTGTGGCTGGTAGTAAGAGAAAGAGGTGGGGGATGAGCAGGGGTAAAGTGGATGGCAGAGAGGGAGTGGAGGAAGAGGGGGAGGGAGGTGTTTGACCAGATGGCTGCGGTCAAGATTGAAGGGGAAAAGTAAGTTGGAATGTTTGTGTATGGGGGGGTGTATGCAGGGAAAGGAGGATGGGTAGAGAGGGAGGGGGCTGTGATTTTGGTGGATGGGCGAAAGTTATGGTCTTAGAGAGCGTTTTGAGAAAATGAGGGAATTTAAGAAGGGGTATGGGAGAAAATAGTTGAGAGGGGGAGAAGGAGGATTTGTTGTGATAGGGTGTGAAATATTTGAAATATTTGGAAAATGATAGCAATGAGTGAGGGATTGGAGGGGTGGAGGAGGGCGGTGATTGAAAGGGTGGGTATAGAATATTTGAAATATTTGGAACATGAGAAAGTTTATTTATTTTCCCATCACGTCGGATTACCTTCATCCTTCTCTTCCCATATATATATATATATATATATATATATATATATATAAAATTAATACAACAAAGATATGAGGCAACTAATATCTTTAATTAGTGAACATCCGGATAAAACTGAAGCTCAATATACTGGATAGAGCATTAATAGCACTAGATAAAGTGAACGAATAAAATAAGGTGCGACTCAAATTTTATTTGCATTCAATGTTCAAGCCAAGTCCTTTAAAGTCCTTAACTCATGAGTTTTCAAAGAAAATCTTCTCCTCAGAGGACCATTACAGCAATGACTTTACTGCAGGTAATAAAATTAAACTTTGATATTTATATATTTTCAAAGTTTAATTTTATTATCTGCAGTAATGTCATTGCGGTAATGGTCCTCAGATGAGAAGATTTTCTTAGAAAACTCATGAGTTAAGGACTTTAAAGGACTTGGCTTGAACATTGAATGCAAATAAAATTTGAGTCGCACCTTATTTTATTCTTTCACTTTATCTAGTGCTCTCTCTCTCTCTCTCTCTCTCTCTCTCTCTATATATATATATATATATATATATATATATATATATATATATATCCAAATATTGTTAAAAATAACAGAATTCGTCTGTTTAATTATACCTTTTTAAAAAAAATTTCAATTTAAATCGTCAACGACTTCCTGGAACAATGCGAAAAACGTTCTCTGCACGTTTCTCCGCCGTCTTTTTTAAAATGCTTTTTTTTCTCCAGCTATTTTGTTAATTTGCTTTTGACACCTGAGGATGATTCGACGAAGAATAATGTGTTTTTTTTATTATTACACATTGCTGACTACTACATACATACATACATACATACATACATACATACATACATACATACATACATAGATACATACATACATACAGAGAGAGAGGGAGAGAGAGAGAGAGAGAGAGAGAGGAAGAGAGAGAGAGGGAGACGCTATACTACAACTGATACTAGAAGCAACACCAAACATCAGACAATGCTACGTGACACACTCTGGTAATATCTGTTTAGGTGGCGAAAATCAGTCCGCTGTGTTGCAGACAACGCCTTGAAGCAATTATCCCTTTAAAGAAGTCTTTAACCTTCTTTTTATCTGTCTATTCACCTCAAGACCGTCATAACTTTTAGTGAATACCGACACATGAATCCGATTTTATGCAGCGTTCACTATATATGGATGGAAAAGAAGTATAAATAAAAAAATCAAAAAAATCAAGGGAGGTGCGAGAGCGCTTTATCCTTTAATAGACCTCACGAATGGCCTATGCTGGAAATCTCATTTACTTGATCAATCATAACTCAAAAACCAATAAACCAAATTAGTTAAAACTTTGCACAAAATTTTTATTTTATCGGTTCTATAAGTGTGTGGAATTTCAGCGTCATTAATCAAGGCAACCCAGAGATCCAGAAAGTTCAATCATTAAATAATGTTATCTGCGTGTACGTACGTACGTACGTACGTATGTGCCACCCTGTATCTCATCAACTATTTGATGGATTCAGCTGATTTTTTTGCAGAGATAGAGGTTCTAGGGTCTAGTTGATGGCATTTTAATTTCAGTTTACCATATACCTTAGTTCTCCAGAAAATTAAAAAAAAAACTTATGAGAAGGCATTGTATTGATGCATAGCCTTTACAAAAGTAGTGACATTCCATGATAAATGCCAGTATACTGAAATCATATGCCCTTAATAGGTTTAAGATGAAAATTCATATACACTAAATGTACAAAAGCAAGGAAATTCTTAAATTTTTACACTTTTATTGTCATTAAGAGTATGACTACATATCAACCAAACCATTTCATTATCACATCACTACAGTATACATCTCTAAGCATGAGTGGATGAAGTTTGTGAGGTGCGCTGAAGAAAAATTCCTACCAGTAAAATACATAGCCCTGTTGTGCTCGCATACCCTTAATGACAATAAAAGTGTAAAATTTTGGGAATTTACTTGCGTTTGTACATTTAGTGTATATAAATTTTAATCTTAACCTTATTAAGGGCACATGATTTCAGTATACTGGCATTTTTCATGGAATATATAATAAAGTAAGTTTCATCTGGACTTTCTTTGCAGAATATGTGATTGTACTTTATTGGTTTTCTTCTTTCTTTCTATTTCTTTTTTCTTCCATCTCTCCTGAACCCCATACAAGTCTAATAATATTCCATGAAAAATGCCAGTATACTGAAATCATATGCCCTTAATAGGTTTAAGATGAATATTCATATACACTAAATGTACAAAAGCAAGGAAATTCTCAAATTTTTACACTTTTATTGTCATTAAGAGTATG
>OY744553.1:44963143-44970643 GCA_963556195.1 Sepiola atlantica | reverse complement strand
ATTTACTAAATGCCCCTTGTTCTGAACAACTGAAGATATTGATCTGTTTCCATTTACAGGTCTAACTATGTTTCATTGACTCACCTTATATATATATATATATATATATATATATATATATATATATATATATATATATATATATAATAGAGAATGGTAGTTTGCTTGAAGCATTGTTGGGTATAGTATTAATGTGTTTAAGAAGGCTGAGGGCAATGCAGAGTGCCGGGTAGGTTGTAAGCTGGAAGGAACAAAAATAATAAATCGAAATGGGACTTACTATTTATTTTTTCTTAAACCATTACATAACAGCAAGTGTGGTGTTGACGGTTTCTGTGTAGTCCGGATTATTAGTAAAAGTTTTTAAAATCATCGTAGCTGAGATTGTTGTCGATATCGATCTATGTATCTCGGTGGTATTGTGGTAAAACGCCAGACTGTAGACAGTAATATCTTAGGTTCGATCTTCGCCCAGATAAACTATGCTGATCACAACTGATAGCTAGAAACACGTGTCTATGGATGTTTTTATGTACGTAAAATTTAGGTAAGATATATATATATATATATATATATATATATATATATATATATATATATATATATATATATATATATATATATATATATATATATATATATATATATATATATATATTTTAATGCAACTTTAATTACTATATAATTTTATTTCTAGCTACCATATCGCAGAATGGTTCTTGGGTGTAGTGTTTAGATAGTATTTTATTATTATTATTATTTACTCACTAGGAGTTATCACACTGGTCATCGTCAGTGGTCACCCACTGCCGACAACCTGTGGTATTACCTGGAGTCTGAGTGACAACAAGTCTCCTCAGGCCTCCAGTATGCTCCACCTCTTTTCGTTCATCACCGCTGATGACCTTGCGGTAATCGCAACAGCCACCTACCAACGATTTCCCGCTGATAAGGGCCATTGGTCCCCTCTGGGGCCCGAGTGGCAACAAGCCTTCCCAAGGTCCCAGAGGTTATTATTATTATTATTATTATTATTATTATTATTATTATTATTATTATTATTATTATTACTAGTATTACTATTGTTATAAAGAATTTTATTTGATATGCAAATTACCATATCACACGGTAGTCTTAAGGGTAGTATATTATTATTATTATTTGATTATTATTATTATTTATTTATGTATATATAAGTAAAATTTAAAGCTGAATTATTTCGACACTTGATTATTGGGGAAATGGTAGTTTGATCTGTACCATTGGAGAGCCATGCATATAACTGTCCTGTTTTTAAATCTCCGAAACAGTTACATGGTAAACAGCTGATGATCCCCGTGTTAATATTAGATGCTTACGTTAAGGTCTCCTGTTTTTGTTTCACTGTTAGATACTTAATTCCCCTTTTTATTTTATTTACTTACTATTATATATTTTATTTATTTATGAATTTTCCAACGAATGTTAAGTCTGCCCTATTTTGGATGTAGTTAGTTTCCCTGGGAATTTAAACTGCATTTTTCTTTTTTTGTCTTTTTGTTTAAAATAACTCAAAGCTTCTTTAGACTATATATATATATATATATATATATATATATATATATATATATATATATATTATAATTGATATTGATTTATATATCATTAACATTGAATATGGACACATTTCGCGACTGGATAACTTTGCCGGCCCCTTCAATTTCACATATTTGGACTGCTGTTTGTATCTTGGAGTAATGTCCTTCCTGATTATGCTTCTCAACTTGTATGACCTGGATGGACTGTATGGATTCAACAAAAGTATGTTTTTGGATTGATATGTTTGATGTTATGTATTTTTATATATTTGTGTATATAATTTTATATATTTTCAAAGCGTAATTTTATTGCCTGTAGTAGTATAACTGCGGTAATGGTCCTCTGAAGAGAAGAATTATCTTTGAAAACTCATGAGCTAAGGACTTAAGGATGCTTTGCATGAACTTTGAATTCTAATAAAATTTGATTGACACCTTATTTTATTACTTCATTTTATATTATAATATTAATGCTCTATCCAGTATATTGAGCTTCAGTTTTTTTATCCGGATGTTTTTTTATCCGGATGTTTCACTAATTATAAGATATTAGTTGACGCTTATATCTTTTGTTGGATTGCTTCATACATATATATATATATATATATATATATATATATATATATATATATATATATATATATATATATATATATATATATATATATATATATATATATTTAAACAGTTCACAAATTTTAATCCAGGAGAAAGAAATTAGACTTTTGAATTGACCTCCATTGAAAATAGTTTAATCCAAATTTCCACCTGATCAGCCAGATAGCGTCACGTACAATGGAGGATCATTTAAACTGTTGGTGTGAACTTTAACCGAACATTGAACTTCCTGTCTGGCATTGACAGCTGTTCGACAAAGGCGAATAGAGTCCGTCAAAAAGCGCTTAGCGTGAAACCGTATGGATAGAACAAAAGAAACAAGCCGCGCGTGCGTGGTATCCCTCTGTATGTGACTCGATGTGGCGAGTGTAAAATGCAATAAATTTGGGCAATTTGGGGCATTTTTGACCCCCCCCTTTGACCCACTGGGGGCGCGAACCAGAAATTTTCTGAGGTCAAGGATGCTCATTTCATATCCAGAACAATTGCCTCTACATTTTGGCCAAGTTTCAGAAAAATTGAATGGATGGATGAAACGTTATGGGAGAAAAGGGCCATTTGTTGCCATTTTGGGGGCTTTTGACCCCCTGAGGGCGCGAACCAGAAGTTTTCTGATGTCAAAGATTCTAATTTCATATCCAGAACAATTGCCTCTACATTTTGGCCAAGTTTCAGAAAAATTGAATGGATGGATCAAACGTTATGGGAGAAAAGGGTCATTTGTTGTCATTTTGGGGGCTTTTGACCCCCTGAGGGCGCGAACCAGAATTTTTCTGATGTCAAAGATTCTAATTTCATATCCAGAACAATTGCCTCTACATTTTGGCCAAGTTTCAGAAAAATTGAATGGATGGATCAAACGTTATGGGAGAAAAGGGTCATTTGTTGCCATTTTGGGGGCTTTTGACTCCCTGAGGGCGCGAACAAGATTTTTTCCAAGGTCAGCGATACTTATTTTCTATTAGGAACAATTGCCTCCACATTTTGGCCAAGTTTCAGAGAAATTGAATGGATGGATGAAAAGTTATGGGGTAAAAAATGTCATTTTCTGCCATTTCGGGGCCTTTTGACCCCCTGGGGAGCTAACCAGATTTTTTTTTACAAAAATCGGAGAATGTCACTTTCTAACCTGACCAAAGTTACAACTTCATGCAAAATTTCAGAGAAATTGAATGGATGGATGAAAAGTTATGGGGTAAAAAATGTCATTTTCTGCCATTTCGGGGCCTTTTGACCCCCTGGGGAGCTAACCAGATTTTTTTTAACAAAAATCGGAGAATGTCACTTTCTAACCTGACCAAAGTTACAACTTCATGCAAAATTTCAGAGAAATTGAATGGATGGATGAAAAGTTATGGGGTAAAAAATGTCATTTTCTGCCATTTCGGGGCCTTTTGACCCCCTGGGGAGCTAACCAGATTTTTTTTTACAAAAATCGGAGAATGTCACTTTCTAACCTGACCAAAGTTACAACTTCATGCAAAATTTCAGAGAATTGAATGGATGGATGAAAAGTTATGGGGTAAAAAATGTCATTTTCTGCCATTTCGGGGCCTTTTGACCCCCCCTCCTGGGGAGCTAACCAGATTATTTTTTTTTAAATCGGAGAATGTCACTTTCTAACCTGACCAAAGTTACAACTTCATGCAAAATTTCACAGAAATTCAATGGATGGTTGCGGAGAAAAATCCTGACGGACGGACGGACGGACGGACATGCCTCAAAACATAGGTCCCCCGATTTTATAAATCGGGGAACCAATAATAGAAGATATTTAAATATAGAGAGACAGAAAGAGAGACAAAGAGTTAAATAAAATTGACTTTGAAACTTAGTAGAGGATTGACTGTTTTTGTGCTTATAGTCTCTTTCTTTAACCTCATCTAAGGTGCTCCACTGAGTTCTAATATCTGGTTTTCCACTATGATATTTTTATAGCAAGATAGGAAATAGTTAGCAATTTGAATTAATTGTATCGCACTTTCATTATAACTAGCAGGGGTACCCGGCGTTGCCCGGGGGTCTCCCTCCTCCTCCTCTCCGCAAGCAAAATAGGATATTGAGCACTTTTTTCCCGGACAACGCCGAAGCCTCTGTGTCCTAAATTAATGAAGCCCCCCCCCCCGGTGCTGGGTCCTATACTGTAAACGCACCACCGGTGCTGGGTCCTATACTGTAGAAGCGCCCCGGTGGCTATACTGCAGAAGCACCCCCCCCCGTGCCTGTACTGCAGAAGCCTCTGGATCCTATACTGTAGAAGCAACCCCGGTGCCTATACTGCATAAACACCCATGGTCCCTATTCTGTAGAAGCACCCCCGGTGCTGGGTCCTATGCTGTAGAAGCACCCCTGGTCCCTATACTGTGGAAGTACCCCTGATCCCTATACTGCATAAGAACCCATGGTCCCTATTCTGCAGAAGCACCCGGGTCCTATATTGTATATGCACCCCCACAGGATGAAGATGTTGATAATTCCCCCCAAACCCCTACCACCCGCCCCCCCCCCCCAAATTCCCCCCACCACACCCGCGTCCCAAACATTCTCCCCCCTCCCCCCAAAGAACTATTTTTATTTTAAAAAGGGCAGTTGTCTGTATGTTTGTTTGTCTGTTTTTTTGTCTGTTTGTATGTCCAGATACTCCTAAAAAATTACGCGCTGACATGTCAAAAAGTTTACATCTTTACGACCGCACATATCCTGGGATCATAATATCTCAAAATTACAAAAAAAAAAATGTAATATTATGCTCCCAGGTGTTGTCCGGTCCTAAAGATGTCGACTTGTCGACAGTTTGCCGAGTAGTTTTTTAGGAGTATCTGGACATACAAACAGACAAACAAACAGACAAACAAACATACAGACAACTGCCCTTTATATAGTAGATAAGACAATTACACTTTGTTTTTATAGCAATTGATAAGTAGATTAAAAGATAGCTAAAAAGGGAAAAAGCGACTTTTGTTTTGTTTTTGTGTGCTTTTAATATTATTTAACGTAATCTTCGTTTGGACAGAGAGAAAGAGAGAGAGAGAGAGAAAGGGTGAAGGGAGAGCGAGAGCGAGAGAGAGGTGGATAGAGATAGACATAGACAGTGAAAGAGAGCGAGAGAGAAATAAGGAGAAAGAGGGGGGGGACAGAGAGAAAGACAGACAGAGACACGGACAGACGGAGAGAGAAACAGACAGGAATACAGATAGAGAGTCGGACAGGGAGACATACAGAGAGAGAGAGAGAGAGAGAGAGGCAGAGAGATGGAGAGACGGAGAGAGAGAGAGATACAGACAGAGAGATATAGACACAGAGATAAAAAAAGAGAAACAGACATAGAGGGAGACAGAGAGAGAGGGAGACAGACATAGAGAGAGAGAGAGAGAGAGAGAGAGAGAGAGAGAGAGAGAGAGAGAGAGAAAGACAGAGAGGAAGACAGAGAGAAGAAATATATCGAGAGACAGATAGAGGCACACATAGAGGCAGACAGAGAGATAAAGAGAGACACAGTCAGAGATACAGAGAGAGGAAGACAAAGAAAGAGACAGAAAGACAGGGCGAGAGAAAAAGAGAATGGTTACGTGACACATAACGATATTAATCAACGTCACGCATAACTATTTGAAGTACACGACAGATTTTGATATTTTAAATCCTTCTTTAATAAGAAATGAGAGGGACTACGTTAAATATATGATATTTTCCTCATGTCGTTACTGTGACTATTGACAAAAGACTACAGGGCGGCCCAGAATTCATGTCCCGCTTCACAATCACGTTTCACTGCTTTTGCAGAATATACTAGTCCTGTCTAAAATGTATCCGACCTAAGGCCAGCAAAAAGTATTTCAAATACGTGACGGGGTTGGTACCCTAATCTCCTTTCAAAGTAGGCATCTTGTGCTTGCACACAATTAGCTCAACGATCCATCCACTGCCGGAAACACATCTGGAAGTCTTCTTTTGGAATGCTATTCATCTCCGCCGTCGCGTTGAGCATTATCTTTTTTTTTCGCACCCTCTTACAAACAGCTGAACTCTGAGCGGTTTTGGGGCCTGCCAGAACGCTAGCCACTCTCCGCTGATGTGCGGCCATTTTTGAACTGGTTGAACCACTCCTTAATTTGTGTTACACCCATTGCATCTTCTCCAAACACCTGCTGAATCTAACGCGACGTCTACACTATTGTCTCTTGTTCGATTTCTCACAAGAGACAATGGCCCCAAAGGCCTATTACCTGACCCCGTCTGATTCTTATTTACGGGCTAACGTTTTGTCTGTGAATTTAAATCACAAAAATAAGTATTAGCGAACGTACACTTGCTCTGTAATACTCTCAAGCCTTGGTAGAGAAACTATTCGAGAAAGGGGAAACTAAAATAAAAAACACTCATTCTCCGCTTATTCCGGCAGTGCCTCGAATTCTTCTTGCAACTGAATTTAAGAAAAAATTGGTCAGAAATGCAGCTTGAGATTGCGTAACCCTTAATAATGTTCTTCTATTATTTGTGAGTGCAACAGTACGGTAGATTGCATTCTCAAGTCTGGGTAAGGCAACTAGCCTAGAAGAAGGAAACAGACCAACATTAAAACCAGTCCTGTAGAATTTGGTATATTCGGACTACTGTTCTCATCTTGGGTGTTTTTATCACAACGTTTCGTCCGATGTAACCTCCGACTTTCTTTAGGTGTACCTTGTCGAACTCGGGAATCTTTCTGTCGAACTCGGGAATCTGGACGGAATTTCGAACGGAACCCTTTATTACATCCACGGGAGTAGAATGCTCTCGTTCCATCTGACATGACTGGGGAAGAAGTCTTCAGATTCCCGAGTCCCACAAGGTACATCTGAATAAGGTCGGAGGTGATAAAAACGTTGTGATAAAAACACACAAGATGAGAACAGTAGTCCGAATATGCCAAATTTTACAAATTATCAACCCTCATCTCAAAATGTCTGAAACATAAAACCAGTCCTGTTCCAATTATTCCGGTATTCGAATTCTTCTTGCTACTGGATTTAAATAAGATCAGGATCAGGGGAAGTGCGGTATTGGATTACGAAATCCTTGCTTCACTGTAAATTCCTCATCGCGTAGGCAAGGCACTCTTTCGAATAGTTATCCGTTATCTCACGTGTCAGAATAGTGCCAGACAATTGCGTTTTTATAATTCGAAAAATGTATTCTATCTCTCTCTTTTTCTTTTTCTTTTTCTTTTTCCTTTTCCCTTTTTCTCTTTCTCTTTCTCTTTCTCCCTCTCTTTCTTATTCTCTCTCCTCCTTCTTTCTTTTTCTCCCCTCTCTCTCTCTTT
>OY744553.1:44955643-44958143 GCA_963556195.1 Sepiola atlantica | reverse complement strand
TATTATTATTATTATTATTATTATTATTATTATTATTATTATTATTATTATTATTATTATTATTATTATTATTATTATTATTATTATTATTATTATTATTATTATTATTATTATTATTATTATTATTATTATTATTATTATTATTATTATTATTATTATTATTATTATTATTATTATTATTATTATTATTATTATTATTATTATTATTATTATTATTATTATTATTATTATTATTATTATTATTATTATTATTATTATTATTATTATTATTATTATTATTATTATTATTATTATTATTATTATTATTATTATTATTATTATTATTATTATTATTATTATTATTATTATTATTATTATTATTATTATTATTATTATTATTATTATTATTATTATTATTATTATTATTATTATTATTATTATTATTATTATTATTATTATTATTATTATTATTATTATTATTATTATTATTATTATTATTATTATTATTATTATTATTATTATTATTATTATTATTATTATTATTATTATTATTATTATTATTATTATTATTATTATTATTATTATTATTATTATTATTATTATTATTATTATTATTATTATTATTATTATTATTATTATTATTATTATTATTATTATTATTATTATTATTATTATTATTATTATTATTATTATTATTATTATTATTATTATTATTATTATTATTATTATTATTATTATTATTATTATTATTATTATTATTATTATTATTATTATTATTATTATTATTATTATTATTATTATTATTATTATTATTATTATTATTATTATTATTATTATTATTATTATTATTATTATTATTATTATTATTATTATTATTATTATTATTATTATTATTATTATTATTATTATTATTATTATTATTATTATTATTATTATTATTATTATTATTATTATTATTATTATTATTATTATTATTATTATTATTATTATTATTATTATTATTATTATTATTATTATTATTATTATTATTATTATTATTATTATTATTATTATTATTATTATTATTATTATTATTATTATTATTATTATTATTATTATTATTATTATTATTATTATTATTATTATTATTATTATTATTATTATTATTATTATTATTATTATTATTATTATTATTATTATTATTATTATTATTATTATTATTATTATTATTATTATTATTATTATTATTATTATTATTATTATTATTATTATTATTATTATTATTATTATTATTATTATTATTATTATTATTATTATTATTATTATTATTATTATTATTATTATTATTATTATTATTATTATTATTATTATTATTATTATTATTATTATTATTATTATTATTATTATTATTATTATTATTATTATTATTATTATTATTATTATTATTATTATTATTATTATTATTATTATTATTATTATTATTATTATTATTATTATTATTATTATTATTATTATTATTATTATTATTATTATTATTATTATTATTATTATTATTATTATTATTATTATTATTATTATTATTATTATTATTATTATTATTATTATTATTATTATTATTATTATTATTATTATTATTATTATTATTATTATTATTATTATTATTATTATTATTATTATTATTATTATTATTATTATTATTATTATTATTATTATTATTATTATTATTATTATTATTATTATTATTATTATTATTATTATTATTATTATTATTATTATTATTATTATTATTATTATTATTATTATTATTATTCCCACAGGTCGTTATCAGTGATTGCTTACTGACAATAACCAGAAGTGTTTCCTTGGAGCCCGAGTGACAATAAGTATCCTTAGATAAACAGCACTCTCTTCCTCTTTGGATATTCATTCCAAATTATTTTGCTTTATCGCAACAGCCGTTTACTATTAGTTTCTTATTAGTAACGGCCGTTGGTCTTCTCTAGAATTTGAGTGGCAATAAGCCTCTCCAACGTTCCAATACTCTCGCAGTGGAGGTCTGGTAAGTGCTCTCCCTTTTCCGTCTTTCCATCCTCCTTGACCTTTCACAGCAATTATTTTTTGGGATTAGTCGAAGCTTGTGGGCCGCATTTTCTTTTTTTTTTCTATTTACCGGTTGCTGATGAGCCTTTGTTGGTTATGGAGGTTGGTTTCCGCATTCGAGGATTTTCCTTAATAGTTCGGCGTTTTTCCAGGTTTTTCGGAACTGTTCCTAGTGCTCCTACGATTATCGGTATTATATTGACTTACTCTATATCCCTTTCAATTCTCTGGCGAGTTCGATGCATTTATAATTATTATTGTTACTCACTAGGAGTTCTAACACAGGTCATCGTAAGTGATTGCTCACCGACAACAACTGGTGGTATTCCCTGGAGTCTGAGTGACAACAAGTCTCCCCAGATTTCCAGTATTCTCCACCTCTCTTTGATAGCAACCGCAAATAACCTTCCAGTATCGCATGGGATTTGGGTGGCAATAAGCT
>OY744553.1:44923143-44950643 GCA_963556195.1 Sepiola atlantica | reverse complement strand
CCCATATCGTAACCAATGTAGTCGCAAACCTTTTATGACCTTGACTTTGACCTTCTAAAGACCCCAAAATGGCAAAAAATGACATTTTTTGCCCCATAACTTTTCATCCATCCATTCAATTTCTCTGAAACTTGACCCATATCGTAACCAATGAAGTCGCAAAACTTTTATGACCTTGACTTTGACCTTGAAAAATGCGACCATGTTTGACATTTCGAGGGCGTTTCAACTTACGTTGTCAGGCCGATGTGTTCAGTCTGACGATTGGTGTATTTTCTTTTCATTTAGTGTTTTTGTTTTTTGTTGTTTGTTGTTGTTGTTGTTGTTGTCAGAATGACGTTGGTATTTAATTTATTTTGTTATTTATTTATTTATTTATTTCATTCTACTTTTTTATATATTCGTTGTTAAAAACGGTTAAGATGTTAGTGGCCTGCGATTTCGTTGTTATTTTAATGTAGATTCTTTCGAGGATAGTTTTGTTCGTTTCGTGCAGTTATTTTTGTGTGCTATTTAAGCGTTGGAGGTTGGCATTTTTAGGGTGTCAGCTGATTGTATTCGTTTATAATGTGTGGTTATGTGCCATTTAATTGTGCTTGTGTTGAATAGGCGGTACGTGTGGCAGCGGGAGATCTTTTTTTTTAAATAGAAATCGCGCTTAACAAGGCATGAAGCCACTTGATGTAAGGAGCTAACAATAACGAAATATGATTATCGCAAAGAGAGGAGATGCCTATTAACCTTAGTCTTGAAAAGACCAAGTCTATAGGTAGGAGGAAAACAGTCAGCGGCAAGAGAGTTCCGCAAGCCTGCAGTTCTTTGAAAGAAGCTACTGGAATAGGAAGCTGTATTACAATGAGGTATCAAAACAGCGAATTGATGGAGACCACTAGACCAACGAGTCAAACGAGCTGGAACAAAAGAAGCAGGGAATAGATCACATAATTCTGAAGAACACATGCCATAATAGTATTTATAGAAAAAACTGAGACTAACAACATCACGTCTGTGAGAGAGAGGGTGCAGAGAAGAAGAAAGGATGGAGCCAATCAAATTACAGATACGTTTCTGCACTTTATCAAGAACCCTCAAATGGGACAGAGATTCACCAACCCAAATATGATAATAGTACTTCATATATGGTCTGATAGTAGATTTATAGAGATAGAGAATAGCCTCAGGTGTGAGAAAGTGTTTGGAGCGATGTATGAACTCCTAGAAACATTTGTAGAGTAGAGCGATCCATGTGAATCTTCGGAAGAAAAGGGACACGCTTACGATTGAAAGACACGAGCTTAGTGAGTGTCTGGAGCGATAGAGAAAACCGACTTTACAAGAAGCAGAAAGAGCAATTGATCTATTATATGAAATCCAAAAAAGATTTGAATAGATAGAAAGTGACTTCCTAAATTTTGAAATTTGAAATTTCTTTTCTTCTTCTTCTTCCGTTTTTTTTCTCCATTTCATTCTTTCCAAATATGATCTGAGGTTAAGATCGGATTCTAACTCTGCCTGATTAGATCTCAGTTTATGATAACTGTTGATCGATAACATCGACATGCCAGTGTCGCAGATGTTGTACATGTCTGTGTAAATAAAAATAATAATTATATATATGTGTGTGTGTGTGTGTGTGTGTGTGTGTGCGTGTGTGTGTGTGTGCGCGAGAGAGAGAGAGATCTAATGCATGCATGTATCTGTGTATTAAGTTTTGGGGAATACAAAAGATGAGAAAGAGAGAGAGAATGGACAAAAAACGTAATAGTGAGAAGCGAGCGTCGAGAGGTTGAAATATAGCGAGCATGAATGCGTGTGTTCGCGAGAAATAGAGAGAGGTTAAAAAGTGACGCAGCAAGAGAGCGTGCAAGTGTGTTCGTGTGATATATATATATGTGTGTGTGTGTGTGTGTGTTTTTGTGTGTGTGTGTGTTGGAGAGAGAGAGAAAGAGACAGAGAAGTTGTAGCAGATGACAGCATTCCATAGCATTAGAAAAGGTCTTTAAGTACAGAACATAGATATAGGGACTCGGACACAGGTTGTTGGTAAAAGAAAGAAGTCTTGAAACACATGATAGACTTGAAACTACAGGGAGAGAGAGAGCGAGAGAAAGAGAGAGAGACAGAGAGAGAGGGGGGAGAGAATATGTGTACGACACACAGAGAGAGAGAGAGAGAGAGAGAGAGAGAGAGAGAGAGAGAGCGAGAGATAGACAGAGAGACAGAGAGAGAGACAGAGACAGGGGGAGAGAGGGAGAGAGAGAATTTGTATACGAGAGAGAGAGAGAGAGAGAGAGAGAGAGAGAAAGAGAGAGAGACAGAGACAAGGACAGGGGGGGGAGAAAGAGAGAGAGAGAGAATTTGTGTACGAGAGAGAGAGAGACAGACGGAGAGACGGAGACAGAGACAGAGGGGGGCAGAGAAAGAGGGGGGAGAGAGAATTTGTGTACGAGAGAGAGACAGAGACAGAGAGAGAGAGAGAGAGAGAGAGAGGGTAATAATAAAAGAGTGTGACCGCGAAATGGAGGGAGAGAGAGAGAACGGGGAGGGGGATGAGGAATAAGAGGAACTAAGTGATAGACCAACACCGGGAAAGACACAAGATCAGAATGCGGTATTTGCTTTGTCCTCAGTCAGAGGAAGAGAAATCATCCTAGACTGAGGTAATTTTAATTTTTATTTCCAATCTGAGTGGAAGTTTACACCACATTCAAAACCGACCACGTGTCGATCTAACGTGTCCTTCATGGGAAGGCAATTAATATATATATATATATATATATATATATATATATATATATATATATATTAAAATATATTGTAGTTTTGAAAAAAACTACTTTTTTCAAAACTACAATATATTTTTAAACACTATCTGAAGAGAGACAAACATGTTCGAAACCCGTGCTTAAACACAAACAAAAAAAAGTAAATAAATTAAATAATAAATTTTTTTTAAAACTTAATAAATGTTGGTAGCTTCACTTCTTTATATATATATATATATATATATATATATATATATATATATATAGTTTTGAATTACGCTACGTTTAGCCATACTGATGAGTCCTAGAGACGACGAAGCACGTGTTTGTGGATATATATATATATATATATATATATATATATATATATATATATATATATATATGGATTGAGCATTCTGGTAGGGGAAATGATGGTTTCCACTGAGAGAAAGAGATAGGGATATAAAGAGAGAGAGAGAGAGAGAAGCACAAAGTGCGAGAAAGAAAGAGGGAGAAAGATTAAGAGAGAGGTAGAGAGAGAGAGAGAAAGGGAAAGAGAGAAATACACATAGAGAGAGAGAGAGAAAGGGAAAGAAAGAGAAAGAGTAGATGAGGCCTCCACTCAGTTTCGAGAGACAATGGACACCCCCTGTAAGTCTGCAAACGCGGGGAGTCTATTGTGAAGCAAAGGTTACGAAATCCCCGACCCACCTCTCCTTAATCGGCACTACTTGGTTACAGGACGACTGTAATGAATGGTCTGCCACATAGAGGACCTGCTATTCATAAATGGTCACCCATTTTAATACTGACCAGGATCAACGTCGCTTAACTTCGGTGATCTAACAAGAACCGGTGTGTCAACGTGATTAGCATGTATAAGAGAAAGAGGGAGTCCGAATTAAAAGTCTAGAAAAAAGTAAAATCCATAAATAAAAATAATTAAAAAAAAAAAAAAAAATAACAAAATAAACTTAAGATGCGTCCATTCAATTTACGCGTTTATCGCTGAAAATGATATTTCTATGTCAAACTTAGACGTGAGAGCCCAACGGATGGACAGTGAAAAAGTTAATTCAAACTTAAGCGTGACAGACCGATGACATGCTGTTTGGAACTAAATTGTGACAGACCAATCGACGATACAGACTATATATCTATCTAAGACCGATTGCATTCTATTTCCAGTTGGTACATGACCAACTAAACAGAGCGACTTGATTCTATTTGAAAATTAAGTGTGAATGGGCAGACGGACAAACACTCTTGTAGGTTTGCGTGGTCGGATCTGAAAAGGTTTAAAAGGAGCGAAGATAAGAGAATGGATATTAATTAATATTAATTATTATTAATTAACTAGTACTTAATTAACTGCGGTGTGTGTGCGTGTGTGTGTGTGCGCGTGTGTGTGCGTGTGTGTGTGTGCGTGTGTGTGTGTGTTTGTGTGTGTGTGTGTGTGTGTGTGTGTGTGTGTGTGTGTGTGTGTGTGTGTGTGTGTGTGTGTGTGTGTGAAAGAGAGAGAGAGGGGGATGCAAACAAAGTCATTACCAGAGAGGGAGAAAGAGAGATAGTGACGAATAGAGATATTGTGACGGAGTGAGAAAGAGAGGGGGAGAGATGACAAGAAACCATTAAGAAAATGAAGAGAGAGAGAGAGAGGGGGGGGGAGAGGGGGAGAGACAAATAGAGACATTGGCAGAGATTGAGAGGGAGAGAGAAACAAAGAGGGGGTGAGAAATATATGCGAAAAGAAATTATTAACATGGAAAGAAAGAGAGAGAGAGGGAGAGCGAGAGAGGGAGTGAGAGGGGGAGGGAGAGAGAGGGGAGAGACGATTAGATACATGAAGAGAGAAAGAGAGAGACGTGAAGATAGAGAAAGAGAAAGAGAGAGAGAAGGAGAAAGAGAAGGGAGAGAGAGAGAAGGAGAGAGGGGCGAGAGAGAGAGAGAGGGCGAGAGAGAGAGGGAGAGAGAGAGACGAATAGATACATGAAGAGAGAAAGAGAGAGACGTGGAGATAGAGAAAGAGAAAGAGAGAGAGAAGGAGAAAGAGAAGGGAGAGAGAGAAGGAGAGAGCGGGAGAGAGGGCGAGAGAGAGAGGGAGAGAGAGACGAATAGATACATGAAAAGAGAAAGAGAGAGACGTGGAGATAGAGAAAGAGAAAGAGAGAGAGAGAGAGAAGGAGAAAGAGAAGGGAGAGAGAGAAGGAGAGAGCGGGAGAGAGAGGGAGAGAGAGAGTGGGAGAGAGACGAATAGATACATGAAGAGAGTGTGAGCGAGCCGTGGAGAGAGAGAGAGATGAAGAGAGAGAGAGAGAAAGAGAAAGAGAGCGAGACGCGGAAAGAGAGGAAGAGAGAGAGAGGGAGAGACAGAGAAGGGAGAGAGAGAAGGAAAGAGAGAGGGAGAGAGTGAGTGTGAGCGAGCCGTGGAGAGAGAGCGAGAGAGAGAGAGAGAGAAAGAGAGCGAGACGCGGAAAGAGATGAAGAGAGAGAGAGGGAGAGAAGGAAAGAGAGAGGGAGAGAGAGTGTGAGCGAGCCGGAGAGAGAGAGGGGGAGGAGAGAGACGAATAGATACATCGAGAGAGAGAGAGAGAGAAAGAGAGCGAGACGCGGAAAGAGAGGAAGAGAGAGAGAGGGAAAGAGAGGAAGAGAGAGAGAAAAGAGAGAGAGAGAGAGGGAGAGGGAGAAAGAGAAGGGAGGAGTGTTGCGTTCGAAGCAGCTGAGGAGGCGTAGTCAGAGTGGGAGGGAGGCGAAGAACCCGCCGTCTTTTCATTCATACGAAGTCGAAGGCTCTTATTGGAAAAACGTACGCAACATTGGACGAGCAGTTTAATAAAAAGGTAAGATTTCACTCGCTTCATTTTCCATTTGCACGGGAGAAACAAAAACAAAAACATTGCGCAAAAAACGTGTATTCATTCAAACACCAATTCTACCTACCCGGCGTTGTCCGGGAGTTTTCTTTTTTACTTTTTCGCTTTTCTTCTTTTTTTCTTCTTTTTAACTATACCGTTTGTTTTGTTTTTGGCACTTCTGCAGTTTACCGACCGTGCTATTTTTTTAGGAAGGATTTTCAAGTGAAATTCAATGTTTACGGTATCTTTTGTTTATTAAATTGTTAGGTGAAAGTACAGAATAGTTAACAAAGCATTCCCTCTCTCCTCATGTTTAGAATGGGGTTCTAAATAATAACGTTATTATTTCAGCATCTTTTTTTTCTTCTAATTATTTTTATGTTTTTAAATAGGCATTTTTTTAGAAGCCTTGTTGTTCAACTCCCCACCCAGGTTGCCCTCCTATAGATGTTGTCCTTAACAGTGTCCCCTTACGATTAATAGTTTGGGGGCGAATAAAAGTTTTTTTTTTAAAGTTAAATTTAATTATTATGGTTAAATTTAATTATTATCGTTTGGTCATAAAATTATTAATTGAACCAAATTGTTAAAAAAAATTGACTAATTATTGTTCAGATAATATTGTTTTAATCTCTATTTATAGAACGATTGAATGTAAATAATTTCTAAAAACTTTCAATCTTTCAAGACATGAGGAGTCGCTAAGAATTTTACAGCCAGTTTAAATGACTTTCTATTCGACAGTTTAAATGCTGCCAAATTCTTTTCAAATTCTCAAAAGTCTCGAAGTTATTAATTTTTTTTTGTTTTTTTTGTTTAACTATTATCAGAAGATTAAACTATCTAAAGTTGTTTAGGTAGAAACGGAAATGCATTGTGGCGGATTTAATTTCGTAATTATATATATTTTTTAAATAGGCTTTTTTAAAAAGTTCGATTTTGTTTTTACGAAATAATCGATACATAGTAAATAAAATTAATAATATTTTGGAATTTTTTTTAGATGAGGATTGAACATTGGTATCATTTGGACTACTATTCTCAGCTTGGCTAATATTTTCACAACGTTTCAGCCGATGTAACCTTCGACCCTCTTCGGGGGTATGTCAGAACTCGGTAAATCTATAGGGAGTTTCGAACTGAATCTTTTATTTGATCCATGGGGTTTCGCTATTCTTGAAAGCCCCCAAAATTCAAACCAGATTAGACACGCGTGGCGCAGCGGATAAAGGCATTGCTTAACAATCGGTTCTAATTGATAATCTTCTGTAAGTTGAAGGTTCAGTATTTACTTCAGGCGATCATAATTAAGTTTTGGCTAGGAGCAAAGTGTAGTATCTGTTCTGAGACGACACTTCAGCATTTTTTGTACTAGGTTAGTAAAGTGGAAATCTTTCTAGACTGAGGCAATTTTTTATTTTTGTTCAAATACAGGGTGCCCCTTTTTGGGGAGCTTGATTTTCACCACATTAAAAACCGATCTTGTGGATGCCCCTTTTTGGGGAGCTTGATTTTCCCCACGTTAAAAACCTATCTTGTGGATGCCCCTTTTTGGGGAGCTTGATTTTCCCCACGTTAAAAACCTATCTTGTGGATGCCCCTTTTTAGGGAGCTTGATTTCCCCCACATTAAAAACCGATCTTGTGGATGCCCCTTTTTGGGGAGCTTGATTTTCCCCACGTTAAAAACCTATCTTGTGGATGCCCCTTTTTAGGGAGCTTGATTTCCCCCACATTAAAAACCGATCTTGTGGATGCCCCTTTTTGGGGAGCTTGATTTTCCCCACGTTAAAAACCTATCTTGTGGATGCCCCTTTTTAGGGAGCTTGATTTCCCCCACATTAAAAACCGATCTTGTGGATGCCCCTTTTTGGGGAGCTTGATTTTCCCCACGTTAAAAACCTATCTTGTGGATGCCCCTTTTTAGGGAGCTTGATTTCCCCCACATTAAAAACCGATCTTGTGGATGCCCCTTTTTGGGGAGCTTGATTTTCCCCACGTTAAAAACCTATCTTGTGGATGCCCCTTTTTAGGGAGCTTGATTTCCCCCACATTAAAAACCGATTTTGTGGATGCCCCTTTTTGGGGAGCTTGATTTTCCCCACGTTAAAAACCTATCTTGTGGATGCCCCTTTTTAGGGAGCTTGATTTCCCCCACATTAAAAACCGATCTTGGGGATGCCCCTTTTTGGGGAGCTTGATTTTCCCCACGTTAAAAACCTATCTTGTGGATGCCCCTTTTTGGGGAGCTTGATTTCCCCCACATTAAAAACCGATCTTGTGGATGCCCCTTTTTGGGGAGCTTGATTTTCCCCACGTTAAAAACCTATCTTGTGGATGCCCCTTTTTAGGGAGCTTGATTTCCCCCACATTAAAAACCGATCTTGTGGATGCCCCTTTTTGGGGAGCTTGATTTTCCCCACGTTAAAAACCGATCTTGTGGATAACTCTGCCCTTGTGGGGGGGGGGGGGTCAATTAAATATTCTTAATCAATTAACACTTTAACTCGATCATGGTTGATAGATCAAGAACAATCTGCCCACGTGGAATACATAGATTCCCGAGTCCGGCATAAATACTGACAAGTTAGAGGAGTTGCAGCTAAAGAAGGTCGGAGATTACATCGGCCGAAAAGTTGTAAAAAAAAATAACACCCAAGACGAGAATAGTAGTCCGAATAATCCAAATGATACAAAATAGAATAATACTCTGTAAGTTTCTATTCACGTGTCTCCCCGCGAGGGCAAAGTCAGACACAAAAAAAAAAAGACGCTCGACATGGAGCAAAAATATAAATTGCCCCAGTTAAGAAAGATTTCCCCTCTTTTGACCAAAAATAGAACAGATATTACACTTCGATCGTAGCGCGAGTTCGAAATCTAGCGGTGGATGTCTCGCTAGTCTTTCTCTGCTCTATCGTTATTTTCATTGTAGATGCTCGACTGAGCTCCAATCTATTCCCCCCCCCCCCCGCCCCGGTAAAATATTCACAACAAAAACTCGTCTAGCTACAACCACTGTCAATAATTTCCCTTTTCTCTCTGTGTGTACCTAAAACTAAACGGAGCTTCCATGAACAGAGTTTCTGTCCTAGAACACAATATCGCGGGGCTGCTTCCCAACTGACTACAATATAGTCGTTTTCAAGTCCAATATAAACAAGTTATTATTGTGCCGTCAAATTCTGCCCAGTCTCCATGATCGTTGCCAATCATCATGGTGGTGTCTCACCATAAACCTAACCCTTATCCTCGAGTGGCTTTTGGGCCTTGATAGGCGGTGACTCATTAGTAAACAAAATAACCAAGGAAAGTCACGTAGAGACAAGAAACACACACACACACGAGTTGTCACATTATTCAATTAATAAAAACTGCTATTAGCAGTTTCGTCTAGTTCAGTTTGTAGAGCATTGGAGGTCTGTTTAGAACATCGCTAGTCTTATCCACACTGGTGAGTCGTAGCGAGAACGAAACACGTGTTTCTGGATGGAAATATTTTATACTAAAAGAGTGACCCGACGTTGCTCGGGATTGAATGAGGATCACTATTATGTACTTTTTAACTATGATCATAACACCATATTACTCGGACCATTTTTTTTTCTTAGCCTTTTGGCTAAGATCAAAGTGTAGTATCTGTTCCGATGGATACTACACCCTATAGACAGGTATCGTCTTGGCCTTCAGGGCTTGATTTACGCCGGTCTATGGGTCTGTCCTGTGCAGTTCTAGGAGGTCCACCCTCCCAGGCTTTGCCTCCCCTCTTTGGGGAGAAGTAAGTTTATTGCTTACTGCCTGAGGCTCCCCTACCGGGGAATGCCGACGCGGCTGCCCAGGCAATTTTTAATGGCCAGAGTGCTCACCTTCTCGGGCGCTGACTTTTCAAGTCCCACTTTCCCGACCCGACCTTGGGCCACATCTTACCTTGTGGGAGTAAGATAAAACTGGCATTGTGCCTAACTCCTGGAGAGGAGTAAATAAATACTCCGTTTGTTTTTAATACCCCCTCCCCGGTTTCAATCCCTATTATAATCAGAATCAGCTGAAATGTTGGAAAACTCTCTAAATTAGTGTCTTACACATATGGTTAAAATTTCATTAAAATCCTATAGACTTATTTGAAGTTTTTAAAGGGGGTTCTGTCCTCATGGGTCGCCGTACCTTTTCGGCACCTAAAAATTAACGTAGAGATTTGGGACCACTTCCATTGTCTTCCCCTGAAATGTTTATATATATGATTAAAATTGTGTGAAAATATGATATATTTGATGTTTTAAGAGGGTTATGCCCCCCTAGCGTCCTTACAACTGAACTTCGAGATTCAAAAACACTTCCATTGTCTTCCCGGTAAATTTTACACAAAAATACACTTTTACATATGATGTAGATTCTCTAAACTTTCTTTCTATAGGGTTAGGGTTAGGAAACACACACAAATCATAGAAACACACACACATACACATATACTGAGTTTTATAGATATGGAAGATATATCTATTACCAATGGAGGTTTTGTATCTGTCTGTCTAAAGCCGAAACTATACTATTACTTCTATTACTAATGGAGATTTGGTATCTGTCTGTCTGAAGCCGAAACTATACTATTACTTCTATTACTAATGGAGATTTGGTATCTGTCTGTCTGAAGCCGAAACTATATTATTACTTCTATTACTAATTAATATTTGGTATCTGTCTGTCTGAAGCCGAAACTATACTATTACTTCTATTACTAATTAATATTTGGTATCTGTCTGTCTGAAGCCGAAACTATATTATTACTTCTATTACTAATTAAGATTTGGTATCTGTCTGTCTGAAGTCAAAACTATACTATTACTTCTATTACTAATGAAGATTTGGTATCTGTCTGTCTGAAGCCGAAACTATACTATTACTTCTATTACTAATGGAGATTTGGTATCTGTTTGTCTGAAGCCGAAACTATACTATTACTTCTATTACTAATGGAGGTTTGGTATCTGTCTGTCTAAAGCCGAAACTATATTATTACTTGTATTACTAATGGAGATTTGGTATCTGTCTGTCTGAAGCCGAAACTATAGTATTACTTCTATTACTAATGGAGATTTTGTATCTGTCTGTCTGAAGCCAAAACTATACTATTACTTCTATAACTAATGGAGATTTGGTATCTGTCTGTCTGAAGCCGGAACTATACTATTACTTCTATTACTAATGGAGATTTAGTATCTGTCTGTCTGATATATATATATATATATATATATATATATATATGTCTATGTATATATATGTATCTGCTTGTATGAAGCCGAAACTATACTATTACTTCTATTACTAATGGATATTTGGTATATGTCTGTCTAAATCCCCTCCTGTCTTTGCGATAATCATATTTCGTTCTCGTAAGGTCCTTATACCAAGTGGCTTCATGCCTTGTCTGGAGCGATGTCCATTAAAAATATATATATATCAACCATTCTTAACAAATCCCCCCACCATAAAAAAGGACGGATTGATTTAAGAAAACGGTGAGGTACAGTTATCTGTAATGAAGTTTTTTTTGTTATTTATTTCCATCAATAACAACCACACATATTAAGCTTGACTTAGTACACTTAACCTGAAGCTCTACTCACATATTGAGCACTGTTGAAGTAAATATTGAAAATCTATACACAATATATTATATAACTTTATAATATTATACATACGTAGTGTTTTTTTAATTCACCTCCTCTCCAAGAGGTTAGTGTTTCTGTGTAACGAACTGGATCCAGACCCGGCACACTCAGGTCTTCTGTCCGCGTCGTTAACTACTTAGCCATATATATATATATATATACGTATGTATGTATACATATAACGTGTATATTGTTTATGAGTTTAAATGTCCTTTGGAAGACTGTGTCTCCGACAACCAAGAAAAAAACATATACATAGGTTTGACTACCACGACTCTGTCGAGAAGATTGACGATGCATTTATCTTATACTGGCGCCATAGGCCAACACTTAACTAACAACTATTTCTGCCCCTGATCGGAATTCAGAAAACTTAGTAGAAAATACCAACATCTTAGAATGTAGTACTTACAAACAAAAACTCTATATATTAGAAGCCCTATATATAAAATAAAATAAAAACCTAATTAATAGACTTAACTTTAATATCAGTAATAATATTCTAAAATGTTTATAGCTCCAAATATAGTTTCGTACTTAGTACATAATTCCCGCCAAAAACCTTTTATAAATGCTTACACATGGTCTATACCTGATTAACCTCATTTCCCCGAAGATGGACCCAGATGGATCCGAAAGTACTTGGGAGACAAATCTAAACTATGGCAAATTCATCAGCCAATTCCACCCCCCCCCCCGAAACTAAGATCCTGATGTGGACTATTGAAAGGATCTACCAAAGGATATCTAGACATGAGTTGTCTATTATATTCAACAATACTTGCCTGCAAGAGAAGATGCTGCCTAGATATACATATCTATATATATCTATATATATATATGTGTGTGTTTATATATATGTGTATACACACACACACACACATATACATATATATATATATATATATATATATATATATATATATATATATATATATATATATATAAATATGGGTTGGTCGTTCAATTTCAAAGTATTGCAGGGTTAGTTAATAAAATTGAAATATAATCCATTAGCAGTACAAGATTAATTTTAAAAAATTTTTTTTTTACATCAATCCTATTAATTTCGGAATAAAATTCCATCATCAGGGGTGACCAGTATTGAGTCATTTATATAAATATATATATATATATATATATATATATATATATATATATATATGTGTGTGTGTGTGTGTGTGTGTGTGTATAGCAAATATCAGTTTAATTTGTAGAAACATGGCATGGCTACAATTCCAAAACATGTTTCAATCATAGCTTTCTATATTCTCAGGCCAAATGAAAACATAGAGAATGGGCTATATATATATATATATATATATATATATATATATATATATATATATATATATATATATATATATATATATTAGTACATGGGAGATATATATATATATATATATATATATATATATATATATATATATATATAAAGTAATTCAGATAAAATGTAGTGGATATATTCAAATATTTATGTCAGTAATACTCTCTATATTAGCAGCGATTTATTATAATACAGAAATGTTAAGCCAGATAGTATCGAAGTATAAGTGCATCTATGTAGCCATTCGATATATATATATATATATATATATATATATATATATATATATATATAGAGAGAGAGAGAGAGAGAGAGAGAGAGAGAGAGAGAGAAGAAAAAAGAGTGATAAATATGAGACGATTGTCCAAATGTATTCATCTTCACAATAGGTTCCATCTACTAAAAGTTTTACTTTGGTTTATATATATATATAAATGTATTCATCTTCACAATAGGTTCCATCTACTAAAAGTTTTACTTTGGTTATATATATATATATATATATATATATATATATATATATATATATATATATATATATATATATAAATTCTTTTCCTTAGAGGATAAAACCCGATAATGAAAAGTGTATAGCCGTATCGAGAGAATCTTATTTGGGTTTCGAATACTATATTATTTTAAATATTTGACCAGGTTTAACTTGTAGGGTTACGTATCCTCATGTCAAGTTGTCCTGACAAACCCTTGTACAGAGAGATCGAAGAAACGCGAAGATGATGTCTAGTAGGTACGTCAAGTAAAATCGCCCACATGGTTAGGATTTTGAAGTGGCGATAGAAAATCCCGGCTCTAGCGACACCGAAGAACTGTAATACAGCGAAGAAGTGTAAGGATGACGGATGGCTATCTATAACGGATCGCGTGGATAAAAAAAAGAAAGTTGTGTACATATCAATTTTGTTGTTGCTTCAAGTTTCACGTGTGACTACTTGCGCTGCGACTCCTCATCACTAATTGTTATGATAAACCGCGTAGCTTGATAGAAGCATACGTAGGTAGGTAAATACGTGGTGAAAACGACATACTATATATATTTGCATGTATATATATATATATATTAATTATTTATTATCTACAGGCATCGATGTTTCATGCTTACGCAATCTTCAGTGCAGGAAGTTAATTTCCGACGGTTGCCGGGCGCGAACTCCGATCACAAATCGCAGTCAAGAGCGTTTCCCGTCGGCCACCACAAATTAGCTTAGACTTAAGGAGGAATTTAACTTTGTAAATACCAATCCGGCGGGTATTTTGCAGCGAATAGTGATCTACAACAACAAACTGTGTTGGATCTCGATATATATATATATATATATATATATATATATATATATATATATATATAATTTTTTCTCTTTCAGGACTTTCAACATTAAAGCGTCTTTGTAAGTGTAATATAATTGCGACTTGTCGTAAGTCGAGGCGGTCGTTTATACTCGAGGACTAACTCTAACCCTAACCCTAACCCTAGCCCTTACCCTAACTGGAGGACTTGCTGCACACAATAATCTAATAAAAGGAAAGTAATATTCAAATCTGTAATAATCGAAACTGTTTGTTGATGTTCATTCAGCAGACAAGTCATTTTTTGTGCTTTGCATATTTCGTTTTTCGAATAGAAAGTCATTCATGGAATGTCTGATTCGAAGATCGACCGAATTTTTTGTTTAAGAAATTGTACATTAGCGATATGAGTCGGCTGCATATTGGATGATATATATATATATATATTAAAGAAAAAAAGATGAAGATAAAAAATTGTACAAAATTACATAAAGTTACATGAATTAATACAAATGTTATTACATCGAAAGTTCAGATGCAAGGAGTTACATTAATCTTTAAACCATGGTTTTTCAAAGATAAAACTCTTCTCGTCAGAGGATTAACATTGATTGCTCTACTCAACGTATTGAGCTTTATTTTATCGAGATAGATCACTCTACGATATTTCACTTATCGTTAATTCTATTATGATTAGTATATATATATATATATATATATATATATATATATATATATATATATATATATATATATATAGGGGTTAAGACTCTTGACTACGAATCAGTGGCGATTTGTGATCAGGGTTCGCATGAAACATCAATGTCTGTAGGTATTAAAATAATTAATATTTATTTATAAATATTATTATTAGCCCCCTTCACCAAAGGCCGGGCACTCTTGGGTGACTTTAATAACAAGCAGTACTAATAGCTGCATGCACGAGCCGAATACGTTCGTAGATCACTCTAGCTGCTTGTGTAAATTTAACCGCCGATTCGCTATTTACAAAGTAAAATTCCTCCATAATTATTAACTAATTGTCTATGGCCGAGAGGTTAAGACTCTTGACTACGAATCAGTGGCGATTTGTGATCAGGGTTCGTGCCCGCCGACCGTTGAGAATTAGCTTCCTGAAGATTGCGTTAGCATGAAACATCGATGTCTGTAGGTATTAAAATAATTTATATATATATATATATATACTACTAAAGCAAGAAACAGAAATTTTCAAGATCTCACGTCGACTACAAGATCTCACGTACACTATATATATATATATATATATATATATATATATATATATATATATATATATATATATATATATATATGTATATATTAGGACCACCAACAAAAATATTTGGATTCCTAAACAATATGAGTATTGTTCTTTTTCAAACATTCATTTCCAAAATAACAGCTGTTTTTATTTTTGTTTTGGCGTGTTTTTGGATATCATCCACCCTGACTTTACGTTTTTGGATATCATCTACCCTGACTTTACGTTTTGGGATATCATCCACCCTGACTTTACGTTTTGGGATATCATCCACCCTGACTTTACGTTTTGGGATATCATCCACCCTGACTTTACGTTTTGGGATATCATCCACCCTGACTTTACGTTTTGGGATATCATCCACCCTGACTTTACGTTTTGGGATATCATCCACCCTGACTTTACGTTTTTGGATATCATCCACCCTGACTTTACGTTTTTGGATATCATCCACCCTGACTTTACGTTTTTGGATATCATCCACCCTGACTTTACGTTTTTGGATATCATCCACCCTGACTTTACGTTTTTGGATATCATCCACCCTGACTTTACGTTTTTGGATATCATCCACCCTGACTTTACGTTTTTGGATATCATCCACCCTGACTTTACGCTTTTGGATATCATCCACCCTGACTTTACGCTCTCATCTCAACATAAGACTCTTTACCTTTTTGCCTTTAATTTGTTTTTATTTTGTTTTATTTTATGTACAATTTTCAAAAGTTAAATGTTGCCGATAATATTTACAATTACATTGTCGGTTTTTCTCTATCCTCTGATGAGAAGAGTTTATCTTTGAAAATCCATGGATTAAGGATATGAGTCTCCTTGCTCTGAACGTTTAATGTTCTAATGAATATTGTATCTTTACAATTTTTTATTCTTTCATCTCTAAAATGGATTGCTCTATTCAATATATTGAGCTTTATATTATCACGATAGATAATTATTAATCGATAATTCAATTATCGTTAATTTTATTGAACATTTAAATATTATTTATATACATATATATATATATATTAATTTATACGTACATAAAAGTAATCCATGGACACGTGTTTCGGGCTCATGGTCGTCATCAGCATGGCTAACTTAGACAAAGATCGCAAAATGTATTATACAAACCCCACTCCCAAATCGCACTTTTCATCTACTTCTTTGATTTCTCTGTAATTTATTACATATTCAACTCCAACATTCATGTAGTACTTTACATTTGTCTAGGTTAAATCCAATTTCGAAATGTCCTCCCAATATGATAATTTATTTAGATCCATCTGTGTTATTTCCTTTGATAAAGGTCTCACAAGTAGTTGAAAAAAAATCTTTTATTTTTGTTTGTTTGTTTGTTTGTTTGTTTGTTTTCAATATTCTTTTAATCTTTTGTTTACATTTTTAGTTAGGGTTTAGGGTTTGGTTACAACTTGTCCAGATTATGAAAATGGGTTGTGTTTTTTTAGGTTTTTTCTTCTTTCGAATGGGTGCAGTATTGTATATGAGGTCTTATTAGAGCTTTATATATCCTTTATACAACATTTGTCTCCCTTGCATATTTTATTGCGTTCCGAGAGCTCTCTTAATGAAATGTTTTTTTTTTTTTAAATAAAATGTGTTATTTCTTTTTATAAAGGTCTAACAAGTAGTTTAAACAAAATCTAACGAAACAACGGTTTTTAAGGCAATGTTTTTTTTGGTTTGCTTTCAATGTCTTTTTAATCTATTTTTTTACATTTTTTTGCGTTAGGGTTTAGGGTTAGGGTTAGGGTTAGGGTTAGGGTTTCAACTTGTTCAGATTATAAAAATGGGTTAGGGTGTAAGGTTTGGTTTTGTTTTTTTTTTCATTTGAAAGTTTCCAGTAGTAATCCTGTACAGAAAATAAACCTCGGCAACTTCAACGCACACATCCATTCACATTTCAAGGGACCGTTGCTGACAGAACTCAATGAGTCCTTCGGAAGATGCAACTTGATTGGTTGATAGTTTCGTCAACTCCTGGGCGCTTCCGAGTTTTATTCCGAACGTTAACGGCGCGAAAAGTACCCATAAGTTAGTTGAGAAAACAACAATAAAGTATTCGATTGTAGGTTCTGAAACTGCTAATATAATTTGTTTTATTTACAAATTATACATTACAATATCTATTGATGAAACCCGGGTACAAGTTTCATCGATCTGATCATTCCGGTTACACAAACAATCTAAATCTGACATAAAGATAGTAACATCAACCTCTTCGTCACTACATACCCCTTAAGGACACTTCTTCCCTAGCCGGCATTTACAAAATAAAATGTGCCACATGTTCAATGTTTTATATCGGTGAAACGGCCAGAAATATAAAATTCCGCATTTACAAACACAAATATAAACTCAAACGCTACAATCCCATTAACGCACTAGTCATACACAGAATAACTTTCAGCCACAAGTTTGACATTACAAACTGCACTAAAGATGGAATACCTTCTCCCACGCCGCAAGTGCATTGAAAGCGCTGTAATACATCTCTCATTACCATCTTACGTAAACATTAGATTCGGATCTTATTCATTAAACAAATGTCTGGCAAACCCCGCACTGAAACAATGCATTAGATGTCGCCACTGCATTACAAACTCCGATTCTGGTTAAAGTAAGTAGACGTTCTTACTGCTTTACATCGATGTTCCTTTTTCTTTTCCTTTTTCATCTAGTGTTCCTTTTTCTTTCTCTCCCCTTTTCCCAATTTAACGTCCTTGTCGCACGCGCTGAATAATTCTTTCTTATTTTAACATAGTTAAACACGTGCAAAAAACATCCCGTTGTGCGGAGCTCTTTTTCCTGTTTTGCCGTAATTAATTCTAAAATCTTCACTTTTTTGAAAAAGTTCCTGTATTCGAACGAAACCGATAAAATCTCTCGTTTTCGGATGATGTATTCCTGTATCAAATGTATATTTCTTTATGTCTTTTTTACATACACACAAACATATTTCTCTCTCGCTCTCTCTCTCTCTCTCTCTCTCTCTCTCTCTCTCTCTCTCTCTCTCTCTCTCTATATATATATATATATATATATATATATATATATATATATCGCTAAATTGCCATAAATATATTTTCATAACTTACTACATAGCTCTATTCACGTATCCAGCACTGTTCAAGTAAATACTGAACATTGATACATTCTGACGTCTTAACCCACACGCCCGTTATCAACAACCCGCTAAATCAGCGAGAGAATGCTCCTATTTAAAGGCAGCCGTCGTAAAATATTCTACTATTAAAAGGAACATGCATTGAAGTCACGAAAACAGTTGTGTTAATACTACTGATTACAGAGCCCAGCATATATATATATATATATATATATATATATATATATATATATATATATATATTAGTTTAGTAAGTGATGACCCCGTAGAGTGCTCTATTATAAAGAAAATGCAAAAATAAGAGCGTCATATTTATTTATACATGTATTACAGAAGATCATAACGACATCAGTACCGTCGGTTTCAAATCCAACAAAGGGGACCCCCTTTAGCCTTTCTTTAAACAGAGGCTGAAGAGAGTCCGGCAAAGGAGATTAATTATAGGTCCCCTTTTTTGTACTGATCTTCTTAAGTATATATATATATATATATATATATATATATATATATATATATATATATATATATATATATATATATATTTAAAAAATCGAAGTTGAAATATATTTGTCATTCGTACATCTTTACCTCTCTTCCTTCATTTATATATATATATAAATATATATATATAACTTCTTTTGTAATATAGAAGGAAAAATCTCAGCAGAGTGCTCGATTAATTGAAAATTAAAGTTAAAAATTAATAGCGTAATATATATATATATATTGGTACAGAAAAATTAGTACAACATTCGACCGTCGGTTTCAAGCACAGAATGATTTAGGCATCCGGCTCTCTTCAGCTTCTGTTGTCATCTGTTCTGGAAATGTTAAGTCACGTGTCACTCTCGTTCGGACGCGTTATTTGCTTAGAGTGTTGTGTATGTTTGTTTAAATTTAGTATAAGGAAGGTTTAATAAAATTTGAAAAAAAGGGGGAGGGTTAAAATTAATATTACGCTATTAATTTTTAACTTGAATTCTCAATTAATCGAGCACTCTGCTGAGATTTTTCCTACTATATTACAAAAAGAAGTTATATATATATATATATATATATATATGATTATTTTTATTTACACAGACATGTACAATCCGATTTTAACCTTAGATAATATTTGGATCTAAGGCTAAGATCGGATTCTACCTCTGCCTGATGAGATCTCAGTTTATAATAGCTGCTGATCGATAACATCGACATGCCAGTGTCGTAGATTTTGTGCATGTCTGTGTAAATAAAATAATATATATATATATATATATATATATATATATATATATATATATATATAGCCAACTTATCCATCTGTATTTCTCCTCTGATGATAAGATTTCGATCTTTGAAAAGCCTTGGCTTAAGGAAAGAATAATAAACACTAGTTTATTACTGAATACACCTTGCATTGAACAATTGAATTTTGACATAAATTTGGACAATCGTCGCATATTTATCACTCTGTTTTCTTCTATCTATCTCTCTCTCTCTCTCTCTCTCTCTCTCTATATATATATATATATATATATATATATATATATATATATATATATATATATATATATATTAACGTTTCCCAGAGCCAGGTTTTAGAACCCAATGATCTTTCGATCACGTAGCCTGAATAAAACCAACTGAGACCCAAATCTAATGCAGTATAACAATTAGCCCAGGTGGCCACGGACCCACTTACCCCATGTTCAGATGGTGTGGAGGATGGATTGGGTGTGTTTTCATTAACATACACGCTGCAATTTAAAACTGTTCATTGAAGCACATTACATTGGACACGGCGTACAGCTTTGATAATACGACATCTAATCTTCCGTCTTTCTTTATGCGCGGTTATTTTTTCTTTGGATTTTCTTTCGATTTTCTTTCTTTTCCTTCTGTTGGAATTATAAAGATATCATAGCGATCTAACTATCTCTATATCAATCAATCTCTCTATCTACATCTCTCTCTCTCTCTCTCTCTCTCTCTCTCTCTCTCTCTCTCTCTCTCTATATATATATATATATATATATATATATATATATATATATATATATATATAGTAATCCAGTTAGGGTAAAAATCCACAGGGTAGAAATCCAAAGGGAATCAAACCGGGTTTATAAAAGAGTGCTCAATAAAAAATATAGAGCTGTATTGTGAATGCTTTTATTCAAACATGTACAAGGTCTGCTACACTGGCATGTCGATGTTATCGATCTACAGCTCTCAAGAGCTGAGGTCTCATCAGGCAGAAAATTATTTTTTGATTCAACCTGGTTGCTGAATTCCAGGGAGAATGAAGTCAAGCTAAAAAGAAGAGGAGAAAGAAATAAAAGTTATGTGACCGATTTTAAAATATGATTGCCGTTATCGACTTATATATATATATATATATATATATATATATATATATATATATATATATATATATATTGTGTGTATTTAGGCAGCATATTTTCATTTAGGAAAACATTATTAAATAACACGGAGTGGTTTTGTTTGATGCGACTTTTTTTTATTTTTTCAATTTTCCGAATTGTCCATCTAATGTGTCGGTCAAATTGATGTAAATATGATCCATGGCTTTCTTGTTCCATTCTTTTTTTCTTTTTTGCAAGTACTTTCGATTTGAATCGTCAAATCATCTTCAGGCGGTATTAGTTTTAGTGTCTTTACTGTTGTGCTCATTTTTGAATTATAACGGCTATATATATATATATATATATATATATTTATTTGTTTTGGTACAGAAAAATTAGTACAACATTCGTACCGTCGGTTTCAAGCACGGAAGGACTTAGCCACCCGACTGTCTTCAGCTTCTGTTGTCATCTGTCCTGACAACAGAAGCTGAAGAGAGCCGGATGGCTAAGTCCTTCCGTGCTTGAAACCGACGGTACGAATGTTGTACTAATTTTTCTGTACAAAAATAAATAAATATTACGCTCTTAATTTTTAATTTTTAACTTTAATTCTTAATTAATCGAGAACTCTGCTGGGATTTTTCCTGTTATATTACAAATAAGTATATATATATATATATATATATATGTATATATATATATATATATATATATATATATATATATAGAGAGAGAGAGAGAGAGAGACGAAACAAGCTTATATATATATATATATATATATATATAATGTATAAATTTGAAAACTTTCCTGTTTTTAATTAAAGTTCTGCTACCGATTGATGATGATTGTATTTTAACAATCGAAATATTTTGGTAAAACTTTTCAATATGTGTTTTTGAGTTTATTTTTGCTAGTTGTTGATTAGCTTATCCTTTATTCCATTTTTATTTTTACATATATATATATATATATATATATATATATAGATATATATATATATATTTAAAAAAAATAATTTTTCTCTACTACTGCCACCACCAACCTCCCACCGTAATTCTTCAGTACACTGACGAAGGCCGAAGGATTACGGCCGAAAATGTTGTTCTCCTTTCTTGGGGAAAAAAAACTTTTTTCTATATAAAGGAAAATTGATATTTCTAACGTCAAAATACTTTTGCGTTTGTTCATTTAGATTATTATATGTACTCACTAGGAGTTCTCACATGGTCATCATCAGTGATCTGGAGTCTGAAGCCTCCTCAAATATCCAGTACTCTCCACCTTCTTCGATAACCTTTGCAAATGATTTCGCATTATTGCAATACCGCTTACCATTGATTTCTACCTGGCAACGACCATTGATCTTCTTTGGAATCTGGGTGGCAAAAAGCCTCCCCAAGGTTCCAGTATTCTCTGCACTCTTCCAGTGGGGGTGCTATCCCTCCTCGGTCTTTCCATCTTCCTTGACACTTCATGACTATTTTGTGTGGTATCAGCCAAGGCTGATGCTATATTTTTTGGGGGGTCGAGTTGATAAGATTTTAAGAGGTATCAAAACAGTGAATTGATGGAGACCACTAGACCAACGAGTCAAACGAGCTGGAACAAAGGAAGCAGGGAATATATCACATGACTCTTAAGAACACATGCCATAATAGTATTTATAGAAAAGACTGAGACTAACAACATCACGTCTGTATGAGAGAGGGTGCAGAGAAGAAGAAAAGTTGAGCCAATCAAATTATAGATACGTTTCTGCACCTTATCAAGAACCCTCAAATGGGACGGAGATTCACCAGCCCAAATATGACAACAGTACTCCATACATGGTCTGATAGTAGATTTGTAGCGATAGAGAATAGCCCCAGGTGTGAGAAAGTGTTTGGAGTGGTAGAGAGAACCTACTTTACGAGAAGCAGAAAGAGCAATGAATCTAATGTATGAACTCCAAGAAAGATTTGATTAAAAAGAAAGACCAAAGAGTTTCAGAGTCGATTTCGCCTCAAGAGCAGAGCCTTCCCAGCCTTTCAGAAAGATGTACTACCAACACTACAGAAAAGTTTGATAATATATAAATTCAAATGTCAGTGTGAAGCTGACTATGTTGGTCGTACTCTTCAGCGCTTGGAAGTCAGAGTGGTCCAGCATACCCCTGCATGTTTTCGCAGATCGCGTGTCGTAAAGAGGGGTATATCGACGGACGCATCCGGGTCTCTACAAAGAACATCCGGGCGTTTACAGAGCACATCCGGGCGCTCACAAGTCCACGAGTCATCCATTGGACAGCACTTGTTTGATAATAAAAAGTGCAATGAGGCGTACTCCGATGGATGTTTTCGCATTGTACACATGGCCTGTTCCAAACACCATCTCAAGGTTTTAGAGGCAGTGAGTGTAACAATGCGAAAGCCATCGCTCTGTAAGCAAAAAGAGTTGTCTCACAAATTGGACTTACATAGAGACTTCTAAAAGGAGAAAAATACTTTGCCTATTATGTCCATATATTCATTTTCGGTTTATAATGGCGATATTCAATCTCTCTGGGTTTGTTTTTCTCCGTTACTTTTTTCCCCGTTTTTAAGCGATATTCGCCGACGTTTCCCTTGAAAATGTGTCGGTTGAAAGGCACCTTGGGATTTAGTTTGTTAATTTTAGTCGATCTTTTTTATTCTTTTTAAAAGTTTTTAATCGAATGTTTTCCGACGATTGAATATATTACTATAAATTTCCTCTTTTTTTCTTGTGATACTGTCCTCGACTCGCTATGACTCCGTTCATCCTATTTAAAAGCTTGATAAAATTCTCTACCGCCGAAAATCTGTTCATATATATATATATATATATATATATATATATATATATATATATATATATATATATATATATATATATATATATAGTGTGTGTGTGTGTGAAAAAATGTTTTAGCATATACTTTCTATTCTTCATGTATACCAGCCTCTTCAAAGGGAAAGCTCGATGATTGTCAATATGTAACAACAGAGCAATATTCAATCTCCCTGTTTTATATTACTATAATTTGTCCTCGACTCGTTATGACTCCGTTCATCCTATTTAGAACCTTGATAAAATTCTGGACCGCAAAAAATGTGCTCATATATATATATATATATATATATATATATATATATATAGAGAGAGAGAGAGAGATATAGATATAGATATGTATATATATATATATATATATATATATATATATATATATATATATATATATATATATATATATGAATAGATGAAAGGATAAAATAATCCGACGGTATGACATTAAAATGGAATAAGCGGAATACCTAAAAAGCTCAACGTTTCGCCCAAATGTCATATAGGCTTTGTCAAGAGCGAACGAAAAAATGCATTTTTTGCATTTTTTTCATTCGCTCTTGACAAAGCACATCTAACATTAGGGCGAAACGTTGAGCTTTTTAGGTCTTCCGCTTATTCCATTTTAATTTCATATATATATATATATATATATATATATATATTTATATATATATATATATATATATATATATATATATATTTATATATATATATATATATATATTTATATATATATATATATTTATATATATATATATATATTTGTATATATATATATATATTTATATATATATATATATATATTTATATATATATATATATATTTATATATATATATATATTTATATATATATATATATATGTATGTATATATATGTATATATATATTTATATATATATATATTTATATATATATGTATGTATATATATGTATATATATATTTATATATATATATTTATATATATGTATGTATATATATGTATATATATATGTATATATATATATTTATATATTTATGTATGTATATGTATATATATGTATATATATGTATATATATATATTTATATATATATATGTATGTATATGTATGTATATATATATGTATATATATATATTTATATATATATGTATGTATATATATGTATATATATGTATATATATATTTATATATATATATGTATGTATATGTATGTATATATATATGTTTATATATATTTATATATATATGTATGTATGTATATATATGTATATATATGTATATGTATATATATATATGTATATATATATTTATATATATATTTATATATGTATACGTATATATATGTATATATATACATATATATGTATATATATGTATATATGTATATATATATGTATATGTATATATGTATATATATATGTATGTATATATATATTTATATATATATATGATATATATTTATATATGTATATGTATATATATATGTATATGTATATATGTATATGTATATATATATGTATATATATATGTATATATACATATATATGTGTATATATATATGTATATATACATGTATATATATATATATATATATATATATATATATATAGAGAGAGAGAGAGAGAGAGAAAGAGAGAGAGGGGGAGATGGTGAAACAGATACGTGACTCGTATTATTATGCAAGTGATGACAAAATATGATAATATTTCAATCAAATGTCTGTCTTTGTGTTGTTTTTTATTTCATAGCGTCTACTGTTGCCCGAGCACGTACGAATGATAAGGGTAGCGAGATCAGACGGGCATCCCGGGAACTTCAACCTATCACGAAACGTCTCAGAATCCGCCCTCTCAACGAGTTGACTCTTTGGCCTTTCAAGAATAAAAAATAAACTCTGATTTCTTTAGATTCATTAAGTATTCATGAAATGCGGGACGGGTTGGTTTCAATTTCATAGATTCAAACTGTTGGATTTAAATAAACTATCCTTTTAAAAATAGCAAGCATAATTATATTTTTATTTTTAATATTTCTAATCATTCCACGCAGCTCATAGTTCAAAAGGGTCTTTTATATCAGTCATAAATATAACATTTATTTCTCGTCGCGGAAAGGAGCCCCTGTTAAGTGATTGGGTCACACGATGACCAATCAGCTTCAAGGGCGTATTAATTTCAACCACATTTGAAAGAGTACTTCAACATCCTATAAGATACTCCCCACAGTTATTAGAGAGATCCCCGACATCGTCGAAGTAAAACGTCTATCTCCTGCCCATTGGAGCGTGAGGCGAAGTTATCTTTATTAAAAACATCTTCCTTGAAGAAAACTTTCGTCAGCCGAACTTTTTTTTACTGTGTTATCCCTTTCTTCACTCGGGCACTAGTGTTTTGATACCTCGCTATAATTCCTCTGCCCCATTTGAGGGTTCTTGATCAGGTGCAGAAACGTATCTGTAATTTGATTGGCCCCACACTTTCTTCTCTGCACCCTCACAGACGTGATGTTGCTAGTCTCAGTCTTTTCTATAAATAGTATTATGGCATGTATTCTTTAGAATTGTCTGATCTATTCCCTGCTTCCTTTGTTTCAGCTCGTTTGACTCGTTGGTCTAGTGGTCTTCATCAATTCGCTGTTTTGATACCTCATTGTAATACAGCTTCCTATTCCAGTAGCTTCTTTTCAAGCACTGCAGGCTTGCGGAACTCTCTTGCCGCTGACTGTTTTCCTCCTATTTATTGCCATGGTCTTTTCAAGACTAAGGCCAATAGGCATCCTCCTGTCTTTGCGATAATCATATTTCGTTCTTGTTTGCTCCTTACATCAAGTGGCTTCCTGCGCTGTCTGAAGCGATTTCCATGAAACAAATGTGGATTAGTCTTGTGTGTATTCCTTTTGATCTGTTATAATGGGTTCGTTTTCTGTTCTGACTATGGGTTGATGTTCATAAAATTGGTTTGGAAAAAAGGTATTCCAATATTGCTTATCGTTTCATTTTTATGTATTCTTTGATTTTCATTTCATGTTGTATTTTGATATAATCAGCTTTTTCGTTCTAACCCTAACCCTAAACCCTAATCTTAACCCTAACCCTAACCCTAAACTTTAACCCTAACCCTAAAACCTAACCCTAAACCCAAACCTTAACCCTAACCCTAACCCTAAACCCTAACCCTAACCCTAACCCTAACCCTAACCCTAACCCTAACCCTAAAACATAACCCTAACCCAAACCTTTACCCTAACCCTAACCCTACACCCTAACCCTAACCTTAATCTTAACCCTAACCCTAAATCCTAACCCTAAACCTCTAACCCTAACCCTAAAACCTAACCCTAAAACCTAACCCTAAACCCTAACCTTAACCGTAACCCTAACCTTAAACCCTAACCCCAACCCTAACCCTAACCCTAAACCCTAACCCTAACCCTAACCCTAACCCTAAACCCTAAACCCTAACCCCAACTTTAACCCTAACCTAAACCCTAACCCT
The DNA here is from genome assembly GCA_963556195.1 of Sepiola atlantica. Taxonomy (NCBI): domain Eukaryota; kingdom Metazoa; phylum Mollusca; class Cephalopoda; order Sepiida; family Sepiolidae; genus Sepiola; species Sepiola atlantica. The sequence continues at coordinate 44,923,637 of OY744553.1, read as the reverse complement.
AACCTTAATCTTAATCCTTACCCTAAACCCTAACCTTACCCTAAACCCTAACCCTTACCCTAAACCCTAAACCCTAAACCCAAACCTTAACCCTAAACCCTAAAGACTAAAACCTAACCCATACCCTAAACTCTAACCCTAACCCTAACCCTAACCTTAATCTTAACCCTAACCCTAAATCTAAACCCTAACCCTGACCCTAACCCTAACCCTAAACCCCAACACTAACCCTAAACCCTAACCCTAACTTTAACCCTAAACCCAAACTTTAATCCTAAACTCTAACCCCAAAACCCTAACCCGTAAACCCTAACCTTTTTACAGTGAATTCTTTATGTATTTGTTATAAAAAAAAGTTAAGTATGTGTTTGTGCTTATATATTTCTCTGTATAAGATTCATCAAAAATGAATTTACTGATCATTATGAATTTCACAACACAGCTGCTAGGCTTAAGGGTGGGTAATGTGAGCTATATTTAATTTAAATTTATGC
>OY744553.1:44908143-44915643 GCA_963556195.1 Sepiola atlantica | reverse complement strand
CTCCCCACCCTCCACTTCTTCACTAACAGTCATCCACGTTATTTCCGTTCACCCCCACCCCTTCACCTTTTCACTCAGAACCATCCTTATTCATCTCATTCCATGCTACTGACTTCACTAAGCCCGGACCTCGGTCCTGCGCACCCAGTAGTGGCTACTACTTTTTCTCATCAACCCATCATGTCAACCCAATATTTTCGCGTACTTGCATGACATTTTTCTTAAAATTATCATCCTGAGGAAGTCTTACAAATAAAGACGAAACGTTGATGAATATATAAAAAAAACTTCCTGTTTGGTTTTTCCTTTTCATTTCCCATTACATTGGATTACCTTCATCCTTCCTTTCTCATATATATTTATATATAAAATTACATAAACAATATTATAGTCTACGTCAATCAACCAGCGTTTCGATGTTATCACATCTCGCACCTCCCTTGATTGGAAAATTAAAATGTTGCTGAAACCCGGTTGATTATCAAGAAAGCGGTCATAGGTGGTAACGGGTTAATACATTCTATTTAATCCATAGATGAGATCTCGACAGGTATTTCCACTCTTGGATCGTGATTTGGAACAATGGCGACTAAATGGAGCATCTACATTTCTAAAAACTGAGGCCACAACACAAGTGTAACAGTTGCACGAGAGACCTATTTTTTCTTTAGATGTACGCGTAGTATCTTGCGTTAGATTTAGCTGTGGTTTGGTTTTGCGCACGCTCGCTCGCTCGCTCGCTCGCTCAAGCCGAGTCTTATAACTGCATGGGAGTTAGGACGCGACTGCGCAGACTCGAAATCAATACGCGCCAACGAGTTATTTATCTACCTCCCACAAGGTAAGATGTTACACAAGGTCGGGAAAGTGGGATTAGATAAGCCAGCGATCGAGAGGTGAGCACTCTGGCCATTTAAAAATTACCTGGGCAGCCTCGTCGGCATTCCCCGGTAGGGGCGCCTCAGGCAGTAAGCAATAAACTTACTCCTCCCCAAAGAGGGGAGGCAAAGCCTGGGAGGGTGGACCTCCTAGAACTGCACAGGACCGGCAACCCCCTCGATAGACCGGCGTAAATCCAGATCCAAAGGCCCAGACAATACCGGTTTTATTAGGCGGGGTAACAAGTTAGCACAAAAAGACGATTCAGCCCAGTTTCAGAATGGCTCCCCTCATGATAGTATTAATTATCCTGTTGTCGCCGTTTCACCACAAGCGGCCCGCTTAAGTCGAACTCCAGGATGCAGCATTCGTTTATCGAGAAAAGACAGCCTAACACACAATTCTCTTTATGCTTTGGTGATACCAGATCAGGCTGCCCTGTGGCTCCCTGAGACGAAATTCACCTACATTGACGTTTTTTTTTTTTTTTTTTGTAAAACTTAATTATGTTCTACAAAACCAAAAACAAAAACAACAGCCCCTCTCCCTTTCTCCCTCCCCCTTTTTATTTTTATTTTTCCTACCCTACTCCCGGTCCTGGATATGACCTTAAACTACATCCGATGGTGAGATCCGGCTTACGGACTTTGGGGAATGTGGAGCCTCCTCTTAATTACCATTGCTCCCAGGTCCACCCTGACCCGGAGTGGTAGTACCTGTTAGGGTCCCAACTATGGGTTAAATAGAAACAGATATAACTACCAAACCAAAAACCATAATTAAACATTTGAAGATATAAAGAACTTGAAACATAAAAACTTTCACTATAATGACCAGATTCGGCATTAAATAACCCAAAAAGGGGTTGATATGCCGTAAAACAAAACTACCAAACCAAAAACGATGATTAAACATTTGAAGATATAAAGAACTTGAAGCATAAAAACTTTTACTATAATGACCAGATTCGGCATTAAATAACTCCGTAAAACAAAACTACCATACCTATTTATGCTTTAGTTTTCCAGTGAATAAAAGTTAATGCATATTTAGTATCGGAGATGTTGGTGTTATTTATGGAAGATGGTGACCCCTTTTTTTATTCAATATTGAATTTCAGTTAGATGCGGCCAGGCACAGTTAACTCAACCAAGTTACTTCTTTCAAACTGACTTTCCTCCTAACCAAACATCTAATAAACCACATAAAAAACTATAATAATTAACAGGCATAAGTCTAATCTAGATGCAATCGTTTGCTGCTAATTAATGCTAGTGTTTACTTACTGAATTATCTCCCTTAGTTCTTAAAAAGGGTCATAGGTGCTTCCGGGTTAAATTCCCGGTTAAGTTTAATTTTGATCTTTCCTTTTTGCCCCTTTTATTCTGTCATCTACGTATAAGACAGTTTTTCTCGGTCTTCAATAAATCTTTCTTCCGGCTATTTTTAACCTCTGTCCGCGTCTCCCCACCCGCGTCTCCCACAATCCGGGGAAAGTCCGAGATCCTAAGGAATCACTTCTATTGATTTTCCGGTTTTCCTTCGCCATATCCCCCCCCCCTCGAGCGAATGTATTTCGATCGCACAACATCACCGTAAAAGTGCTTTTCGAAAAAGGAAGGAGGATTCATTGATTGCTATGGTAACGCGTCTTCGACTTCCGCTTGTATCTCGTGCATGCGCACAAACAACACGCACACGATGCTGCACAGACATGCGCACTCAGTTGTTACTTAGGTGAAGCCGCCACGCATCAAAATGCAAGCCAGAGTTTCGCGTGTGGATCAAATAGACTTGAGGCACTCTAGAATTGGCAACAACCAAAACGACACATTTCCTGTATCACCGCTTTTCTTTGACTTTCGGTTGAATTATTAAAAAAAAATACGGCGTACTTTTTAAAGAGGCTTATTTACAAAAGATTTGACTAATAGCCTAAAAAGATCTAGTTTCATTTACAAGCACGTTTTGTTATATATATATATATATACATATATATATATATATATATATATATATATATATATATATATATATATATATATATGTATCTATATATATTTAAATGTTGAATTAAATTAAAGATAATTGAATTATCGTTTAATAATAATATATCGTGATAATATAAAGCTCAATATATTGAATAGAGCAATCAATTCTAGAGGTGAAAGATGAGAATAAAAAATTGTAAAGATACAATATTTATTAGAGCATCAAAAGTTCAGAGCAAGAGCCTCATATCCTTAATCCATGGATTTTCAAAAATAAACTCTTTTCATCAGAGGATAGGGAATAACCGACAATGTAATTGTAAATATTATCGGCAACATTTAACTTTGAAAATTTTACATGAAATAAAACAAAAATGGTAAAGAGTCTTATGTTGAGATGAGAACGTAGAGTCAGGGTGGACATAATAAATATTTTAATTGTACAATTTTTATTCTCATCATTCATTTTCTGAATTTATTGCTCTATTCACTATATTGAGCTTTATATTATCACGATAGATTATTTTTTAAGGATACATCACTTATTTTTAAATCTATATTCAATGTTACACAAACACACACACACGCATATATATATATATATATATATATATATATATATATATATATATATATATATATATACTAGTGATGAAAGATGAGAATTAAAAAATACTTATTAGAACATCAAAAGTTCAAAGCAAGCAGCTACATATCCTTAATCCATGGATTTTTAAAGATAAACTCTTTCCATCAGAGGATAGAGAAAAATCGACAGTGTAATGTTAAATATTATCGGCAGCATTTAACTTTGAAAATTTTACATGAAATAAAATAAAATAAAAACTAAAAGGTAAAGAGTCTTATGTTGAGATGAAAGCGTCAAGTCAGGGTGGACGCCGCCCAAAAACGCGTCAAAAATAAAAACAGCTGTTATATTGGAAATGAATGTTTGAAAAAGAATAATACTCAAATTGTTTAGGAATCCAAATGTTTTTGTTAGGAGGCTGGTGGTCCTAATATATATATATTGTTGTCGGTGAGCAATCACTGACGATGGTCTGTGTGAGAACTCCTAGTGAGTACAAATAATAAATAATTGAAAATTAATCAAAAACTTCATTATCCATTTTATTATCTGTGATCTCATGGTTGTCTTGTCTTATGTATAGTTGAGATTATTGGGGGGTTTTTTTTTACGGGAAAGAATTGAGTATAAAAATAATAATCGACAAAAGAAAGAGAGAATAAACTTTCCAGAACGTACGAAACATAATCGGATTTTTGTATCGATTTTTTTTTTCAAAATAGTTTTAAAAGGATTAAAAAGTTATTGTGTTTTATGAGTGTATCTGTTCGAACGCAAATAGAAACGCGTCATTGGTTGACAAAAAAAAAAGAATAGGCAGAGTACTCATTACTAAGGCAATATTTTTTTTACGATGTCAATACTCTATTTCAATCTAATTTCGTCCGTTTTACATGCTGGCATGTGTTGGACGGCTTCAAGAAAGTGACTTCCAAACTAACCGATCTCTAGACATATTTTTATTTATCCTCTTTCTCTCATGTCTGACCCTGCTACATCAACTGCTCTACATCTACTAACCCAAGAACTTTCATCCAATCTTTCAATGTGACCAAACCATCGAAGTCTCCTGTTCTGCTCATATCTCCCTATACTGTCCAGATTTAATCTTCCTCTGAGGTCCACAGATCTAAGCTTGTCTTTAAGACTTACATTACACATCCATTGTATCATTCTCATATAATTTTTCTCCATGCAACGCATGTCCTCAACTCACACTAGCCAGGTTTCACTTCTATACATCACAGTACGTACACATGCCTGATAGACTCTTTCCTTGGTCGACATATATTATTAAAAAGTTATGGTGTTTTTCAAGTTTGTCTGCTCCTACGCAAATAGAAGCCTGTGATTGGTTGACAAAAAAGGAATAGGCAGAATACACATTACTAAGGCAATAGTTTTTACGATGTCAATACTCTATTTCGAATCTCATGTAAATCTAAATGATTTTTAAACTGGATACGTGTTTGTGTTTTTTTTTGTTCGGTCCATACGCAAATAGAAACTGGTTGATAAAAAAGGAATAAGCAGAATACACATCACTAAGGACGTAGTTTTTTACAATGTCAATACGCGAGTTGGAACTTCACATAAGTCTACAGGGCTTTCCAAACTAGATACGTGTTTTAAGAGTTTGTATGTTCGTACATTACATAAACTCTGGAGCCGACGAACCAAGATCCCGTTGAAGACTAGACTCCGTCTCTATAACGCGTACTGCGCGTCCATCATGCTCTACAATAGCAACAGCTGGGCAATAACAAAAGCCATGCTTGACAAGCTGGATGCGTGCCACCGCAGACACCTCCGCTCCATCACATGTCACTGCTGGCCGAAAAAACTTATCAGCAACAAGGCACTATACGAGCTGTGCAACGAAAAACCTCTCTCCACAAAGGTCGCTGAACAAAGATGGTCTATGTTAGGCCATGCCCTACGAATAGACCCTGACACTCCCGTACAGAGGGCACTAGACTTTGCCGTTACTGGCTCTCAAGCCTACCAACCGCGACTAGGACGGCACTGCACAAATCTGCTGGGCACACTACGTGCTGACCTCAAGCAGGCAGGACTAGGACCATTATGTACAGCGAAACAACTTCATTGCCTACGACAACTTGCGCATGACAAGTTCAGATGGCCTGGGACTAGCATAGAGGGACTGATTGCAGCTACGGGATGTCATTTGACTACCGTAGCCGCAGAACATAGTTTTTAATAAATAAATAATGTTCGTACACAACTAAAACATAGGATTTTGTTGACAAAACATAATAGACAGAATACACATTACTAACGAAATAAGTCCTGGGTATGACCTTAAAAGACATCCAGTGGTGAGGCCTCCATTTGGGAGCGGTGGGGAATGTGGAGTTGCCCCTTAGTTGTTATTGCTCCAGGTCCACTCTGGCTCGGAGTGGTAGTACCTGTAAGGGCCCCATCTATGGGTCAAATAGAACCTACTAATGCTTCCAGATCAAGCTGTCTGAAGTTATTGACTTCCTGACTCAAAATGCACCAAACATTGATGTTTTATTGTTTGCAAAACTCAATCATGTTCTGCAAAATCCAAAAACAAAAGATAAAGTTCTCTGCACGTGACATTTTCTTCCAATCGCATTCTTTGTATAAATTTGAAAACTTTTCCGTTTTGAAATAAAGTTTACCAACCGACTGAAAATGGCCGTATTTTAACGACCGAAATATCTCGGTAGAACTTTACAACATGAGTTTTTGAGTTTATTTTTGTTAGTTGTTGAATTGCTGATCCGTTATTCCATTTTTATTTTTACATATCGTCTGAAACTTTTTTTCTTTTTTCTCACACACATATATATATATATATATATATATATATATATATATATATATATATATATATATATATATATATATATATAAACTGGCTCTAAACTGTTGATTATAAAAGATACCAGCTCCGTTGTTAGCTTCGTATCCAAATGACCTAAATAGACATCTGAAGGTTAATTGATGTAACTTTAGAAAGTAAAAAAATTACCTCAAGTGAATTCGAATTTTTATAAATAAATTATAGAACTTATTAACTATTTTAAGAAATATTACTGAATTAAAATTCATAAATGTCCACACAACTTTTAGGATGTACTAGCTCTGAACGAAAAATTCATATAACATAACGCTATTTTATTTATGTACTCTCTCTTTTCACCCCGTTTTTCTTTTTAAATCCCTCTTTTTTTTTCTTAAATCCCTCGATACAGCCTTTGTTAAGAGAGGGCGAAACCGGTCGACTGGCATTTTTCTTTCTTGATTAACTTTTAATCATTAACAATAGAATTCGTTTTCCTTCATGCTTGCGATAATAAAATGTTGTACTCCCCCCAAAATCATGATATATATATATATATATATATAATTATTTAATAATAAATATTTAATTATTAGCTATATACGTTTAATTCTAACGGAGATAACTGCGCAACCGGTCGCAGGATTCGAACCCCTGACACGAGTTATGTTTAACTTATTTTCCGGCGCTCAAACCAAATGACCAATTTAACAACTATGCGACAAGCCGAGAAATACATACTATTAGTACAATTAAGCGGACAATATAGTCAGCCGTCTTAACAGTGTTCAACAGATCACCTTTGGTTTAGGTTTATAGAAACAAATCCAACAGAGTGCTCAAATTTACTTAATTATACTAACATAATATTTATTCACTAATTGTGTTACAGAAGAGCGAAGCAACAGGATTCTATTAGTTTCAAGCAAGGTGAGGTCTAAAAAAACGAGGCGCTATGCGTCGTTCGGTTTGCTTGTTAGGTAAACAAAACCGCCATGGGCTATCTTTAGTCATGTTTTATTATTTTTAAAAAATTAAACTATATTTATATTATCTAGCTGGCACTTCTGCATTTCAACCGTCACTTGGACTTTATTTGCTTTCCTCTTTTGAAGGCAGAGGCAGACAACCAACCGGAAGTAACCGAATTAGATGTTTTTTTATTCAAAATGACAATAATAACAGCGAACAATGTATCGTTATTGAAT
>OY744553.1:44896526-44906526 GCA_963556195.1 Sepiola atlantica | reverse complement strand
ATTGCGACTTGTCGTAAGTCGAGGCGGTCGTTTATACTCGAGGACTAACCCTAACCCTAACCCTAACCGGAGGACTTGCTGCACACAATAATCTAATAAAAGGAAAGTAATATTCAAATCTGTAATAATCGAAACTGTTTGTTGATGTTCATTCAGCAGACGAGTCATTTTTTGTGCTTTGCATATTTCGTTTTTCGAATAGAAAGTCATTCATGGAATGTCTGATTCGAAGATCGACCGAATTTTTTGTTTAAGAAATTGTACATTAGCGATATGAGTCGGCTGCATATTAGAGGATACATATATATACATATATATATATATATATATATATATATATATATATATATATATATATATATATATATATATATATTAAAGAAAGAAAGATGAAGATAAAAAATTGTACAAAATTACATAAAGTTACATGAATTAATACAAATGTTATTACATCGAAAGTTCAGATGCAAGGAGTTACATTAATCTTTAAACCATGGTTTTTCAAAGATAAAACTCTTCTCGTCAGAGGATTAACATTGATTGCTCTACTCAACGTATTGAGCTTTATTTTATCGATAGATCACTCTACCATATTTCACTTATCGTTAATTCTATTATGATTAGTATATATATATATATATATATATATATATATATATATATATATATATATATATATATATATATAGGGGTTAAGACTCTTGACTACGAATCAGTGGGGATTTGTGATCAGGGTTCGCATGAAACCTCGATGTATGTAGGTATTAAAATAATTAATATTTATTTATAAATATTATTATTAGCCCCCTTCACCAAAGGCCGAGCACTCTTGAGTGACTTTAATAACAAGCAGTGCTAATCCGAATACGATCCGAATACGTTCGTCGATCACTCTAGCTGCTTGTGTAAATTTAACCGCCGATTCGCTATTTACAAAGTAAAATTCCTCCATAATTATTAACTAATTGTCTATGGCCGAGGGGTTAAGACTCTTGACTACGAATCAGTGGCGATTTGTGATCAGGGTTCGAGAATTAGCTTCCTGAAGATTGCATTAGCATGAAACATCGATGTCTGTAGGTATTAAAATAATTAATATTTATATATATATATATATATATATATATATATATATATATATATATATATATATATATATATATATATATATTATAATATAAAATGAAGTAATAAAATAAGGTGTCAATCAAATTTTATTAGAATTCAAAGTTCATGCAAAGCATCCTTAAGTCCTTAGCTCATGAGTTTTCAAAGATAATTCTTCTCTTCAGAGGACCATTACCGCAGTTATACTACTACAGGCAATAAAATTACGCTTTGAAAATATATAAAATTATATACACAAATATATAAAAGTACATAACATCAAACATATCAATCCAAAAACATACTTTTGTTGAATCCATACAGTCCATCCAGGTCATACAAGTTGAGAAGCATAATCAGGAAGGACATTACTCCAAGATACAAACAGCAGTCCAAATACGTGAAATTGAAGGGGCCGGCAAAGTTATCCAGTCGCGAAATGTGTCCATATTCAATGTTAATGATAAATAAATCAATCAAAATAATACAAAAAGTCCAATCAAAGTTCTGAAATCCCAACAAGTGCAACTCAAGTCAAATCCAAATTCGTTGTTTAATTAGAAAACCCGCTAAATCCGAATCGAGCAAAATAAGACCGACTCCCATCACATCTAGCCAGAAGAGCGAAAAATATATAAGTCTGAACTTTGAATTCTAATAAAATTTGATTGACACCTTATTTTATTGTTTCATTTTATATTATAATATTAATGCCATATCCAGTATATTGAGCTTCAGTTTTTTATCCGGATGTTTCACTAATTATAAGATATTAGTTGACGCTTATATCTTTTGTTGGATTGCTTCATATATATATATATATATATATATATATATATATATATACTACTAAAGCGAGAAATAGAAATTTTCAAGATCTCACGTCGACTATATATATATATATATATATATATATATATATATATATATATATATATATATATATATATATATATTAGGACCACCAACAAAAATATTTGGATTTCTAAACAATATGAGTATTGTTCTTTTTCAAACATTCATTTCCAAAATAACAGCTGTTTTTATTTTTGTTTTGGCGTGTTTTGGGATATTATCAACCCTGACTTGGCGCTCTCATCTCAACATAAGACTCTTTATCTTTTAGCCTTTTTTTTGTTTTTATTTTGTTTTATTTTATGTAAAATTTTCAAAGTTAAATGTTGCCGATAATATTTACAATTACATTGTCGGTTTTTCTCTATCCTCTGATTAGAAGAGTTTATCTTTGAAAATCCATGGATTAAGGATATGAGTCTCCTTGCTCTGAACTTTTGATGTTCTAATAAATATTGTATCTTTACAATTTTTTATGATTTCATCTCTAAAATGGATTGCTCTATTCAATCTAATGAGCTTGATATTATCACGATGGATAATTATTAATCGATAATTCAATTATCGTTAATTTAATTCAACATTTAAATATTATATATATATATATATATATATATATTAATTTTATACGTACATAAAAGTAATCCATGGACACGTGTTTCGGGCTCATGGTCGTCATCAGCATGGCTAACTTAGAAAAAGATCGCAAAATGTATTATCAAACCCCACTCCCAAATCGCACTCTCCATCTACTTCTTTGATTTCTCTGTAGTTTATTACATATTCAACTCCAACATTCATGTAGTACTTTACATTTGTCTAGGTTAAATCTCAATTTCGAAATGTCCTCCCAATATGATAATTTATTTAGATCCATCTGTGTTATTTCCTTTGATAAAGGTCTCACAAGTAGTTTGAACAATTTTTTTTTTCTTACGAAACAACGGTTTTTAAGGCAATGTTTTTTTGGTTTGCTTTCAATGTCTTTTTAATCTATTTTTTTACATTTTTTTGCGTTAAGGTTTAGGGTTAGGTTTAGGGTTATATATATATATATTAATTTTATACGTACATAAAAGTACTCCATGGACACGTGTTTCGGGCTCATGGTCGTCATCAGCATGGCTAACTTAGACAAAGATCGCAAAATGTATTATCAAACCCCACTCCCAAATCGCACTCTCCATCTACTTCTTTGATTTCTCTGTAGTTTATTACATATTCAACTCCAACATTCATGTGGTACTCTACATTTGTCTAGGTTAAATCCAATTTCCAAATGTCCTCCCAATATGATAATTTATTTAGATCCATCTGTGTTATTTCCTTTGATAAAGGTCTCACAAGTAGTTGAAAATTTTTCTTTAATTTTTTTAATTTTTGTTTGTTTGTTTGTTTGTTTGTTTTCAATATTCTTTTAATCTGTTGTTTACATTTTTAGTTAGGGTTTAGGGTTAGGGTTAGGGTTAGGGTTACAACTTGTCCAGATTATGAAAATGGGTTAGGGTACAAGGGTTGGTTGTGTTTTTTTAGGTTTTTTTTTTCATTAGAATGGGTGCAGTATTGTATATGAGGTCTTATTAGAGTTTTATATATCCTTTATACAACATTTGTCTCCCTTGCATATTTTATTCCGTTCCGAGAGCTCTCTTAATGAAATGTTGTTGTTTTTTAAATAAAATGTGTTATTTCTTTTTATATAGGTCTAACAAGTAGTTTAAACAAAATCTTACGAAACAACGGTTTTTAAGGCAATGTTTTTTTGGTTTGCTTTCAATGTCTTTTTAATCTATTTTTTTACATTTTTTTGCGTTAGGGTTTAGGGTTAGGGTTTAGGGTTAGGGTTGCAACTTGTTCAGATTATAAAAATGGGTTAGGGGGTAAGGTTTGGTTGTGTTTTTTTTTTTCATTTGAAAGTTTCCAGTAGTAATCCTGTACAGAAAATAAACCTCGGCAACTTCAACGCACACATCCAATTACATTTCAAGGGACCGTTGCTGACAGAACTCAATGAGTCCTTCGGAAGATGCAACTTGATTGGTTGATAGTTTCGTCAACTCTCGGGCGCTTCCGAGTTTTATTCCGAACGTTAACGGCGCAAAAAGTACCCATAAGTTAGTTGAGAAAACAACAATAAAGTATTCGATTGTAGGTTCTGAAACTGCTAATATAATTTGTTTTATTTACAAATTATACATTACAATATCTATTGATGAAACCCGGGTACGAGTTTCATCGATCTGATCATTCCGGTTACACAAACAATCTAAATCTGACATAAAGATAGTAACATCAACCTCTTAATTAAAGATTTACTCAACACCAAACCCTGTCCCCAACTACCTCCTAATTACACTTCTTCCCTGGCCGGCATTTACAAAATAAAATGTGCCACATGTCCAATGTTTTATATCGGTGAAACGGCCAGAAATATAAAATTCCGCATTTACAAACACAAATATGAACTCAAACGCTACAATCCCATTAACGCACTAGTCATACACAGAATAACTTTCAGCCACAAGTTTGACATTACAAACTGCACTAAAGATGGAATACCTTCTCCCACGCCGCAAGTGCATTGAAAGCGCTGTAATACATCTCCCATTACCATCTTACGTAAACATTAGATTCGGATCTTATTCATTAAACAAATGTCTGGCAAACCCCGCACTGAAACAATGCATTAGATGTCGCCACTGCATTACAAACTCCGATTCTGGTTAAAGTAAGTAGACGTTCTTACTACTTTACATCGATGTTCCTTTTTCTTTTCCCTTTTCTTCTATTGTTCCTTTTTCTTTCTCTCCCCTTTTCCCAATTTAACGTCCTTGTCGCACGCGCTGAATAATTCTTTCTTATTTTAACATAGTTAAACACGTGCAAAAAACATCCCGTTGTGCGGAGCTCTTTTTCCTGTTTTGCCGTAATTAATTCTAAAATCTTCACTTTTTTGAACAAGTTCCTGTATTCGAACGAAACCGATAAAATCTCTCGTTTTCGGATGATGTATTCCTGTATCAAATGTATATTTCTTTATGTCTTTTTTACATACACATAAACATATTTCTCTCTCTCTCTCTCTCTCTCTCTCTCTCTCTCTCTCTCTCTATATATATATATATATATATATATATATATATATATATATATATATATATATGGGAAGAGAAGGATGAAGGTAATCCGACGTGATGGGAAAATGAAAAAGGAAAACCAAAAAATGGATGTTTTTTATGTGTACATCAACGTTTCGTCTTTATTTATAAGACTTCATCAGGATGATTAAATAGAGAAAAATGTCATGCAAGTACAGATACATGTAGGGTAGACATAATGGGAGGAAAAATAGAATGAAATAATAGCCACTGCTGGGTGGACGTCCATATTTGATGGAGAGATAGAAATGAATGGAAAAATAGAATGAAATAATAGCCACTGCTGGGTGGACGTCCGTATTTGATGGAGAGATAGAAATTCTATCTCTCCATCAAATACGGACGTCCATCCAGCAGTGGCTATTATTTCATTCTATTTTTCCTCCCATTATATCTACCCTACATGTATCTGTACTTGCATGACATTTTTCTCTATTTTATCATCCTGATGAAGTCTTATAAATAAAGACGAAACGTTGATGTACACATAAAAAACATCCATTTTTTGGTTTTCCTTTTTCATTTTCCCATATATATATATATATATCTCGCTAAATTGCCATAAATATATTTTCATAACTTACTACATAGCTCTATTCACGTATCCAGCACTGTTCAAGTAAATACTGAACATTGATACATTCTGACGTCTTAACCCACACGGCCGTTATCAACAACCCGCTAAATCAGCGAGAGAATGCTCCTATTTAAAGGCAGCCGTCGTAAATTATTCTACTATTAAAAGGAACATGCATTGAAGTCACGAAAACAGTTGTGTCAATACTACTGATTACGGAGCCCTGCACATATATATATGTATATATATATATATATATATATATTAGTTTAGTAAGTGATAACCCCGTAGAGTGCTCTATTATAAAGAAAATGCAAAAATAAGAGCGTCATATTTATTTATACATGTATTACAGAAGATCATAACGACATCAGTACCGTCGGTTTCAAATCCAACAAAGGGGACCCTCTTTAGCCTTTCTTTAAACAGAGGCTGAAGAAAGTCCGGCAAAGGTCCCCTTTTTTGTACTGATCTTCTTAAGTATATATATATATATATATATATATATATATATATATATATATATATATATATATATATATATATTGGTACAGAAAAATTAGTACAACATTCGACCGTCGGTTTCAAGCACAGAATGACTTAGCCATCCGGCTCTCTTCAGCTTCTGTTGTCATCTGTTCTGGATGTGAAGTCACGTGTCACTCTCGTTCGGACGCGTTCGAGTGTTGTGTATGTTTGTTTAAATTTAGTATAAGGAAGGTTTAATACAATTTGAAAAAAAGGGGGAGGGTTAAAATTAATATTACGCTATTAATTTTCAACTTTAATTCTCAATTAATCGAGCACTCTGCTGAGATTTTTCCAACTATATTACAAAAGAAGTTATATATATATATATATATATATATATATATATATATATATATATATATATATATATATATATAAATATATATATATATATATATATATATATGATTATTTTTATTTACACAGACATGTACAATCCGATTTTAACCTTAGATAATATTTGGATCCAAGATTAAGATCGGATTCTACCTCTGCCTGATGAGATCTCAGTTTATAATAGCTGCTGATCGATAACATCGACATGCCAGTGTCGTAGATTTTGTGCATGTCTGTGTAAATAAAATAATATATATATATATATATATATATATATATATAGCCAACTTATCCATCTGTATTTCTCCTCTGAAGATAAGATTTCGATCTTTGAAAAGCCTTGGCTTAAGGAAAGAATAATAAACACTAGTTTATTACTGAATACACCTTGCATTGAACAATTGAATTTTGAAATAAATTTGGACAATCGTCGCATATTTATCACTCTGTTTTCTTCTCTCTC
The DNA here is from genome assembly GCA_963556195.1 of Sepiola atlantica. Classification (NCBI taxonomy): domain Eukaryota; kingdom Metazoa; phylum Mollusca; class Cephalopoda; order Sepiida; family Sepiolidae; genus Sepiola; species Sepiola atlantica. The sequence continues at coordinate 44,899,499 of OY744553.1, read as the reverse complement.
TCTCTCTCTCTCTCTCTCTCTCTCTCTATATATATATATATATATATATATATATATATATATATATATATATATATATATATTAGCGTTTCCCAGAGCCAGGTTTTAGAACCCAATGATCTTTCGATCCCATAGCCTGAATAAAACGAACTGAGACCCAAATCTAATGCAGAATAACAATTAGCCCAGGTGGCCACGGACCCACTTACCCCATGTTCAGATGGTGTGGAGGATGGATTGGGTGTGTTTTCATTAACATACACGCTGCGATTTAAAACTGTTCATTGAAGCACATTACATTGGACACGGCGTACAGCTTTGATAATACGACATCTAATCTTCCGTCTTTCTTTATGCGCGGTTATTTTTTCTTTGGATTTTCTTTTGATTTTCTTTCTTTTCCTTCTGCCAATGCTGTTCTACAATGGTTGGAATTATAAAGATATCATAGCGATCTAACTATCTCTATATCAATCAATCTCTCTATCTACATTTCTCTCTCTCCTTCTCTCTCTCTCTCTCTCTCTCTCTCTCTCTATATATATATATATATATATATATATATATATATATATATATATATATATTAGTAATCCAGTTAGGTTAAAAATCCACAGGGTAGAAATCCAAAGGGAATCAAACCGGGTTTATAAAAGAGTGCTCAATAAAAAATATAGAGCTGTATAGTGAATGCTTTTATTCAAACATGTACAAGGTCTGCTACACTGGCATGTCGATGTTATCGATCTACAGCTCTCAAGAGCTGAGGTCTCATCAGGCAGAAAATTATTTTTTGATTCAACCTGGTTGCTGAATTCCAGGGAGAATGAAGTCAAGCAAAAAAGAAGAGGAGAAAGAAATAAAAGTCATGTGACCGATTTTAAAATATGATTGCCGTTATCGACTTATATATATATATATATATATATATATATATATATATATATATATATATATATATATATATATATATATTGTGTGTATTTAGGCAGCATATTTTCATTTAGGCAAACATTATTAAATAACACGGAGTGGTTTTGTTTGATGCGACTTTTTTATTTTTTCAATTTTCCGAATTGTCCATCTAATGTGTCGGTCAAATTGATGTAAATATGATCCATGGGTTTCTTGTTTCATTCTTTTTTCTTTTTTGCAAGTACTTTCTATTTGAATCGTCAAATCATCTTCAGGCGGTATTAGTTTTAGTGTCTTTACTGTTGTGCTCATTTTTGAATTATAACGGCTATATATATATATATATATTTATTTATTTTGGTACAGAAAAATTAGTACAACATTCGTACCGTCGGTTTCAAGCACGGAAGGACTTAGCCACCCGACTCTCTTCAGCTTCTGTTGTCATCTGTCCTGACAACAGAAGCTGAAGAGAGCCGGATTGCTAAGTCCTTCCATGATTGAAACCGACGGTACGAATGTTGTACTAATTTTTCTGTACAAAAATAAATAAATATTACGCTCTTAATTTTAAATTTTTAACTTTAATTCTTAATTAATCGAGAACTCTGCTGGTATTTTTCCTATTATATTACAGATAAGTATATATATATATATGTATATATATATATATATATATATATATATATATATATATATATATATATATAATGTATAAATTTGAAAACTTTCCTGTTTTAAATTAAAGTTCTGCTACCGATTGATGATGATTGTATTTTAACAATCGAAATATTTTGGTAGAACTTTTCAATATGTGTTTTTGAGTTTATTTTTGCTAGTTGTTGATTAGCTTATCCTTTATTCCATTTTTATTTTTACATATATATATATTTTTTTCTTCTACTGCCACCACCAACCTCCCACCGTAATTCTTCAGTACACTGACGAAGGCCGAAGGATTACGACCGAAAATGTTGTTCTCATTTCTTGGGAAAAAACACACACTTTTTTCTATATAAAGGAAAATTTATATTTCTAACGTCAAAAAATAGAAAATAAATTGTGAAAATATATAAAAATATATTTTTCACATTGATTTTTTATACACACACACTCATATATATATATATATATATATATATATATATATATATATATATATATATATATATATATATGATTAGTTTTATTTATACCGACATGTACAAAATCTGCGACACTGGCATGTCGATGTTATCGATGAACAGCTGTTATAAACTGAGATCTCATCAGGCAGGGTAAAAATCCGATCTTAACCTTAGATAATATTGGGAAAGATTTTGTACATGTCTGTGTAAATAAAAAATAATCGTATATAAAAGCTCTATTTGATATTTAGCACTTTTTATCAACCCGGTTTAAATTCTTTGGATTACTATCCTGTGGATGTTTTACCTGGATTATTATTACAATTGTTATATATATATATATATATATATATATATATATATATATATATGTATACATAGATGAAATAGTTATCCACGGACACATTTTTCGCCGATACTGCGGCTCATCAACGTAGCTGAGGATGACTGAGCTCGAACCTCGGTAACTGGGTCTGTGTGAAATTACGTGACAATTTATCGTTTATAAAGTTACTTTTTGTTTTTATTGTTTTAGCGATAATTAACTAATGGTCTGTTTCGCCAACCTTGAGCGTATAGAATTGTTTCCCTTACACATACATACGAGTGTTCTCTCTTGCATATGCTCTATCGATCCACTTGTAGGGGCGTGTACACACACACACACACACACACACATATATATATATATATATATATATATATATATATATATGTAGAATTATCTTTGAAAACTCATGAGCTAAGGACTTTAAGATACTTTGCTTGAACTTTGAATTCTAATAAAATTTGATTGACACCTTATTTTATTACTTCATTTTATATTATAATATATATATATATATATATATATATATATATATATATATATATATATATATATATTTATATATATATATGTATACGTCAAATTCAATTTATATTCCAATAA
>OY744553.1:44889026-44891526 GCA_963556195.1 Sepiola atlantica | reverse complement strand
TTTTATATAATCAGCCTTTTGCTTCTAACCCTAACCCTTAACCCTAACCTTAAACTCTAACCCTAACCCTAACCCTAACCCTAAACTCTAACCCTAACCCTTACCCTAACCCTAAACTCTAACCCTAACCCTTACCCTAACCCTAAACTCTAACTCTAAACTAACCCTAAACCCTAACCCTAACCCTAACCCTAAAACCTACCCCTAAACCCTAACCATAACCCTAACCCTAATCCTAAAACCTAGCCCTAAACCCTAACCATAACCTAACCCTAACCCTAACCCTAACCTTAACCCTAAACCCTAACCCTTACCCTAACCCTAAACTCTAACCTTAACCCTAACCCTAAACCCTAACCCTAAACCCTAACCCTAAACCCTAACCCTAAAACCTAACTCTAATCCTAAACCCTAACTCTAAACCCTAACTCTAACCCTAAGCCCTAACCCTAAAACCTAAACCCTAACCTTAACCTAACCCTAAACCCTAACTCTAATCATAAACCCTAACCTTAACCTAACCCTAAACCCTAACTCTAATCATAAACCCTAACCCTAAACCCTAACCCTAAACCCTAACTCTAATCCTAAACCCTAACCCTAACCCTAACCCTAAACCCTAACCCTAAACCCTAACTTTTAACCTAACTCTAACCCTAACCCTAAACCCTAACCCTAACCCTGACCCTAACCCTAACCCTAAACCATAACCCTAACCCTAAACCCTAAACTCTAACCCTAACCCTAACCTTAAACCTAACCCTAACCCTAACCCTACACTATAAATTATAATATAATTTTATCTAATTAATGATCTATATGGGAGTAGCTTCATTTTACGGTCAGCTTCCCAGTCAGTGTATGATACGATTTTTGAAAGATTTATGTATTTTTGTCCTAGATGGACGTTCAAGTTCAGTTTGCTATTAAGAATCACCATAGTTCAGTATCGAGAGACAATGGATACCCCCTGGGCATTTAATTGTGAAGCAAGGGTTGCACACCTCTCCTTAATTAGCACTGCTTGATTCCAGTGGCAAGGAGAAGTCCAGAACAATTGGAAGCAATGCCGGGATAAGCGGAGGGCACATACAGCACTTGGTATTCCTATATAGTTACCCAATTTAAGTACTGACCAAGTTCAACGTCGTTAAACTTGTATGATCTAACGAGATCCGGTGTGTCAACGTAATGAAGCCATATATAAGTAATAATCATGTATGGCTACAATGAATAAGCCCTACATATTTCTCGAGCACGTCCTTGTCTCTATTGTTGTGTTTTGTTTGATGCTACCGGGTCCCTCGAAGGAACGGGTATTGCAACAATAGGATGTATTTCTGAATTCATTAAAACAGCAGGAGATATCTGACCATTAGTTTATTTACAGTAACTCCCATTTCCCACCGACACCATCATGTTTTCAACTGACCTTGATCTAAGCAAACTCTAACTTCAATTAATTTAATTTAGAGCAGTGATTCTCAACCAGGGGTGCTATTTCCACCCTCCTGCACGAAATTTCACGGTCCCAACTGATCCAGAGCTACTATTAGAGAAAGCGTCCGTAGCCTGCTCTCCACCTATCAAGCCAGTAGGACATGCGATAAGACTTCCAGTCGTTCCGAATATAGACTTTTGAAATCTTGTGTTTAAAAAAGACATTCGTAGGTTTTTACATTAAACTCATATTTTATCAAATGTTTAATTATGTATTTGTTGAACAAAACATTTCACATTTTAGAGAAAAAAAAACAACAGAAAGATGATTGTCATCGTGTTATTTTATCTTCACTAGCGTTTGTATTAAATGCTATTATTGTTAGTATGAATGCACATTTTGAGTTACGTATTTTTGAAAAAGCTCACGGGCTAAAAAAAAAAAGGTTGAGAACCACTGATTTAGAGTAACTCCGGTCAAGGCTTTCCATTCCAGTGTAACAAATCTATGGGATGTAATAATAGAAATTAAGTATCTAAATGATTAAAAAGATGAAAATCTGATTCAAATGATTGCTAACTTATAGCTAATGTCTACAGTAAGTTATAACTTCGCGTTTTTATTGAGTAAAACGAAAAGGGGAAAGACATTGTGTATTTACACTAGTTCTACAATATCAAGAATTACAACCGATAAAGCTCCACAGATGAATTTATTTTCTTTTTTAAAATGGATCCTTAATTTGATTATTACTAGCCAGTCAATTACAGCTATTATCAATTTGTGTTCTTCAAAATAAATATTGTAATTCCAATCGACTTCATCGATTGCATAATATATTCGGACTTTTTTGTGTTTAGAGATTATGAATCGTTATAGCCCCTTTTCTACATTGTTAATAAGAAACACATCAAACTTGGGGTGTCCAGTGTTTGGTTGGTTAGGGTTAGGGTTAGGATTCAATTTCTGTTGTATCATACACGAAGAGTTAATTGTATAAACACACTCGAACACAAGGTTAGTAAATAAACTGTATATCTTTTTATTCTTACTTTCACA
>OY744553.1:44869026-44884026 GCA_963556195.1 Sepiola atlantica | reverse complement strand
TCTATCCGTCTATCACGTCATCATTTGCCTCCCAATGTATATACATCAAACCAGATATACTGAACATCTTTGGTCTGTCTATCCGTCTATCACGTCATCATTTGCCTCCCAATGTATATACGACATCAAACCAGATATACTGAACATCTTTGGTCTGTCTATCCGTCTATCACGTCATCATTTCCCTCCCAATGTATATACGACATCAAACCAGATATACTGAACATCTTTGGTCTGTCTATCCGTCTATCACGTCATCATTTGCCTCCCAATGTATATACGACATCAAACCAGATATACTGAACATCTTTGGTCTGTCTATCCGTCTATCACGTCATCATTTGCCTCCCAATGTATATACGACATCAAACCAGATATACTGAACATCTTTGGTCTGTCTATCCGTCTATCACGTCATCATTTGCCTCCCAATGTATATACGACATCAAACCAGATATACTGAACATCTTTGATCAATCTATCCGTCTATCTCGTCTCAATTTACCTCTCAACATCCATACGAGTTCATACCAGATTGCTGAATATCTTTTGTCTGTCTGTGCGTCTCTCCCGTGTTTCGATGCCGCACAAAATTCATGCGAGCTCATATCAAATCACTAAACATCTTTGGTGTGTCTCTCCGTCAATCTCGCCCTAATTTGTCTCTCAACATTCATGCGAGCTCATACCAGGTAACCGAACATTTTTGGTCTCTCTTGACGTAAATCTCGTCTATATTTTACATCAACGTCTATATTCCATGACAAATGCCAGTATACTGAAATCATATGCCCTTAATAGGGTTAAGATGAAAATTCATATACACTAAATGTACAAAAGCAAGGAAATTCCCAAATTTTTACACTTTCATTGTCATTAAGTGTATGACTATATATCAACCAAACCATTTCATTATCACATCACTACAGTATAAATCTCTATGTATGAGTGGATGAAGTGTGTGAGGTGCGCTAAAGAAAAATTCCTACCAGTAAAATACATAGCCCTGTTGTGCTCGCATACCCTTAATAACAATAAAAGTGTAACAATTTGGCAATTTCCTTGCTTTTGTACATTTAGTGTATATGAATTTTCATCTTAACCCTATTAAGGGCACGTGATTTCAGTATACTCGCATTTTTCATGGAATGTCACTACTTTTGTAAAGGCTATGCCTCAATACAATCGTCATTTTAAAGGTTTTTTGGAATTTTCTGGAAAACTAAGGTATATGGTAAACTGAAATTAAAATGACATCAATTAGACCCTAGAACCTCTATCTCTGCCAAAAATCAGCTGAATCCATCAAATAGTTGATGAGATACAGGGTGGCACATACGTACGTAGTACGTACACACAGATAACATGATTTCATCATTGAACTTTCTGGATCTCTGGGTTGCCTTGACTAATGATGCTGAAATTCTACACACTTATAGCACCTATCAAATAAAAATTTTGTGCAAAGTTTTAACTAATTTGGTTTATTGGTTTTTGAGTTATGATTGATAAAAAAAATGAGATTTCTAGCATAGGCCGCTTTTGAAGTCTATTAAGGGATAGAGCGCTCTCGCGCCTCCCTTTAACAAGCTCATAGCAGATCGCTGAACATCTTTGGTGTCTCTACCTGTAAATATCGTCTTTATTTGCATATCAATTTCTATGCGAGTTGATGCGAGAGTTGATACAAGAAACCTAATACGCCATCGAAAATGATACTTTAAACCTAAGCGTGACAGACCAACGATTATTTTATTTGAAACTTATCCGTTAGCGACCGAACATTGGACGGACGTAGAGTCTTCTTGAGATGCGTCGGTGTATTTAAACATCATATTTAAAACTCATTAGTTACCGACCGAACGACTGACTAATAGTCCGATACGTGAGCTTATCTAACAACGCTAAATCAGTCGGTACTGATATCGATCCTGAACCAGTTTTTGTGCGGTTCGACCCGGAAGCGTTCAGCTGTCCTACGCAAACGCCGAGTGTTGACGAGCCGAATGGTACCAGACGACAATTTTAATATGGTGCTGCGTCCTATGATTGTAAGTTATATTTTCAAGAAATTTTCTAAAAGAAACAACAAAAAAACAAAATAAAGCAAAACATGACGAAGTTACTGTTATCAAATAAATATTTTTTTTATTTTGATACGTTGCTGCGTCCTATAATTTTTAGTTACAGTTGCAAGAAATTTTTTAAACAACAAAACAAATAAAACAAGCAAAACAGAGCGAAATTATTGTTATCAAATAAATATTTTTAACCCTAACCCTAACCTTAACCCCTAAACCCTAACCCCTAAACCCTAACCCTAACCCTAAACCCTAACTCTAAAACCAAACCATAACCCTAACCTTAACCTAGACCCTAAACCCTAAACCCTAACCCTAAACCTTAACCCCTAAACCCTAACCCCTAACCCCTAACCCCTAACCCCTAATCCTAAACCCTAACCCTAACCCTAATCCCTAACCCTAAACCCTAAACGCTAACCCCAACCCTAACCCTAATCCCTAATCCCTAACCCTAAACTCTAATCCCTAACCCTAAACCCAACCGTAACCCTAATCCCTAAACCCTAAACCCTAACCCTAAACCCTAAACCCTAACCCTAAACCCTAAACCCTAAATCCTAACCCTAAACCCTAAACCCTAACTCTAAAACCTAACCATAACCCTAACCTTAACCTAACCCTAAACCCTAAACCCTAACCCTAAACCTTAACCCCTAACCCCTAACCCCTAACCCCTAACCCCTAATCCTAAACCCTAACCCTAATCCACACCCTAATCCCTAATCCCTAACCCTAAACCCTAAACCCTAACCCCAACCCTAACCCTAACCCTAACCCTAATCCCTAACCCTAAACCCTAAACCCCAACCCTAACCCTAACCCTAACCCTAATCCCTAACCCTAAACCCTAAACTCTAAACCCTAAACCCTAAACCCTAACCCTAACTGTAAACCCTGACAACAAAAAAAAAAAACAAGCAAAACATTATGATCATAGGACGCAGCACCGTATCAAAATTGTCGTCTGGTACAAATCGGCTCGTCAACTCTCGAGCGTTTGCGTAGGACAGTCGAACGCTTCCGAGTCGAACCTCACGAAAACTGGTTCAGGATCGATATCAGCACCAATAAGTCTTACCCAGGACAGACCGATGAAAATCACATTTAAAACGTAAGCGTGACGCATCTATCACCAGCAGTAAATTTGAACCCCTAATCAAAATAGATCGACGCTGACAACTGGTAATTATAATTGCCGTAATTGAGACTCTTCTCGTGCGAGATGGTTGCTATGACAACCCGGCTGTGAGAACCTATAGACATTGTTGTAGTGTGTAATTGGGTGTTCGGCGACTTTGAGTTGAGCTCTGGTCTCGACGATTCACTTCCGGTTTAGATTTGAAATTTAAAAAAAAAAAAAAAAAAAAAAAAAACAGTATTGAAATAAATAAATTAAAAAAAATAAAACTTAGTATGAGGATCGCTGAAACGCTGAGATGCCAAATTAATTACACGTTGACGAACGAACAATATACGCTGTCGTTTCTAACTTGTTTCGTGAGATTTCGAGAATTATCGCCATAAAAAAAAAGTAAACTAAATCTTTCACGTCAGGTGCTTTAAAGTTCTCCTGTATAATTCCCTTAGATATATGCGCACATACACCCATATGTGAATAAAATAACCCCTCTCTCTCTCTTTCTCTCTCTCTCTCTTTCCCTATCTCTCTTTATATATATACGTATCTACCTCTCTCTCTCTCTCTCTCTCTCTCTCTCTCTCTCTCTCTCTATGTATATATATATAAATATATACATATATATACATGGTGGGCAAAAATAAGGGTCCTATTTTTAAAAATTCATAACTTTTTTATTTATTGATTTTTAAAATTTTTTTTTTTAGAATAAGTAAAGGACCCCTTCCGAAGCAAGCATGAGCCGTATTAGCCCTAAGGAACGTACCCTCATTTAGAAAACATTATTTTTGCTTAAAAAACTCAAAACAGTGTAAAAAACAATACTTTAGTTTTTGTAAGTTTTAAGAAGTGTTTTTCGGCTAAAATTTGTTTTGTTTATTTCAAAAAATCTCGGAAGGGTCAGTCTACAAACACATAAAGTTTGGTGAGTTTAACTTTTATTTTGTGGAAGTTATTCAAATTCAAGTTATTCAAATTTAAAGATAGGACTCTTATTTTGGCCCACCCTGTATATATATATATGTATATATATATATATATAAATATATATATATATGTATATATATATAAAAATATATAAATATATATATATATAAATATATATATATATGTATATATATATAAATATATAAAAATATTTATAAAAATATATAAATATATATATATATAAATATATATATATATGTATATATATATAAATATATAAATATATAAATATATATATATATAAATATATATATATGAATTAAATATATATAAATATATATATGAATGATTTGTTATTCAAACATGTACAAAGTCTGCTACACTGGCATGTCGATGTTATCGATCTACAGCTATCGAGAGCTGAGGTATATATATATATGCATGAAATGAAAAGGAAATACCAAAAAGGATGTTTTTTTTCATATATTCATCAACGTTTCGTCTTTATTTGTAAGACTTCTTCAGGATGACATTTTTAAGAAAAATGTCATGCAAGTACGTGAAAATATTACCTACACACCAAAATCACAGAGCCCTCCCATCCCCTCCTCTTTCCCTACCCCTCCACTTCTTCACTAACAGCCATCCACATGATTTCCGTTCACCCCCACCCCTCCACTTTTTCACTCAGAACCATCCTCATAAATCTCATTCAATGCTACTGACTTCACTAAGTCGGGCCCTCGGTCCTGCGCTCCCAGTAGTGGCTATTACTTTTTCTCATTAACCCATCATGTAAACCCAATATTTTCACGTACTTGCATGACATTTTTCTTAAAATGATCATCCTGAGGAAGTCTTACAAATAAAGACGAAACGTTGATGAATATATGAAAAAAACTTCCTGTTTGGTTTTTCCTTTTCATTTCCCATTACGTTGGATTACCTTCATCCTTCCTTTCTCATATATATTTATATATAAAATTACATAAACAATATTATAGTCTACGTCAATCAACCAGCGTTTCGATGTTATCACATCTCGCACCTCCCTTGATTGGAAAATTAAAATGTTGCTGAAACCCGGTTGATTATCAAGAAAGCGGTCATAGGTGGTAATGGGTTAATACATTCTATTTAATCCATAGATGAGATCTCGACAGGTATTTCCACTCTTGGATCGTGATTTGGAACAATGGCGACTAAATAGAGCATCTACATTTCTAAAAACTGAGGCCACAACGCAAGTGTAACAGTTGCACGAGGGACCTATTTTTTCTTTAGATGTACGCGTAGTATCTTGCGTTAGATTTAGCTGTGGTTTGGTTTTGCGCACGCTCGCTCGCTCGCTCAAGCCGAGTCTTATAACTGCATGGGAGTTAGGACGCGACTGCGCAGACTCGAAATCAATACGCGCCAACGAGTTATTTATCTACCTCCCACAAGGTAAGATGTGTAACAAGGTCGGGAAAGTGGGATTAGATAAGCCAGCGCTCGAGAGGTGAGCACTCTGGCCATTTAAAAATTGCCTGGGCAGCCCCGTCGGCATTCCCCGGTAGGGGCGCCTCAGGCAGTAAGCAATAAACTTACTCCTACCCAAAGAGGGGAGGCAAAGCCTGGGAGGGTAGACCTCCTAGAACTGCACAGGACCGGCAACCCCCCGGCGTAAATCCAGACCCAAAGGCCCGGACGATACCGGTTTTATTAGGCGGGGTAAAAACAAGTTAGCACAAAAAGACGATTCAACCCAGTTTCAGAATGGCTCCCCTCATGATAGTATTAATTATCCTGTTGTCGCGGTTTCACCACAAGCGGCTCGCTTAAATCGAACTCCAGGATGCAGCATTCGTTTATCGAGAAAAGCCAGCCTAACACACAATTCTCTTTATGCTTTAGTTTTCCAGTGAATAAAAGTTAATGCATATTTAGTAACGGAGATGTTGGTGTTATTCATGGAAGATGGTGACCCCTTTTTTATTCAATATTGAATTTCAGTTAGATGCGGCCAGGCACAATTAACTCAACCAAGTTACTTCTTTCAAACTGACTTTCCTCCTAACCAAACATCTAATCAACCACATAAAAAAACTATAATAATCTAGATTAACAGGCATAAGTCTAATCTAGATGCAATCGTTTGCTGCTAATTCATGCTAGTGTTTACTTACTGAATTATCTCCCTTAGTTCTTAAAAAGGGTCATAGGTGCTTCCGGGTTAAATTCCCGGTTAAGTTTAATTTTGATCTTTTCTTTTCCCCCCTTTTATTCTGTCATCTACGTATAAGATAGTTTTTCTCGGTCTTCAATAAATCTTTCTTCCGGCTATTTTTAACCTCTGTCCGCGTCTCCTACAATCCGGGGAAAGTCCGAGATCCTAAGGAATCACTTCTATTGATTTTCCGGTTTTCCTTCGCCATATTCCCCCCTCCCCCTCGAGCGAATGTATTTCGATCGCACAACATCACCGTAAAAGTGCTTTTCGAAAAAGGAAGGACGATTCATTGATTGCTATGGTAACGCGTCTTCGACTTCCGCTTGTATCTCGTGCATGCGCACAAACAACACGCAAACGATGCTGCACAGACATGCGCACTCAGTTGTTACTTAGGTGAAGCCGCCACGCATCAAAATGCAAGCCAGAGTTTCGCGTGTGGATCAAATAGACTTGAGGCACTCTAGAATTCGCAACAACCAAAACGACACATTTCCTGTATCACCGCTTTTCTTTGACTTTCGGTTGAATTATTAAAAAAAAATACGGCGTACTTTTTAAAGAGTCTTATTTACAAAAGATTTGACTAATAGCCTGAAAAGAACTACTTTCATTTACAAGCACGTTTTGTTATATATATATATATATATATATATATATATATATATGTATATATATATATTTAAATGTTGAATTAAATCAAAGATAATTGAATTATCGTTTAATAGTAATCTATCGTGATAATATAAAGCTCAATATATTGAATAGAGCAATAAATTCTAGAGGTGAAAGATGGGAATAACAAATTGTAAAGATACAATATTTATTAGAGCATCAAAAGTTCAGAGCAAGAGCCTCATATCCTTAATCCATGGATTTTCAAAAATAAACTCTTTTCATCAGAGGATAGGGAATAACCGGCAATGTAATTGTACATATTATCGGCAACATTTAACTTTGAAAATTTTACATGAAATAAAACAAAAATGGTAAAGAGTCTTATGTTGATATGAGAACGTAGAGTCAAGGAGGGAATAATAACTATTGTAATTGTACAATTTTTATTCTCATCCTTCATTTTCTGAATTTATTGCTCTATTCACTATATTGAACTTTATATTATCACGATAGATTATTTTTTAAGGATACATCACTTATCTTTAAATCTATATTCAATGTTACACAAACACACACACACGCATATATATATATATATATATATATGTACATATGTATATATATATATATATATATATATATATATATATATATATATATATATATATAAGTATGTATATAAAAAAATAAAATAATAATGTGAAAAAAAGTTTATATTGTGTTATAACTTTTTATTATTTATTTTTCTATTTATTTATTTTGTGACGTGTAGGAATATAAATTGTTCTGTAAAGAAAAATAGTGTTTTCTTGTTGATGGTATGGAGAACAAAATTTTCGACTGATCCTTCAGTCTTCATCGGTGTTTGGGGTTTGCGTGTGTACGGTGGGAGGTTTTCCCAGGCAATGAGGGGGAAAGAGTAGAAAAATCATAAATTAAATATGTGTATAAATGAGCACACGCACATACGCGTCCACACACACGTAATGGGACGTGTACATGTACATTGATACACACACACACATACACCGACACGTCCCTATGCGCGTAAGCATACATACATATATACATACACCCATTCACAAATACCTTTTTTCTTTCTCCTTTTCTTTCTCTCTTACTGTTCGATACATACACACACACACACACACACACACACATACATACATACAAACACACACACACACCATGCGATCAATCATACACATCTCTTAGCGTTGTAGCTGACTTAATTGTTTAAAATTACTACTACTGCGTTCAATTTAACCGCTTAATGAATAGTTTTTTTCCCTTATATATAAAAACATATATAAAAATATATTTATATTAGGGTATATTCTTGGAAGTAAACAAAAATAGTGATTGCAGTAGATTGATTGACTTACTAGACTAAAATCTTTCAACAATTTTTTTTTTCAGTTTTGAAGGTTAAAAGAACTTCCGAGACTATATATATATATATATATGTATACTAGTGATGAAAGATGAGAATTAAAAAATACTTATTAGAACATCAAAAGTTCAAAGCAAGCAGCTTCATATCCTTAATCCATGGATTTTTAAAAGAAAACTCTTTTCATCAGAGGATAGAGAAAAACCGACAGTGTAATGTTAAATATTATCGGCAGCATTTAACTTTGAAAATTTTACATGAAATAAAATAAAATAAAGACTAAAAGGTAAAGAGTCTTATGTTGAGATGAGAGCGTCAAGTCAGGGTGGACGCCGCCCAAAAACGCGTCAAAAATAAAAACAGCTGTTATATTGGAAATGAATGTTTGAAAAAGAATAATACTCAAATTGTTTAGGAATCCAAATGTTTTTGTTAGGAGGCTGGTGGTCCTAGTATATATATATATATATATATATATATATATATATATATATATATATATATATATATGAAAAGAGTTTATCTTTGAAAATCCTTGGATGTAGGAGATCAAGCTTCTTTCTCTGAACTTTTCATGTTCGTATAAATATTGTATCTTTACAATTTTTTTTAATTGCTTATTATTATTTTTAATAATTAATATTTCCATATAAACAATGCTTTCTAACCAAGGACAACAACTTATTACAATTTGCACCGCCATGTGCCGTCCCCATACCAAAATAAAAGACTCTCATTCGTTCATTAACATCGAACTGATAACACCAAAAAAACAAGATGAGGACTAAAAGAAAAAAAAAGAAAGGTATTTTTATATATCTTTATTTGAAATTCAGTAATTCTGAGGAGGAAGTATATCTTCGAAAATTAAATTGAAAAAAAGTTAATAAAACTAAAATGCATTGTCTGGCGTTCTAATTGCTTATTATTATTTTTAATAATTAATATTTCCATATATATATATATTTATACTTTCAAAATAGCTGTTTTTTACAAAGCCATTTTTGTATACTTTGAAGATTTATCAAAAAATACATAGTTTTATTTACAAAATGTTTTATTTACAAAATGTTTTATTTACAAAATGTTTTATTTAGGCATATGTATAAACAAAACAAAGTGGCCTACCTTTTATAAAAATAAAATGTGATTTTTTACAAAACGTTTTACACCAAAAAGCCTAAACATGCATAATTTTATTTACGAAGCAACATAAGTCAGCAAGATTCCACCCCCCCCCCCTTCACTGTTGGAGTACTGTTGTCATATTTAGGCTGGTGAGTCTCATTTAAGGGTTCTTGATAGGGTTCAGAAACGTATCTGTAATTGGATTGGCCCCTCCCTTACTTCTTTGCTGCATCCTCTCTCTCTCTCACAGACGTGATGCTGCTAGTCCCAGCAAAACTTTATGAAGTACTTACTTGGTATTGAAAAATATTAATGTACACAAAAAATTACAGAAAATAATCGAATCTCTGTTCCATTTGAGGGTTCTTGATAAGGTGCAGAAACGTATCTGTAATTGGATTGGCCCCTCCCTTACTTCTTTGCTGCACCCTCTCTCTCACAGACGTAATGTTGCTAGTCTCAGTCTTTTCTATAAATACTATTATGACATGTGTTCTTCAGAATTATGTGATCTATTCCCTGCTTCTTTTGTTCCAGCTCGTTTGACTCGTTGGTCTAGTGGTCTTCATCAATTTGCTGTTTTAATACCTCATTGTAATACAGCTTTCTATTCCAGTAGATTTTTTTCAAGTACCCCAGGCTTGTGGAACTCTCTTCCTGCTGATTGTTTTCCTTCTACCTATAGTATTCGTCTATTCAAGAACAAGGCAAATATGCACCCCCTGTCCTTGCGATAATTATATTTCGTTCTTTTTAGCTCTTTATATCAAGTGTCTTGAGGCCTTGTCTAGAGCGATTTACATATTATTATTATTATTATTATTATTATTATTATTATTATTATTATAACAACAACAACAACGACAACGACGACAACGACAACAACAACAACAACAACAACAATAATAATAATAATAATAATAATAATAATAATAACAATAACAATAACAATAATAATAATAATAATAATAATAATAATAATAATAATAATAATAATAATAATAATAATAATATTTTTTTTTAATGGTGCCGGCCTAGGCTGACACCAGACAAAATATTTGTACAGGGTCGAGGAGGATGAGAAGATCGAGCAGGGGCAGCACAAACCAGACCTCCACTGGAAAAGTGCAGAGAATGCTGTGACCTTGGGGAGGCTTATTGCCACCCAAATCCCAGAGAAGACCAAATTGTCCTTACCAGCGAGAAATCAATGGTAAGAGGCTGTTGCGATACCGCATCGTTATCGAAAAGAGGTGAAGAATACTGGAAATCTGGGGAGACTTGTTGTCCCTCATACTCCAGGAAATACCACTGGTTGTTGTCGGTGAGCAATCACTGACGATGGTCTGTGTGAGAACTCCTAGTGAGTACAAATAATAAATAATTGAAAATTAATCAAAAACTTCATTATCCATTTTATTATCTGTGATCTCATGGTTGTCTTGTCTTATGTATAGTTGAGATTATTGGTTTTTTTTTTACGGGAATGAATTGAGTATAAAAATTATAATCGACAAAAGAAAGAGAGAATACACTTTCCAGAACGTACGAAACATAATCGGATTTTTGTATCGATTTTTTTTTCAAAATAGTTTTAAAAGGATTAACAAGTTATTGTGTTTTATGAGTTTATTTGTTCGAACGCAAATAGAAACGCGTCATTGGTTGACGAAAAAAAAGAATAGGCAGAGTACTCATTACTAAGGCAATATTTTTTTACGATGTCAATACTCTATTACGAATCTAATTTCGTCCGTTTTACATGCTGGCATGTGTTGGACGACTTCAAGAAAGTGACTTCCAAACTAACCGATCTCTAGACAGATTTTTATTTATCTCTCTTTCTCTCATGTCTGACCCTGCTACATCAACTGTTCTACATCTACTAACCCAAGAACTTTCATCCATTCTTTCAATGTGACCAAACCATCGAAGTCTCCTGTTCTGCTCATATCTCCCTATACTGTCCAGATTTAATCTTCCTCTGAGGTCCACAGATCTAAGCTTGTCTTTAAGACTTACATTACACATCCATTGTATCATTCTCATATAATTTCTCTCCATGCAACGCATGTCCTCAACCCTCACTAGCCACGTTTCACTTCTATACATCACAGTACGTACACATGCCTGATAGACTCTTCCCTTGGTCGACATATATTATTAAAAAGTTATGGTGTTTTTCAAGTTTGTCTGCTCCTACGCAAATAGAAGCCTGTGATTGGTTGACAAAAAAGGAATAGGCAGAATACACATTACTAAGGCAATAGTTTTTACGATGTCAATACTCTATTACGAATCTCATGTAAATCTAAATGATTTTTAAACTGGATACGTGTTTGTGTTTTTTTTTGTTCGGTCCATACGCAAATAGAAACTGGTTGATAAAAAAGGAATAAGCAGAATACACATCACTAAGGACGTAGTTTTTTACAATGTCAATACGCGAGTTGGAACTTCACATAAGTCTACAGGGCTTTCCAAACTAGATACGTGTTTTAAGAGTTTGTATGTTCGTACATTACATAAACTCTGGAGCCGACGAACCAAGATCCCGTTGAAGACTAGACTCCGTCTCTATAACGCGTACTGCGCGTCCATCATGCTCTACAATAGCAACAGCTGGGCAATAACAAAAGCCATGCTTGACAAGCTGGATGCGTGCCACCGCAGACACCTCCGTTCCATCACATGTCACTGCTGGCCGAAAAAACTTATCAGCAACAAGGCACTATACGAGCTGTGCAACGAAAAACCCCTCTCCACAAAGGTCGCTGAACAAAGATGGTCTATGTTAGGCCATGCCCTACGAATAGACCCTGACACTCCCGCACAGAGGGCACTAGACTTTGCCGTTACTGGCTCGCAAGCCTACCAACCGCGACTAGGACGGCACTGCACAAATCTGCTGGGCACACTACGTGCTGACCTCAAGCAGGCGGGACTAGGACCACTACGTACAGCGAAACAACTTCATTGCCTACGACAACTTGCGCATGACAAGGCCAGATAGTCTGGGACTAGCATGGAGGACTGATTGCAGCTACGGGATGTCATTTGACTACCGTAGCCGCAGAACATAGTTTTTAATAAATAAATAATGTTCGTACACAACTAAAACATAGGATTTGTTGACAAAACATAATAGACAGAATACACATTACTAACGAAATAGGTCCTGGGTATGACCTTAAAAGACATCAAGTGGTGAGGCCCCCACTTGGGTGCTGTGGGGAATGTAGAGTTGCCCCTTAGTTGCCATTGCTCCCAGGTCCATTCTGGTCCAGAGTGGTAGTACCTGTAAGGGCCCCATCTATGGGTCAAATAGAACCTACTAATGCTTCCAGATCAAGCTGTCTGAAGTTATTGACTTCCTGACTCAAAATGCACCAAACATTGATGTTTTATTGTTTGCAAAACTCAATCATGTTCTGCAAAATCCAAAACAAAAGATAAAGTTCTCTGAACGTGACATTTTCTTCCAATCGCATTCTTTGTATAAATTTGAAAACTTTTCCGTTTTGAAATAAAGTTTACCAACCGACTGAAAATGGCCGTATTTGAACGACCGAAATATCTCGGTAGAACTTTACAACATGAGTTTTTGAGTTTATTTTTGTTAGTTGTTGAATTGCTGATCCGTTATCCCATTTTTATTTTTACATATTGTCTGAAACATTGTTTCTTTTTTCTCATATATATATATATATATATATATATATATATATATATATATATATATATATATATATATATATATATATATAAACTGGCTCTAAACTGTTGATTATAAAAGATACCAGCTCCGTTGTTAGCTTCGTATCCAAATGACCTAAATAGACATCTGAAGGTTAATTGATGTAACTTTAGAAAGTAAAAAAATTACCCTCAAGTGAATTCGAATTTTTATAAATAAATTATAGAACTTATTAACTATTTTAAGAAATATTACTGAATTAAAATTTATAAATGTCCACACAACTTTTAGGATGTACTAGCTCTGAACGAAAAATTCATATAACATAACGCTATTTTATTTATGTACTCTCTCTACCATTTTTCTTTTTAAATCCCTCGTTTTTTTTGTTTTTTTTAAATCCCTCGATACAGCATTTGTTAAGAGAGGGCGAAACCGGTCGACTGGCATTTTTTTTTCTTGATTAACTTTTAATCATTAACAATAGAATTCGTCTTCCCTTCATGCTTGCGATAATAAAATTTTGTACTCCCCCCAAAATCATGATATATATATATATATATATATATATATATATAATTATTTAATAATAAATATGTAATTATTAGGTATATACGTTTAATTCTAACGGAGTTATCAGTGTGGAAGATAACTGCGCAACCGGTCGCAGGATTCGAACCCCTGACACGAGTTATGTTTAACTTATTTTCCGGCGCTCAAACCAAATGACCAATTTAACAACTATGCGACAAGCCGAGAAATACATACTATTAATACAATTAAGCGGACAATATAGTCAGCCGTCTTAACAGTGTTCAACAGATTACCTTTGGTTTAGGTTTTTAGAAACAAAACCAACAGAGTGCTCAACTTTACTTAATTATACTAACATAATATTATTTACTAATTGTGTTACAGAAGAGCGAAGCAACAGGATTCTATTAGTTTCAAGCAAGGTGAGGTCTAAAAAAACGAGGCGCTATGCGTCGTTCGGTTTACTTGTTAGGTAAACAAACCGCCATGGGCTATCTTTAGCCATGTTTTATTATTTTTTTTAAATCAATATATATTTATATATATCTAGCTGGCACTTCTGCATTTCAACCGTCACTTGGACTTTATTTGCTTTCCTCTTTTGAAGGCAGGGGCAGGCAACCAACCGGAAGTAACCGAATTAGATGTTTTTATTTAAAATGACAATATTAACAGCGAAGAATAATAACAGCGAACAATGATTCGTTATTGAATCTGAAAATATTTTATTTAAAAATGTAAAAATTTATAAAAATAATAAAAATATGTTTTTTTTATTGTATAAATTAAAACTTTCTCAAAATAGTCAACAGTGATCTTTTAAAACGAAAATGTATCATTTTAATGAATAGTCAGTGATTTTTTTTTATTGTGTGAATTAAAATTTTATCAAAATAGTCAATAGTTATCTTTTAAAACGAAAATGCATCATTTTAATGATTAGTCAGTGATTTTCTTTCATTGTAGGAATTAAATTTTTATCAAAATAGTCAATAGTGATGTTTTAAAACGAACATGTATCATTTTAATGAATAGTCAGTGATTTTCTTTCATTGTAGCAATTAAAATTTTATCAAAATAGTCAATAGTGATCTTTTAAAACGAAAATGTATCATTTTAATGAATAGTCAGTGATTTTCTTTCATTGTACGAATTAAAATTTTATCAAAATAGTCAACAGTGATCTTTTAAAACGAAAATTTATCATTTTAATGAATAGTCAGTGATTTTTTTTTATTGTGTGAATTCAAATTTTATCAAAATAGTCAA
>OY744553.1:44841526-44851526 GCA_963556195.1 Sepiola atlantica | reverse complement strand
TTGATGATTGTTCTCTTTTAAAGCATTGTTGAAATATGAAATTTATTTATTTTAATTTTATTTTCATCTCAAAAGTTTTCGGCAATAGACGCCCTTATGAAAGAAAATAGATGTTTCGCATTTTTAAAGTCATTTTTTCTGGTATTTTTTCCTTAAACCAACGAGATGTTTTGGAAGACATTTTTGGGAAGTTCTTTTTTGAAGCATTGTTGAAATATGAAATTTGAAATATGAAAAAAAAAGCCATACAATCACTTTTTTTTTAATTCACATTTCATTTTAATCTCAAAAGATTTAGGCAATAGACTCCCTTATGAAAGAAAATAGTTGGTTGATATTTTTTAAAGTAATTTTTCTGAATGTTCTTCTCTTAAACCGGCGAGATGTTTTGTTAAGAGGAAGACATTTTTCTTAGAGAAAAACGGGTTGATGATCCTTCTGTTTTGAAGCATTGTTGAAATATGACATTTGAAATATGAAAAAGAAAGCCAATTTTTATTTTTATCTTATTTTCATCTCAAACATGCGAGATGTTTCGGAATACATTTTTTTGGAAGTTCTTTTTTGAAGCATTGTTGAAATGTAAAATTTGAAATATGAAAAAGAAAGCCATACAATCCAATTTTTTATTCACATTTCATTTTCATCTCAAATATTTACGGCAATAGACGCCCTTATGAAAGACAATAGATGTTTCGTATTTCTAAAGTCATTTTTTGCTGGTTGTTTTTTCTTAAACCGGCGAGATGTTTTGTTAAAAGGAAGACATCTTTCTTAGACAAAAACGGCTTGATGATCGTTCTTTTTGAAGCATTGTTGACATTGCTAGTGGACTCCTTTACACCTGACATTATCCTGTATCTCTACAAAGCCACCATCCGCCCATGCATGGAGTATTGTTGCCACATCTGGGCTGGTGCATCATCTACTAGTCTCTCCCTCCTTGACAAAGTCCAAAAAAGAGTCGTCAACCTAATAGGTCCCTCACTGTCAGTTAAGCTCCAGCCCCTGTCCCATCGCCGCAATGTAGCATCCTTATGTTTGTTTTACAAATACTTCAATGGATTATGCTCCGATGAGTTGGCTACTCTGGTGCCCCCTCGACGTAAATTCACTAGACTAACTCGACATTCTACTAAATCTCATTCATTCACTGTGGAGGTCCCCAGATGCCGGAGAGCATTCTACTCAAATAGCTTCTTTCCTCGTGCTGCTGGCCTCTGGAACTCCCTCCCTGCCCCCTGTTTCCCTGACAGTACTGACATGCAGAAGTTTAAAACTAATGTAAACAGACATCTCGCTGCTCAGATCCCAATTTAAGCTGAACCACCAATCCTTCTCCCCTTTTCCTTTTTATCAGTAGCCCCTTACGTTTACAGTGGCGGCCTGCCTTGTTTGGGGTGAATCATGTAAAAAAAAAAATTTTTTTTAATTTTAATATTTTTGTTCATAATCTTTTTAGTATTTTGAAGATCACAACTTCAACTGTCTTTTGTTTAAATTTGAAATATTAAAAAAAAATAAAGACGCTAGAAGCCATACAATGCAATCTTTTTAAGAAAGTTTTTATCTTGAAAATTTTCGGCGGTATTCGTGTTTATCTATATATGAATGTAATAAGTAAATATTGAATTTTCATCTTTTGGATCCGGTAATTTAACGAGCGTCTGGGCAGCATAAGTGATGCTTCGACGCCCGGCCGGACACGGGCCGACGACTCTCCCTTTTGCGCGATGCTGTTGATCGGTGCCATTATTCGCCAAGTTTACCCCCTCGACAATTGACAAGTAGAACCTCTTGATAGAACGCGCCCGGTGGCAGTGGCGGAGGGAGGTACGACAACGGACAACTCTTCAGCCGTGAGCAGCAGCAGGAGCAGCAGCCTCTTAATGATCTACTTCGCTAATCTTCTCTCTCTCTCGCTTTCTTTCTTTCTTTCTTTCTTTCTCCTCCCTACCTCTCTCTCGCTCTCTCGAGCTCTTTCTTCGGCATGTTTAATTTAAACGAACTGGTGCGAGCTGCCAATTCTTTGAGTATTACAAGTGATATCACAGTTGGACTGTATTAAACACTAATTAGCTATATAGCATATGATCGCAAAAGTCAATATATATAAACAGGACCGGCTGGACAGTTATAACAGTGGCTCTCCTAAAATGTGGGAGGGCCGGTTAAACACATGCATATATAACTTCATTATTGATGACCGTAAAGTGGGGGGAGCCAAGTCAAAAAGTGTGTGGGCGGGCTTGAGCCCCCCCCTCCTGTGCCACCGTCCATGATATATATATATATTATATATAATATATATATTATATATATATATTATATATATACTATTTATATATTATATATATATAGGAAGAGGCTATTTTGCCGGTCCCGGCAAAATAACGACCCCCTCATTATTTTGCCGGCTTATGTTTTTTTTCTTGAGCCCCCCCCCCCCTCCTGTGCCGCCGTCCATGATAAATATATATATATATATATTATATATAATATATATATATTATATATATATATTATATATATACATACTATTTATATATTATATATATATAGGAAGAGGCTATTTTGCCGGTCCCGGCAAAATAACGACCCCCCGTTATTTTGCCGGCTAATGTTTTTTTAACGTAACTGTTATCGTCTTGTGAAAGAAAGGGCAATAAAATAAATAAGGGCAAATATTTAATAACAATTTATTTTCATCGTCATCATCAGTTGTTATTCTGTCGGTTATTTTAATCTTTTGAATATAAAAGAAATATCTGCTTTTAATACAAAAAAAAAACATTAAAAGTAAGAATTAATTAAATGAACGAAAATATTACAGACAATTAGATTCTTTAGTCGGATTTAGAAGTAATTTGCGTCGGATAAAAAATGTTTTAGTTATTTAAGAAAAAAAAAATAGTTTTCATTCATTGATATAAAAAATAAATTACTCTTGTTAAGAAATCTGATTATTAAAATAATTACAGATAAGTCCCTAAAGAAATTAAATCAGATATAATTTTTTAAATTTCAGTTTTATAAACAGTCTAAACAGCAATTTTAAAACTGATTTTTCACTATCTTTTAAGATAAATTTTAGGACTATTTCTCATCATTTCACTAAATTAACCATTAAATTGAATGTTTTTCTTGCGATAAAATAACAACAGTAGTAATTGTCACTAATTTACACTGCTACATGTAACGACGAATTTAAATGCAAAGTTGAATTGTTTTACAAACAAACATTGTGAGGTAATCCGGTAGTTATATTAAAAATAAAGTAGACCAAAACGGAGTTCAAAGCGAATTATTTGTACTTAAAAACATAATTTGTATTTTTTTTACAATACGTAAATGCATTTAAATGAATATAGAAATTCATCGTAGTTACTTGGTCTCTTCATTATCTTCGTTTAATTATTTCTTTTTTATTGGAAAAATGTTGAAATAAAAATTATCTTTTTTTACGCCGAGTAGATAGAAACAAAAACATAAGTATTAAAGATTTGTTTATTTTTTCAGTTTCATTATCTTCGTTTAATTATTTCTTTTTTATTGGAAAAATGGTGAAATAAAACTAAAAAAGGTTGACTCGTGAAATCTTCACTGTAACTGTAACAGTAAGGTTAACTAAACATGAGCCGGCAAAATAACGAACCCCTCGTTATTTTGCCGGTCCCGGCAGAATAGCCTATTAGATATATATATATATATATATATATATATATATATATATATATATATATATATATATATTGGGTTGAAACGTTGATGAATATATCTGAAGGCGTCTAACTTCCTATAAATCAAAACATTCTAAGACAGACGAGCATCGCATAAAGACGAGCATTAAAACTTGATTACTTGAACCACAAGGGAAGCGCAGAAATAATTCATTAGAAGTTTTTTAGGGGGTTGAACGATCGTCTAAGTTAGATAAGCGATGCGCAATGGACGTTCACGACAATTCTTTGCAGAATATGTGATTGTACATTATTGGTTTTCTTCTTTCTTTCTATTTCTTTTTTCTTCCATCTCTCCTGAACCCCATACAAGTCTAATAATATTCCATGAAAAATGCCAGTATACTGAAATCATATGCCCTTAATGGGGTTAAGATGAAAATTCATATACACTAAATGTACAAAAGCAAGGAAATTCCCAAATTTTGACACTTTTATTGTCATTAAGGGTATGACTACATATCAACCAAACTATTTCATTATAACATCACTACAGAATAAATCTCTATGCATGAGTGGATGGAGTGTGTGAGGTGCGCTGAAGAAAAATTCCTACCAGTAAAATACATAGCCCTGTTGTGCTCGCATACCCTTAATGACAATAAAAGTGTAAAAATTTGGGAATTTCCTTGCTTTTGTACATTTAGTGTATATGAATTTTCATCTTAACCCTATTAAGGGCATATGATTTCAGTATACTGGTATTTTTCATGGAATGTTACTACTTTTGTAAAAGCTATGCCTCTACAATGCCTTCTTATAACTGATATAGTTGGTAGTTTGACTAATCAAGGTATATGGTAAACTGAAATTAAAATGCCATAAACTAGACACTAGAACCTCTATCTTTGCCAAAAAATCAGCTGAATCCATCAAATGGTCGATAAGATATAGAATAAAGTGTATGAATACTGGTCATTTTAAAGTTTTTTTTGGAATTCTCTGGAAAACTAAGGTATATGGTAAATTGAAATTAAAATTCCATCAACTAGACCCTAGAACCTCTATCTCTGCCAAAACATCAGCTGAATCCATCAAATAGTTGAGATACAGGGTGGCACATACAGGGTGGTACGTACACACAGATAACATGATTTCATGATTTAACTTTCTGGATCTCTGGGTTGCCTTGACTAATGATGCTGAAATTCTACACACGTATAGAACCTATCAAATAAAAAATTTGTGCAAAGTTTTAACTAATTTGGTTTATTGGTTTTTGAGTTATGATTGATCAAAGAAATGAGATTTCCAGCATAGGCCATTTGTGAAGTCTATCAAGGGATAGAGCGCTCTCGCGCCTCCCTTGATAAACCGAACAGTCAAAATCCTGATGGCTAAAAGACGTCTTAAGAAAATTGACAACTTTAACACGAACATAATTCATTCGTCTGACAACGTTGTTTGGAATTCCGTGAAAATGTCAAATTTGACAGAAGTTTTTAGATTCTTCTTCTTTGCGTGTCTTATTAGTTAGAGGGTCAGCTAATTAACTGGGGACCGGCGTTCAATCCTCGCTAGTTCTTATCAATCCTCATCTAAAAAAATCTGAATCAT
The DNA here is from genome assembly GCA_963556195.1 of Sepiola atlantica. Lineage (NCBI taxonomy): Eukaryota > Metazoa > Mollusca > Cephalopoda > Sepiida > Sepiolidae > Sepiola > Sepiola atlantica. The sequence continues at coordinate 44,846,229 of OY744553.1, read as the reverse complement.
ATCATCAGGAATATGAGTCCTCCGTTTCTTCTTTTTTTTCTTTTTTCCTTTTTCTTCTTCTTTTTCTTTTTCTTCTTTTTCTTCTTTTTCTTTTTTTTCTTTTCTTCTTCGTTTCTCTTCTTTTTCTTTTTTTTCTTCTTCTTTTTCTTCTTTTTCTTGAACTTTTCCTTTTTCTCCTTCTTTTTCTTCTTTTTCTTCATCTTTTTCTTCATCTTTTTCTTTTTCTTCTTCTTTTTTCTTCTTCTTCTTTTTTCTTCTTCTTCTTCTTCTTTTTCTTATTTTTTCTTCTTTTTCTTCTTTTTTCTTCACTTTCTTCTTCTTCTTCTTCCTCTTCTTTGTCTTCTTTTTCTTCTTTTGCTGATTTTTTTCTTCTGTTTCTTCTTTTTCTTCTTCTTTTTTGCGTGTCTTTTAAGTATGTGGTCATACGACAGTTTCCCTTCCCACTTGTTTACGCAGTCATGTGCATTATTTTTCTACTCTGCACATGTTAGGCAGTTGGGTGCAGTGTTGCATCGTATGGTTCTCCTCTCTACATTCGCAGATGGTTGGGTCAGTTTTGTAACACCATCTCGTCATAGCAACTTTTGATCGCCCCTTTCCCGTTCAGAAAAGACTTGTAACAGGAGCCGTCATGGTTGGAACAGAGATAGATAGATAGATAGATAGATAGAGAGATAGAGAGAGAGATAGAGAGAGAGAGAGATAGAGAGAGAGAGAGAGAAAGAGAGAGAGAAAAATAGAAACAGGGAGCAGCAAGATAATTCCAAAAACTTGCGGCTCGAAAAAAGCTATTAGAGTATAAAATATGTCGGCATCTAGAGATGTCTACAATGAAGGGGTAGGATTTTGCTGCGAGTCAGGTGTGTCGGAAATATTTTTGTTGAGGGGGCAGGACTAGTGCAATAAGATTATCGAAACACATTCCGTGGAAGTACTTGTAAGACAAGCACAGAGGTGCAACAATGCGGCGATGTGACAGGGACTGGAGCTTGGAAGACAGTGCGGTATTTATTAAGTTAAATACTGTTTTTGGCACCCAGTCTAAGAGGCAGAGGGTAGCTGTTGTTGAACCTGCCAAGATGTGGCAACACTACTTTAGGCATTGGGCGAATGGTGCCCATATATGGATATGGGTTACTGGCAGGTGTAAGAAGTTTTTTCCCCGGTAGTGGTGTTGCATACCCCTCTACTTGGGGCCGCGGCTTTTCTCGTTTCGTATACTCGTCCCGGAATGGGCCGTGGCAGTCCTCGTTTAATACTCGTCATTTTAACTTTTTCCCTCGCCGCGTAGAGGGTCGCCGTCTCCATGTCGTCCAGTGGTCGAACTCCCTCATCCCTCCTCCGCCGCGAACCACGCCGCTGCAACAAAAGCTCCATGATCGGGTCGGAAGACACACAATATTTTTTAATTTAATTCTTTTCATTACAAGCGTTAGTTATTTAATCAGCTGGGAGATATTCACCAACGTCGAGAGAGAGAGAGCGAGCAAATTACTACTTTATCGTAGTTATTTATCCAATAAGTCTTAACCATTCGTGGGGGGGGGGAAGAGATCTTTCATTGTATTTTCTTAGGGAATAATTCCCCTATGTAAGTTGCTTGGCTACATGGTAAAATCACGTCTCATAGGTTCGCCCCCAAAAACTCGCTTCTCCCGAAGAACGAGTGACGTCACGGATCCCTCTGTTTCCCACACAAAGGCCCGTGACGTCACAGAGCCTATCGCAGGTGTACATTGACCCTTTATCTGGGGTCTCGTCACGCGGTGACCTTGTCACACCTGTGATTTCCGACTGTGAAAACAGGTCCTATTCTGCACTCGACTGCCGGGTCCATCCCGCGCTAATTCGCGCAAGTCAAACCAACGATTTCCAACAGATACGTCCATTCCCATAGGGCCATTATCCAACAGTGAGAACATATATTCTTTGCAGCATACTTGTCAGTATCTTCCATGTACTTAGGCTGATATCGGCAATCGGTTGTTGGAAAGGTTATTTATAATTTTTAAAGCAAAGGATCTCTGTCTTCGTAGTATTAAATGTCACCATTCATTTTTGTCCTATTCTTCTGCAGACTTGAGTCAGTTTTCTAACGATTCAGCCATTGCCTTGGATATGTGTGCATTTGTTTTGTCCGAATTTCGGGAATAGAGTCTCATCAGGAAATATACTCATCTTTGAAAGTTATGTATCTTCCTACCACGGACACAATCCATTGGCTTAGGGTCCAAATGGCCATCGGTCTCTGAAGCACACAAAACCAACTGACCTTTCTCTAACCATTCTGCTGGACTATGTAGTAAAAAGTAGATCTTGGGTTTACTTTCGGCAGCCTCGTAATTCTCGCTTTCACTTATTTTGTCTTTTAGTCCTCACATTTGATCAGCAATGTTTCTTACAAAGGGGGAAGAATTGCTGGTTTGCATATGTATGCATTTGTTTTACCCGCATTTCGGGAATAGAGCCTGGTGTCATCATGAAAATATACTCATTTTTTAAAGTTATTTATCTCCCTACCTCGCTTCCCTTATTTAGTCCTTTAGCCCTTAGATTTGATGAGCGATGTTTCTGGCAAAAGGGGGAAGAATTGCTGTTTTCTGTGTTGGAATCTACCCATCTAACACTTATCGTTGACTAGTTTTTGACTTTTAAGTAGTTTTTTTTAGCTCCTTATGTTGGATAGCCCTTTAGTAATTCATACCTTCGTATCTTCTCAGTTTGCTCTGTCGTCTAGTGGTTGAGTACTTTCTTCGCCTCTGCACTGTAGTGGCCATCTCAGTGAGCTGTCTGTAACAAAAGACCGTTCTCGCTTCATAAGACAACAATCTTTTCATTCTAATTACTTTTTTTATTCAGCGTCAAATTCTATTGCCGTGGAGGTGTTTTGCTATCGTTGAGAGAGAGAGAGAGAGAGAGAGAGAGAGAGAGAGATTTACGAATATCGTAGTTAGATTATTAATGTATTCCTAACTATTCCTATAGAGAGGGGGGACGATTCTTGCGCCTGTCTTCCCTTTAGGGAATATTCCGTATCCCTACATTAAAATCGCACGTCTTAACAGTTTGCCCTCTGGAAACAGACCGGCTCAAATTCGCTTCTCGCGAGAGCGAGTGACGTCATAGATCCCTTTGTTTCCCACGCAGGGCCCGCGAGTCTCAGAGCCCTTCGCAGCTGCAGCTGACCCTCTGAACTCAAGTCCCATCACTCGGTAACCTTGTCATGTCTGCCAGCCCCGAGTGTGAGAACAAGCCTTGTTCTGCACTCGACTGCCCCGCGTTAATTCGCGCAAGTCAAACCCGACTTCCACAGATGCGTCCATCTTGCACAGGGCCATTATCTAACACTCTCATAAAGGTTTCCATAATCCCACAAGTTACGTCCGTCATTATATAACACTTGCATCAAGTGGCTTCATGCCTTGTCTGGAGCGTTTTCTAAATATATAAAAAAAGAAAACGAAATTATCATTGTAACGTATCTCAAAATAAAACTTTGCTAATTGTTTTAAACTCGGGTTGTAATTTTGTTTATAGGGAGAACCCTTTTGTTACGATACGGAGAGAGACAACGCGATTGACACCGCAACCGGTTTCGGAATCGTACACTGACTTTAGACGAAGACAACACACGGACGATCATCGCCTTTGCAGGTGATGCACACAGATGCAGCTTAACAAAGAACCAAACCAAACACTATGAATTAATATTGAAGATAGTAAGAAATGAAACATATAAAATTTTACAAAAAAATACTAGATTAGCCGCTGAAAAACATTCAAGAGTTGATATGTCGTGTCGCAAAACAAAACAAGCGAATCAAATATCATCAATAAATATTTGCATATATTGAGAACTCTGATGCTAATATAGTGCACACATAATTGGCTTCGGTACTGAATGCCTCGAAAATGTGGACACCCCGTAAGACAACAAATCAAAACCAAACATCGTGAATAAATATTTCTAGATATTGAGAGGATGAATAATATTAACTTTTACCAAAACCACTAGATTCTCCATTGAATAACCTAAAAAAGTAGAGTCACCATAAACGCAAACAACCAAATTAAACCAAACACAATGAATACCAGTTTGAAGATATAAAAAAAGAAATTGAAACATGCAAGCTTTTACCAAAGAGACTGAATTCGCGACTGAAAAACCCTCAAAAAGGTTAATATGCCGTGAGAGCCAGTGTCCTCGAGAATTTCCTCCATTTTTTTTTTAACAAAATCGACAATGGTGAATTACTCCTCGTCATTTTGCTGCAAATATTTAACAACTTCCGGAAATGCCTGCTTTCTCTCTGAATCCTCTGGTCCACCAAGGTTTGCGTGTAAGAATTTTCGGTAATAGACTGTATGACCTATCTCCAATTTCTTTGAAAATCTTTGTTTTCGGTGTTTATTTGATTATAAATTTTAAATCGAATTCAGATGTTTCAAATTGAATCCGTTGTCTTCGTCAGGTGGCAATTCCTCAATCTCCGAAGAGGAATTAAAAAAAAATGTACCGCTTGGAAGTTTAATTACGGCCGTCGACAAAATAAAAAAAAACTAGATTAGCGAAGTAGAACGAATACAAATAATAAAAAAGATACGAAAAATTATCTAAAAAATAACACCCCCGCCCTATAAAAAAATGAAGACGAGAAACAAAAACAAAAAAAAAGAACAGCGAATAACAAATTTTAGCAGTA
>OY744553.1:44834026-44839026 GCA_963556195.1 Sepiola atlantica | reverse complement strand
CCTACCCTAACCCAAACCCTAACTCTAAACCCTAAACCCTAACCATAACCCTAACCCCTAAACCCTAACCCCAACCTTAACATTAACCCTAACCTTAACCCTAATCCTAACGGTAACCTTAACCCTAACCCTAACCCTAAACCATAAAACCTAACCTTTAACTCTAAACCATAACCCTAAACCTAACCCCAACCGTAACCCTAACTCTAACCCCAACTCTAACTCTAACCCTAAACCCTAACCCTAACCTTAAACCTTAACCCTAAACCCTAAACCATAACCCTAACCCATAACCCTTACCCTAACCCTACCCCTTACTCTAACCCTAAACCTAAACTTAACCCTAAACCCTTATCCTAACACTAAACCCTAAACTCTAACACTAACCCTTAACCCTAAACCATAACCCTAACCCTAACCCTAAACCCTTAACCCTTAACCCTTAACCCTTACTCTAACACTAACCTTAACGACGGGGTCAAAGTTAGCGCGGGTCCTAATGTAACAAAGCACCAACTTCTCACACCTGTCAGTGCCTACAAAGTTACCGTTCTCCCGTGCATGGATTATTGTTTCCATATCTGGGTTGGTGCAACAACCACTTGCTCTTCCTTTTGCACAGGGTAACTCCAGTCCTTATTGCATCCCACTGTTTGTTTTACAAGTACTTCCACGGAATGTGCCCCGATGAACTTGCCGCAGTTGTAATCTGTCAACGTAAATACCCCCACCCGGCCCGATTAGCAACAAAATCACACACCCAACCAGCAGCAAAATTCCACCCCTTCACTGTAGAGGTCTCTAGATGCTGGATGATTATATACCCTGATAGCTTCTTTTCTTCAGACTCCTAACGTTTGGGATAAACCCATGCTCCCCGTGTCCCCTAAATGTACAAACATGCAATGTGAACAAACATCTTGCTGTCCAACTCCGTGCAAGGGTTTCCCCGATAAATCTGGCCCTTATCACAGTAGTCCCTTACGTTTCAGTTAGAATTTCATTGTTTAGGGTGAACAAACTAACACTTTCCTATACTTTGGCTGGCATTACGGAGCCAGGTTCCCCCTCCCCTGTATTTGTCGTCTAATCAGCACTCTCCAGCTCGCTATTTACCTGTTGGCTGATTTTACACCTGTTTCTTAGTTTATAAATGTAAGAGTTTAAAAAAAAATAGATATGAACTTGTTTTTTAAGAAGTTCGACACTGTTTGCTTTTTTGTTGTTGTTAGCCGAAAATTGTTTTTAATTGAAAGCAATTACACTCGTCTGGGACCTAAAGAATTGTATCGCACTAATTGCAAGAATTTGATCAATTTTCAGCTGCTCATTTTAAAAAAAAATATGTTGCCTAACGGAAAAATGGTTTTCTCAAAGAATTGATTTTTTTATTTACATTTTTATTTATTTAAATTTACCCCCCCCCCCACACACACAGTTTCGAATCGCATGACCGGTAGTAAATAGTCATATCTCTATGCTGATGAGTCCCGATTATTAAGGACGAAACCTATACGTACATAGATAATAAACAATAACAAATATTTATTATTATTTGTCGCTCCTCGAAAAAGTAGAGCACTGTAAGTGTAGTATTAACACAGCATGACGTCACTAGCTTTAAATGCATCGTTCCTTTCATTAAAAAAAGTAGAACGCTCTCAGACGTCAAGCCGCTGATAAAGTGTTATAATTATCACATTTATTCGCTATTCAAAATTGGCCGAGTGGTTAAGGCGTTGGATTTTAGTTGCAAAATACTCGTGATCCGGGGTTTCGAATCGCATGACCGGTAGTGAATAGTCATATCTTTATGCTGATGGGTCCCGATTATTAAGGACGAAACGTATACGTACATAGATATTAAACAATAACAAATATTATATATATATATATATATATATATATATATATATATATGTATATATATATAAAGTGGTGAACTAAAAGCGAAGTTTTAGGAAAGGTAAAAACTTATTGTGAAAAGTATACAGCTCAATATCCAGGATAGAGCAGATAGATATTTTTACTTTTTCACATTTTAAATTTTGGCCTTTGCCAACTTATCTATCCCAGCGACTTCCTCTGATGATAAGATTTTGATCTTTGAAAAGCCTGGCTTAAGGAAAAATTTAACTTGAATAAATTGCCTTTTTGCGGAATATACTTTGCTCTGAGCAACTGAATAGAAATACGATTTGACTTTTGCTTTTCTAATTCCTTTTCATCCTTCTACACATATATATATATATATATATATATATATATATATATATATATATATATATATATATAATGTAAGTCTGGCACTTTTTTTTTTCTTTCTAGCAACTGACTCTCATAATTGTCTTCAGGTGGAGGGTTGGGCTTGTTAATACATGTCTGCTGCAGAAAATGGACTAAAAACCCCATACGGAGCCTACATCCGACAATTGGACAGGAGTACGCGAAGGTTTATCCGAAAGATCGAAGAGATAAAAAAAGACTCTGCAGCCAAGCGAGTTCTAGAGAACAGCATCCGTCAATTCCCGTGCTTCCTGTACTCCCTTTCTCTCTCTCCCCCCACCCCCGCCTCTCTCTCTCTCACCCAACTCGTTCACTGCAGCCGAATGTGGGTGTCCAAAACTGTTAGATAAACAAGCCGAAATTGAGAACGGACAGACCCTACTGCTTAGCCAGTTCGAGAAATACGCTTCCGTCAATTCCGGTGCTTCTGCTGCGTCCTTTCACACCTCACTCGTTCACCGCAACTGAGAACGAGTGTCCAAAAATGATTTATAAACTAGACCAAATTTAGATCAACAGAGTCTGTTACCTAGCAAGTTCGAGAGATTAAGTTTCGTCAATTCCTGTGCTTCTTATGCCGCCCCTCTCACCCATTCGTTCACCTCAGCCGAGAGTGGGTGTCCAAAATGGTTTCATAAACTAGCCCAAGTTGAGATTGAACAGAGTCTACTGGATAGCAAGTTCAAGATATCAACTTCCGTATATTCCCCCCTCTCTCTCTCTCTCGTTCTCTCTCTTTCTCTCTCTCTTTCTCTCTCTCGTTCTCTCTTTTTCTCTCTCTCTCTTTCTCTCTCGCTCTCTCTTTCTCCCTCGCTCACTCTTTCTCGCTCTCTCTTTCTCGCTCTCTCTTTCTCTCTCTCTCTTTCTCTCTCTCTTTCTCTCTCTCTCTCTCGTCCTCTCTCTCTTTCTCTCTCTCTCTCTCTCTCGTTCTCTCTTTTTCTCTCTCTCTCTTTCTCTCTCGCTCTCTCTTTCTCCCTCGCTCACTCTCTCTCTCGCTCTCTCTTTCTCGCTCTCTCTTTCTCTCTCTTTCTCTCTCTCTCTCTTACTCTCTCTCTTTCTCTCTCTCTCGTTCTCTCTCTCTTTCTCTCTTTCTCGTTCTCTCTCTTTCTCTCTCTCTCTTTCTCCCCCGCTCTCTCTCGCTCTCTCTTTCTCTCTCTCTCTTTCTCTCTCTTTCTCTCTCTCTCTTTCTCTCTCTCTCTCTTTCTCTCTCGCTCTCTCTCTCGCTCTCTCTTTCTCTCTCTCTCTTTCTCTCTCTCTCTCTCTCTCTCTCACACACACATTACTCGTCCACTCCAACTTAACAATAAAAATGTATCATTATGTTTTTATACAACACTGTTAGTCACCATTCTTTAAACACAGCAATAATGCAATATTATTAACATACAATAAAAAAAAGTTAGTTTAAAAAGCTACGATTAGAACGTGAATTGTCACAGGCAGGTGATATGTTATCTGACAATTTTATTCCACAGATCTCGTGCGGTAGCTTTCTCTTCCGTCTATTATTTTTGGGGAAACGGTCAAATTCTTTTATCGCCAAGATTGTTTGTAATTGACGATAATTACAAACGTCTGCGACTAAACGATGATTTCTCTTCAGACTGGTTGAATCTCATCACTTTTCACCTGTCTGTTTCAAAAAAAAAAATGATGAAGACAATTATTGGATGATGGGGAGTTTAGTCGTGAAATCGGATTTTCTTATTTATTTTGTATTTCATGATGATGATGATGATAATGATGCTGCTGCTGCTGATGATGATGATGATGATGATGATGATCATCATCATCATCATCATCATCAGCAGCAGCAGCAGCCGCAGATGTTTTCTCGAGTGCCTGTAAAGACCAACCCGAAGTTTATTGTCACTACAATTCAGCCAAACAGTCGACAAAGGGGGTGGTCCCATCGAACACGAACATCTTGCACGTTTCTTAGGTGCAGAAAAAAAGGATGAAGACCACTAGACCAACGAGTTAAACGAGCTGGAACAAAGGAAGCAGGGAATAGATCACACAATTCTGAAGAATACATGCCATAATAGTACTTATAAGAAAGCTGTATTACAATGAGGTATCTAAACAGCGAATTAATGGAGACCACTAGACTAACGAGTCACACGAGCTGGAACAAAGGAAGCAGGGAATAGATCACACAATTCTGAAGAATACATGCCATAATAGTACTTATAAGAAAGGCTGAAACAAGCAACATCACGTCTGTGAGAGAAAGAGGGTGTAAAGAAAAGAAAGGATGTGGTCAATCAAATTACAGATACGTTTCTGCACCTTATCAAGAACCCTCAAATGGGACGGAGATTCACCAGCCCAAATATAGCAACAGTAACCCATACATGGTCTGATTGTAGATTTGTCGAGATAGAGAATAGCCTCAGGTGTGAGAAAGTGTTTGGAGCGATAGAGAGAACCGACTTTACGAGAAGCATAAAAACAATGGATCTAATGTATGAACTCCAATAAAGATTTGATGAGAGAGAAAGACCAAGAAGTTTCAGAGTCGATTTCTCCTCAAGAGCAGAGCCATCCATGAGAATCTCAGGAAGAAAAGGGACACACCTAAGATTGAAAGACACGAGCTGAGTCTTATCAAGAACTGTCAAATAGGACAGAGATTCACCAGCTAAAATATGGCAACAGTACTCCATACATTGTTTGATAGTAGATTTGTCGAGATAGAGAATAGCCTCATG
>OY744553.1:44821526-44826526 GCA_963556195.1 Sepiola atlantica | reverse complement strand
CATACAAAATATTTTCATCATTTATTTAATTAAAATAGTATATTATATCTGCGTATTTTTCGGTCTCAATGGATAAATAAATGCCTTTTCGAAGGAGCGGCGATTGAAGGCGTCCCCTCGCCCCCACCCACGGGAAACTGGAAGGTCACGCAAACACAAGACTAGTAGAATAAATAAATACTAATCTAGTTGATAAAAGGGTCGCCTGGAAGGGTTTGCCCAGCCTGACCTTCACCGCCAAGAATATCCAACAATGAAACTTTTTATCGAAGCGATAAAGAAAGGGGAATTATTTGTTATATTTTTTTCATTTCCGTTCTACGTAATCAAATATTAATGGCGACCGATCGGGGAGCACTTGAACCGGCACAGTCACGCAAACGGACCAGGCTATCTAATGAATAAATACATACTAAATATATGAGACTAATTTGGTTTACGAATTTACTTCCACTATGTCCCCTGTGTATGTCACGAAAAAAAAGCATCCATGGGCGTGGGCCTGATTTGGGTGCTGTGGGGTAGTCACCCCTGCGTCGGTATTATTGGCAATTATACTTTTAACATTAATAATTTATTACATATAAATATTTGGTATCTGTCAGTCCTTTTACTTCTATTATTAATGGAGATTTGGTATCTGTCTGAAGCTGAAGTTAGAACTATACTATTACTTCTATTACTAATGGAGGTTTGGTATCTGATTGTCTGAAGCTGAAATTATACTATTACTTCTATTACTAATTGAGATTTGGTATCTGTTAGTCCTTTTACTTCTATTATTAATGGAGATTTGGTATCTGTCTGTCTGAAGCTGAATCTATACTATAACTTCTATTACTAAATGGGATTTGGTATCTGTCTGTCTGAAGTCAAAACTATACTATTACTTCTATTACTAATGGAGGTTTGGTATCTGTCTGTCTGAACCTGAAACTATACTATTACTTCTATTACTAATGGAGATTTGGTATCTGTCTGTCTGAACCTGAAACTATACTATTACTTCTATTACTAATAGAGATTTGGTATCTGTCTATCTGAAGCCGAAACTATACTATTACTTCTATTACTAATAGATGTATCTGTCTATCTGAAGCCAAAACTATACTATTACTTCTATTACTAAAGGAGATTTGGTATCTGTCTGTCTGAAGTTAGAAGTATACGATTACTTCTATTACTAATTGAGATTTGGTATCTGTCTGTCTGAAGCCAAAACTATACTATTACTTCTATTACTAATTGAGATTTGGTATCTGCCTCTCTGACGCCGAACCTATACTATGACTTCTATTACTAATTGAGATTTGGTATCTGTCTGTCTGAAGCCAAAATTATACTATTACTTCTATTACTAATTGAGATTTGGTATCTGTCTGTCTGAAGCCAAAATTATACTATTACTTCTATTACTAATTGAGATTTGGTATCTGTCTGTCTGAAGTCGAAACTATACTATTACTTCTATTAATAATGAAGATTTTGTATCTGTCTGTCTGAAGCAAAAACTATACTATTACTTCTATTACTAATTGAGATTTGATATATGTCTGTCTGAAGCCAAAACTATACTATTACTTCTATTACTAAAGTAGATTTGGTAGCTGTCTGTCTGAAGTTAGAAGTATACTATTACTTTTATGACTAATTGAGATTTTGTATCTGTCTGTCTTAAGCTGAAACTATACTATTACTTCTATTACTAATGGATATGTGGTATCTGTCTGTCTGAAGCCGAAACTATACTATTACTTCTATTACTAATGGATATGTGGTATCTGTCTGTCTGAAGCCGAAACTATACTATTACTTCTATTACTAATGGATATGTGGTATCTGTCTGTCTGAAGCTGAAACTATACTATTACTTCTATTACTAATGGATATGTGGTATCTGTCTGTCTGAAGCCGAAACTATACTATTACTTCTATTACTAATGGATATGTGGTATCTGTCTGTCTGAAGCCGAAACTATACTATTACTTCTATTACTAATGGATATGTGGTATCTGTCTATCTGAAGCCGAAACTATACTATGACTTCTATTACTAATAGAGAGTTGGTATCTGTCTATCTGAAGCCGAAACTATACTATTACTTCTATAACTAATGGAGATTTGGTATCTGTCTGTCTGAAGCCGAAACTATACTATTACTTCTATTACTAATAGATATTTGGTATCTGTCTATCTGAAGCCGAAACTATACTATTACTTCTATTACTAATAGATATTTGATATCTGTCTATCTGAAGCCGAAACTATACTATTACTTCTATTACTAATAGAGATTTAGTATATGTCTGTCTGAAGCCGAAACTATACTATTACTTCTATTACTAATTGAGATTTGATATATGTCTGTCTGAAGCCAAAACTATACTATTACTTCTATTACTAATGAAGATTTGGTATCTGTCTGTCTGAAGTTAGAAGTATACTATTACTTCTATTAATAATGAAGATTTGGTATCTGTCTGTCTGAAGCCGAAACTATAGTATTACTACTATTACTAATGAAGATTTGGTATCTGTCTGTCTGAAGCTGAAACTATACTATTACTTATATTACTAATGGAGATTTGGTATCTGTCTGTCTGAAGCCAAAACTATACTATTACTTCTATTACTAAATGGGATTTGGTATCTGTCTGTCTGAAGTTAGAAGTATACGATTACTTCTATTACTAATTGAGATTTGGTATCTATCTGTCTAAAACCAAAACTATACTTTTACTTCTATTACTAATTGAGATTTGGTATCTGCCTCTCTGACGCCGAAACTATACTATGACTTCTATTACTAATTGAGATTTGGTATCTGTCTGTCTGAAGCTAAAACTATACTATTACTTCTATTACTAATAGAGATTTGGTATATGTCTGTCTGAAGCCGAAACTATACTATAACTTCTAGAAATAATGGAGATTTCATCTAAGCTAAAAAAAATGTATCTGTTTGTCTGAAGTCTAAACTATACTATTACTTCTATTATTAATGGAGATTTGGTATCTGTCTGTCTGAAGCCAAAACTATACTATTACTTAGCGAGATGTTTTACCTGTCTGAATCCGTAACTATACTATTATTATATATTATATACTATTACTATATACTATATACTATATACATAGTAATTATTTAAAAAAAAAAGAAATAAACTTGCCAAATAGTTTTCTCTTGGTGAAACTGGAAATAAAATAAACTAATTAAATACATGGAATTTGCGAAAGACATGAAAGGACTATGAAACATATTTTTATAATTTATTTTCATCTCTCCGTGAATGACTTATATTCGTTTGGCTTTCCGTGAAACAATTTTTGACATTTTGTATTTCTAAATATGATTTCGGAAAATCTGTAAAAAAAAAGCAATATTTAAAAAAAAAATACGAATAAATAAACAGAAATCGAAACGACGACTATTCATAATGACGAAGCTATAAAAACAAACATGGCCGACTTTAATTGACGCCATTTTTACGCATGCGTAGTGAACATCCTGTAAAAAAAAAAATACACAAAACAAGAAAACAGAAGCATGAATCATTATTTTCGTTTCGCGTTCTGCCTTAATTAAATATTTATAAACATGCAACGGTGATTTCATGAAACGATAGCTGTTTCTAATGGAAGAGATGCATTCTGTGATGAATTAAATCGCATTTGGTAAAATTATTGGATGTAATATTTGGATTATTCGGATTACTGTTCTCATCTTGGATGTTATTCTCACAACGTTTCGGTTGGTGTGTCTTCTCGAATTTGAGTATCTGGGTCCTTATCACATTTGTCTCTAACCTCTGAGTGGCAATATGCCTTGTTTTAGATTAACAAAAGTAAAAAAGGGTGTATATATATATATATATATATATATATATATATATATATATATATATATATATATATATATATATATGTAATAATAATCCAGGTAAAACATCCACAGAGTAGTAATCCAAAGAATTTCAACCTGGTTTATAAAAAGTGCTCAATATCAAATAAAGCTTTTATGATTATTATTATTATTTTTATTTACAAATATGATCTAAAGTTAAGATCGGATTCTAACTCTGCCTGATGAGATCTCAGTTTATAATAGCTGTTGATCGATAACATCGACATGCCAGTGTCGCAGATTTTGTATATGTCTGTGAAAATAAAAATAATCATATATATATATATATATAAGTAAGGAAATTAACATATATATAGATAGATAGATAGATAGATAGATAGATAGATAGATAGATAGATAGATAGATAGATAGATAAATAGATAGATAGATATACATGTGTGTGTCTGTGTGTGAAAAAACAAATCAAATACAAGAAAAATCATTTTAAAAAAACGAGAGATTTAACCGGTTTCGTTCGGAACAACGAACGTCTTCAGAAAAAGTGAAGATTGTAAAATCCATTGAATAACAGAAAACATAGGAAACAAAAGAGAAAAAAGAAAGAACGCACAACGGGATGTTTTTGGCACACGTTCAACTATTTGAAAAAAGAAGAACGAATTCATGCAACGCGTGCGGCAACGACGTTTAAAAAAGAAAAGGGGTGGGGCAAAAGAAAAGGTAAAAAAAAAACTGAAAATAAATGAAAAACGTGTACGAAAAGCGGTGACAGGGAATAGTTACTTTAACCGTGATCACTGTTAGTAGTGCAGTGGCGAGATATATTGCATTGTGATATATTTTCAGTGCGGTGTCTGCCAAATGTTTGCTTAAGGAAATGTTATTTTATTTGTTTTGTTTTTTTTTGTCTTTTTCACACATCATGTCTTCACGGTATTGTCATTTTATGATATATCGTACATTTTATCCTTCCTCATATATATATATATATATAAATATATATATATATATATATATATATATATATATATATATATATATATATATTTGTATATATATATTATATATATATATATATGTATATATATATATTTGTATATATATATATGTATATATATATATTTGTATATATA
>OY744553.1:44814026-44816526 GCA_963556195.1 Sepiola atlantica | reverse complement strand
TACGAACTTTTGGGACAACCAAGTGTTTACAAATTTTGGGACAACCAAGTGTTTACGAACTTTTGGGACAACCAAGTGTTTACAAATTTTGGGACAACCAAGTGTTTACGAACTTTTGGGACAACCAAGTGTTTACGAACTTTTGGGACAACCAAGTGTTTACGAACTTTTGGGACAGTCAAGTGTTTACGAACTTTTGGGAGACAACCAAGTGTTTATGAACTTTTGGGAGACAACCGAGTGTTTACGAACTTTTGGGACAACCAAGTGTTTACGAACTTTTGGGACAACCAAGTGTTTACGAACTTTTGGGACAACCTAGTGTTTACGAACTTTTGGGACAGTCAAGTATTTACGAACTTTTGGGAGACAACCAAGTGTTTACGAACTTTTGGGACAACCAAGTGTTTACAAATTTTGGGACAACCAAGTGTTTACGAACTTTTGGGACAACCAAGTGTTTACAAATTTTGGGACAACCAAGTGTTTACGAACTTTTAGGACAACCAAGTGTTTACGAACTTTTGGGACAGTCAAGTGTTTACGAACTTTTGGGAGACAACCAAGTGTTTATGAACTTTTGGGAGACAACCGAGTGTTTACGAACTTTTGGGACAACCAAGTGTTTACGAACTTTTAGGACAACCAAGTGTTTACGAACTTTTGGGACAACCTAGTGTTTACGAACTTTTGGGACAGTCAAGTATTTACGAACTTTTGGGAGACAACCAAGTGTTTACGAACTTTTGGGACAACCAAGTGTTTACAAATTTTGGGACAACCAAGTGTTTACGAACTTTTTGGGCATTTGACAATTTAGTAAACAATTTAATTAAAAAATTAACGGTCGTGTATACGATCTTAAAGTGCATACAAACATCACAGACACACGGAACACAAGTTGTGCTTTAAAGAAAACAGCATTGAAGCTGACAAGTGAACATTGGGTGATGTTTTATTATCATTATTATTATTATTATTATTATTATTATTATTATTATTATTATTACTATGATTATTATTATTATTATTATTATTATTATTTGTTTGTTATGTCTCTTTGGGCATCTCCCCTTTAACTATCTTCTCAATTTAAGTGTAATGAAAACAAACTCTTAGTACAGTATCGATATCACGATCACATTCTGTTAAATATTTCATTTGACAACTCCCAAAAGTGGCCCCTCAATGTATCCCTCCTATAACTGGTGTGGGTTAAGAATGTATAAAAACAAGAAGTAGATTTTGTTAAATATGGTCAGCCATACAGAAACCACAGCAGAGCAAGGATCGACACTGAGTAGCGAGGACGTCCTGTGCTTTGCTCTATATGCAAAGCAATAAGTGTGCGAGTGATCATCACAATTTAAAAAAAATATTTTTCGGTGTACGATTACCTATCATGTTGCTAGTTAATTTTCTGGGTTTTTTAAAGAATTTTATCTCAAATATTTTAGATTTTAAATGGGGGGTCAGTTTTCTATATAAATTTAACGTAAACAGATCCCCCATTTTTTGACCATCACCAATTTAAAAAAAAATTCTGTATACAATTACCTATCATGTCGCTAGTTAATTCTCTGTGTTTTTTTAGAATTTTATCTCAAATATTTTAGATTTTACAGGGGGTCAGTTTTCTATATTAATTTAACGTAAACTGATCCCCCACTTTTTGACCATCACAATTTAAAAAAATTATTTTACTATCTAAAATTACCTATCATGTCGCTAGTTAATTTTGTGTCTTTTTAGAATTTTATCAAAAATATTTTAGATTTTAAAACGGGGATTAGTTTTCTATATAAATTTAACGTAAACTAATCCCCCACTTTTTAACCATCACGAATCTTTCCCAAAATTTCCAAACAACCCGGATTTCTCTAGCAGCATAATAGGTAATTGTACACAGAAAAAGGAAATAAATTTAATCCGTAAAAAAGGTGAAAAAAATGAGTGAATAAACAACAACATGCAACATGGTCAAAAAGTGGGTGCTCAGTTTACGTTAAATTTATATAGGAAAATGATCACCCCTCCTAAAATCTAAAATATTTTGAGTAAAAATAAAGAAAACACGGAATTCTCTAGCGAGATGATAGGTAATTGCACACCGAAAAAGATTTTAAAAATTGCTGAGTAAAAAAGATGAGAAAAACGGGTGGTGGAGTATTACGAAAAAGCGCCAACAATTTTACTAAATTCTCTGTTCTATCGCGATTAGTGTGTGGGGGGGGGGGGGCAAAATCAGCAGTGAAAATCGCCCGAAGCGTTTTTGTTGTTTTTTTTCGCGCCAAGAATACGCAAATATTTGCTGCTGAATTACCGGAAGTGATAAAAGAAAGTTAAAATGCTGAATCCAAAATGGAAGACGCCATTGTTTAATTACGGCGAATACTCATTATTTTTCCGCTCCGTTTTATGCGATTTCATGAAGCAAAAACAAAAATGTCGAATAGGGGATTAATTTGATAAAGTATTAATTAGGATGAACCGGGTTAGA
>OY744553.1:44806526-44809026 GCA_963556195.1 Sepiola atlantica | reverse complement strand
TTCAGTAATTAGCGTAAGGCTTCTTGTCAAATGTTCAACGGAAGCGCAGAAAACGCATCAAGATATTCAAACCGCGCATTTATGCAACGGAATACAGATGTACGTTAAAATAGTCTAAACGTATCCCCCACATATATATATTTGTCGCTCCTCGAAAAAGTAGAGCACTGTAAGTGTAGTATTAACACAGCATGACGTCACTAGCTTTAAATGCATCGTTCCTTTCATTAAGAAAGTAGAACGCTCTAGACGTTAAGGCCGCCGATAAAGTGTTAAAATTATCACCGTTGATTCGCTATTTAAAATTGGCTGAGTGGTTAAGGCGTCGGATTTGAGTTGCAAAATACTCGTAATCCGGGGTTTCGAATCGCATGACCAGTAGTGAATAGTCATATCTCTATGCTGATGAGACCCAATTATGAAGGACGAAACGTATACGTACATAGATAATAAACAAAACAAATATTATATATATATATATATATATATATATATATATATATATATATATATATATATATATATATATATATATATATATATTATATATATATATATATATATATATATATAAATGTCTAAACACCCCTGGTAATTGAAACTGGCTTAGCCACGTTACTACAGACATTAAGCAATTTTCTTATCCAAAAGTTCATTGCTATCGGACGTTGAAAAGAAAAACAAAACACTGCTTTGGCAAGGAAAATGTTATTTATTGAAATCTCAGATTAAAATAAATTTCGTTTATTTTAACAATACACATTGTTATGGGATTATTAAAAAAATATTATATATATGTATTATATATATATATATATATATATATATATATATATATATATATATATATATATATATATATAGAGAGAGAGAGAGAGAGAGAGAGAATTCACCAATAAAAGTTATTACATAAAAATAAATTAAATATTTAGATGATAAAAATCGTAAATATTTCTTGACGGGGCATCTTGATCCAATGGTAAGACGCTTGACTATAGACATGAATAGCGATGACGGCTGTTAGCCAGAAACACGTGTCCATGGATTACTTTTATGTATGTATAAAAAATTAATAAATATATTAGCGAAAAAATACGTCCTATAAAGTTATGGGCGATTAATAATGCAATTTTTTGCATTTTAAACACTTAGGAAGTGAGACAATCGTAATAATATTAAGCAACAAAACAACGAACGCTCGCGTTATATATATATATATATATATATATATATATATATATATATATATATATATATATATATATAACGCGTTATATATACATATATATATACATGTATATTTATATATATAATATATATATAATATTTATATATATATATGTATATATATATATATATATATATATATATATATATATATATATATATATATATATATAAGCTATAAGCTATGCAAATATATTTATGGCAATTAAGCTACACAGGGACTCCCGCGTTTCATCCCCGGGGGAATCCTCAGGCTAAAATGCATGGAGTTATTTTTGTCGGGTGTTTTTATATACACGGCTAACTAGTTAACCAATCAGGTTCTTTGTTGTTTTCTCAGCCAATCGTTGGGCTTCCCACGAACAAAAGTCTTGTTAGTGTTACTTCCTATATCCTGTTCTATTGTTATAATTATAACAGCACTAGCAAACCGCTATTAGGAGCTCAAAAAAATAGACGCTCACCAATAATTGAATGGAAAATAATACGACAGGCCAGTACATGTAGAAAATTAGACGACCCGATGAGATCTATGGGGATCAAATTTTCTTTTTTTTTAATACTTTATTTTATTTTTTTTATTTTTTTGACTGGTCTTGTTGATCGTTTGTGAATGGAACTTTTGTGATTTAAAAGAAGACAAAAAACGGGTAATGCAACACCTTGTCTAGAGCGATTTCCATAAAATCAAAAATAAATAAATAAATGAATAAATAAATGGATGAAAAAATGTAATAGATGTTCTTAACTTCTAGTCTTAGACTCGAAAACAAAAAGTTTTACTAGACTGAAGTTTACACAAACAGAAGAGTTCCAACCGTCTCGTAAAAAGGGAGATAACTAATTGCCCCGTGCATGCACCACATGATGATGATGATGATGATGATGATGATGATGATGATGATGATGATGATGATGATGATGATGATGATGATGATGATACTAACAGGTTAGGAATTGCATTTTTTTTCATTGCCAATCAATCCATGGTCCTGACGGTAATTTATTGTTCCTTCAGAGGTATCGACGTCCCCCCTTCACTGTAGAGGGGGGGGAGAGACACAGATCCCAGAAAGGATTTCTACTCTAACCGCTTCTTTTCTCGAACCGTTTGCCTTTGAAATGCCCTCTTGAAATATTAAAGAGGGGAAAATATCCGATCGTGTGAGGCACAAAAATAGTCACAACTTCCTTATTTTTAGTCAGATTTATTTTGTTATTATAAATAATAAAGAAAACTAAGAGTTTGAATTCTTAAAAAAAAATTAATTAA
>OY744553.1:44781526-44799026 GCA_963556195.1 Sepiola atlantica | reverse complement strand
TGCTTCTACATGTTTGTAACAAAAAAACACATAAAGACAAAACAACTAGTGCTTCTACATGTTTTGAACAAAAAAAAAACAGATGAAAACAAAAACAACTAGTGCTTGTACAGAATTTGAACCAGAAAAATACCCAGCTCAAAACAAAACAGACAGTGCTTCTACATGTTTGTAACAAAAAAACCCAGATCAAAACAAAAACAACTAGTGCTTCTACATGTTTGTAACAAAAAAAAACACATAAAAACAAAACAACTAGTGCTTCTACATGTTTTGAACAAAAAAAAAACAGATGAAAACAAAAACAACTAGTGCTTGTACAGAATTTGAACCAGAAAAATACCCAGCTCAAAACAAAACAGACAGTGCTTCTACATGTTTGTAACAAAAAAACCCAGATCAAAACAAAAACAACTAGTGCTTCTACATGTTTGTAACAAAAAAAAACACATAAAAACAAAACAACTAGTGCTTCTACATGTTTTGAACAAAAAAAAACAGATGAAAACAAAAACAACTAGTGCTTGTACAGAATTTGAACCAGAAAAATACCCAGCTCAAAACAAAACAGACAGTGCTTCTACATGTTTGTAACAAAAAAACCCAGATCAAAACAAAAACAACTAGTGCTTCTACATGTTTGTAACAAAAAAAACAGATGAAAACAAAACAACTAGTGCTTCTACATGTTTTGAACAAAAAAAAAACAGATGAAAACAAAAACAACTAGTGCTTGTACAGAATTTGAATCAGAAGAATACCCAGCTCAAAACAAAACAAAAAGTGCTTCTACATGTTTGTAACAAAAAAACACATAAAGACAAAACAACTAGTGCTTCTACATGTTTTGAACAAAAAAAAAACAGATGAAAACAAAAACAACTAGTGCTTGTACAGAATTTGAACCAGAAAAATACCCAGCTCAAAACAAAACAGACAGTGCTTCTACATGTTTGTAACAAAAAAACCCAGATCAAAACAAAAACAACTAGTGCTTCTACATGTTTGTAACAAAAAAAAACACATAAAAACAAAACAACTAGTGCTTCTACATGTTTTGAACAAAAAAAAACAGATGAAAACAAAAACAACTAGTGCTTCTACAGAATTTGAACCAGAAAAATACCTAGCTCAAAACAAAACAGACAGTGCTTCTACATGTTTGTAACAAAAAAAACCCAGATCAAAACAAAAACAACTAGTGCTTCTACATGTTTGTAACAAAAAAAAACAGATGAAAACAAAACAACTAGTGCTTCTACATGTTTTGAACAAAAAAAAACAGATGAAAACAAAAACAACTAGTGCTTGTACAGAATTTGAACCAGAAGAATACCCAGCTCAAAACAAAACAAAAAGTGCTTCTACATGTTTGTAACAAAAAAACACATAAAAACAAAACAACTAGTGCTTCTACATGTTTTGAACAAAAAAAAACAGATGAAAACAAAAACAACTAGTGCTTGTACAGAATTTGAACCAGAAAAATACCCAGCTCAAAACAAAACAGACAGTGCTTCTACATGTTTGTAACAAAAAAAACCCAGATCAAAACAAAAACAACTAGTGCTTCTACATGTTTGTAACAAAAAAAAACAGATCAAAACAAAACAACTAGTGCTTCTACATGTTTTGAACAAAAAAAAACAGATGAAAACAAAAACAACTAGTGCTTGTACAGAATTTGAACCGGCATCTACGTTTTCTTCAAAATAAAGGGGCTAAAAATTTGTGCTTATCGAACAAAACTAACAAAAACAAACCGTGCTTCTACATTATCTGAGTCAAAAAACAACAGATACAAAAAAACAAACAATTAGTGCTTCTACAGAATTTGAACCGGAACCGTAAGATACCCGAGTTTGGCCGAACTACACCATATGTGATGCTTAGGTTAGGGTTGGGGTTAGGGTTAGGTTTGGGGTTGGGGTTGGGGTTAGGGTTGGGGTTAGGGTTACGGTTAGGGTTGGGGTTGGGGTTGGGGTTACGGTTGGGGTTGGGGTTACGGTTAAGGTTAGGGTTAGGGTTACGGTTAGGGTTAGGGTAATACAAAACGCAGAAATTAGAACTCGAACACGCAACTATAGTAGACATCTTCAGGAAACTGAGGCAATTTCTATTTTTGTTGTAGATGTGCCGTATTTGCGTTCTATCGGCTGTTCAATTTATTCTTTTATATTAGTCTCGGGCATCGCCGGGTAACGAGTCCTGCTTGTTATTAATATAATCTCCCATTCCATTGCTGCTCGTTTAAAATGCCTCAAATGTTATTCGTACCGATAATATTCTCTAATGAGAGTATTCATTCCTTTCTCGAATATTATTTGTTCAGTGTCGAAAGACCATGGATATCGCTTCTAAGGGTACCTCTAAGTGTAATCTATAGCAAAGTAAAAGTTGCGCAATTACGAACCACCCCTCTTCTGAAACGTGTCCAATGCTTGTGTTCAGTAGAAAGGAGGTCGAGGACGGCTGAAGACAATGTCGGCCGTGATAAACAAAGAAAGATTAGTCCTATTTCTAAGTTTGCCTTCTCAAAGACTATCTGGGCTGGTGCACCAACCACAAGTTTGTCCTTTTTTAACGGGGTGCAACCTAACCTAACAGGTCCCACACTGTCTCCAGCCCCTGTCCCATCGCCACAATGTTGCATCCCTGGTATTGTTTTACAAGTACTTCCACAGAATGTTCTCCGACGAACTTACTGTAGGTATAACCCTCAACGTAAATACCCTAACCCTAACCCTATACCCCCTCAACGTAAATACCCTCGACCAACCCAATAAGCAGCAAAATCCCACCCCTTCACTGTATAGGTCCTCAAATGCCGGAAAAGTTTTTACTCTACAAGCATCCCTGCTACCTGTTTCTTCGACTGTACCAACATGCGGAAATTTAAATGTAATGTGAACAAACATCTTTCAGCACCCCCCCCCCTTACGATGACTCAATAAATCTGGCCCCTGATTCACAGTAGCCCCTTATGTCTCAGTAGATGTTATTTTAATTTGAGGTTGAATAAAAGTAAAAAAAAAAAAGTCTAATTGTACAACCAAGGCTTGAGGGTCACGTTTATCCTGCTATTCAATTCATAGCTGGAAAAAGGATGTATGTATTCATAATTTTCCCGAGATCCTGTTACACATTTTTTTTATTGATTTTGATCAAACTTTCTCAAACGAACATGTGCTTTCAAATTTCTCTCCCCCTCTCTCCCCTTCTCTCTCTTTCTCTTTCTCTCTCTTTCTTTCTCTCTTTCTCTCTCTTTCTATCTCTCTCTTTCTTTCTCTCTCTCTTTTTCTCTTTTTTTCTCTCTCTCTCTCTTTCTCTCTCTTTCCCTCTCTCTCTCTATTTTTCTTTCTCTCTCTCTTTCTCTCTCTCTCTTTCTCTTTCTCTCTTTCTCTCTCTCTTTCTCTCTTTCTCTCTCTCTTTCTCGCTCTCTCCTGCTTTCTCTCTCTCTTTTTCTCTCTCTCTCTTTCTCTTTCTTTCTTTCTCTCTCTCTCTCTTCCTCTCTCTCTCTCTCTCTCAATCGGATTTATTTCTTATGGCGGAGTTGATATTTGAAACGTTGCGTGTCTAAGTTGTTAAGAATTTTTCTTCCAGCTTTCAGAATCTTGTTTTCCAAAAAGGAAAAGAAAAACAATTAAAATTACCGTTTTTGAATGCGCAAGAATCGAAATGTGTTGTCTTTTGGAATTTGGTTTCTGGAAATTCTGATCGATTTTTTTTTACATTTTCGACAAAGCCAAACATGAAGAATCCTTATGAAAAGAAGAAATCTCATCATACAATGAAACACGTGTATGCAACCGAAACCACGTCATACCCTAAACAATATTATTGATGCGTCCATAATATAAATCTCAATACGTTGGTGGTGGTGGTGATGGTGATGGTGATGGTGGTTGTGATGGTGGTGATGATGGTGGTGGTGGTGGTGGTGGTGATGGTGATGGTGGTGATGGTGGTGGTGATGGTGGTGGTGGTGGTGGTGGTGGTGATGGTGGTGATGGTGGTGATGGTGATGGTGGTGGTGGTGGTGGTGATGGTGGTGGTGGTGGTGGGGGGGGGATTAAACACAATCGGGACGGGTAGGGTAATTAGGGAGGGGTGAGGCAATATTAGTCAAAATTCCCAATAGGTTGTGTTAGGGATTCAATAAGTCTACAAATGATGGATTTCAATTTTGCATATCTTAAATTTAAAGATGATATGTAATAAAAATAAATAAAGATATAAAAATATATATAAAAATAAATAAAGATATAAAAATATATATAAAAATAAATAAGAATATAAAAAATATATATAAAAATAAATAAAGATATAAAAATATATATAAAAATAAATAAAGATATAAAAATATATATAAAAATAAATAAAGATATAAAAATATATATAAAATTAAAGATATAAAAATATATATAAAAATAAATATAGAAATAAAAAGTAAGACAAGCTAAGTGAAAAATACGAAACACAAAATGAGAAAACAAGAAATATATATATATATATATATATATATATATATATATATATATATATATATATATATATATATATGAAAGAGGAAACTCAAAAACTATTTTATTTATCTATCCGTTCAACAGCCTTCCATCGATCTGATAGACTTCCGGTTGAAATATAAAATACTAATCGCTAAATGCGTCGATATAAAGCAGGGGCGAGCAACCTTCGGCCCGCAGGCCACATTTGGCCCGCGAAAACTTAGCGTCCGGCCCGCCACCCTGCTAGGCTTTATTATTGCAATCCGACCAGCGGACCTCCCAGTAAAACTCATATCATTTTGTGACATAGACGTAAAAGTAGGTTTCAATTAAGATTTACAGTTGGATAAAAATGTATAAACGAGCGATGATGCATGTATATTTCATGTAAGAAAAAGAAATTTAGATATAAAAATAAATATAAAAATAAATAAAAAGTAAAATAAGCTAAGTGAAAAATACGAAATACAAAATGAGAAAACAAAAAATATACTAGTAATCTTTTTTTGGCGCTGCATATTCTTACTCCATCACATTTTTTTCTATATATAATATAAAATAAACCTGACTTTAAATATTATATTTTTCATTTTAAAACCATTATTTCAATGAAGCCGAACATTAAATATTATATTTTTCATTTTAAAACCATTATTTCAATGAAGCCGAACATTAAATATTATATTTTTCATTTTCAAACCATTATTTCAATGAAGCCGAACATTAAATATTATATTTTTCATTTTCCAACCCTTATTTTGTTAACCATTGATATTTCTACTCCATCACATTTTTTCTATATATACGTCAGACCAGGAAGTTATGGTTTGCACAACTCCTATCAGTTCATAAGAACCCTTAATTGGACATTATAATATTCAACTCCGAGTGAGTCTTCTGAACTTTTCATATGATTTTGTTTTTTCTATCGTTTTATTAATTTGCATACACCCTGAATACACTCTTCATTGTCATCTACTGCATCGATGGCAAGCAAATTTCCTGCCCGGATAACTTTTTCGTTTTTCGACTACAATTCATCACCTGGATTGTTTTTTAATCAACCCCTTTGACATCTTTCTTGAAGCTGTTTTAAACTTTATGGCTTAGATGAACTGTATAAATTTAACAAAAAAGTGTGTTTTGGGCCAATATATTTAATGTTTTATATACTTTTATGTATTTTTTTATATTTTATATGTTTTCAAAGCTTAATTTTATTACCTGCAGTAATTTTTTCGGGAACCCCCTCAGAGATACACCGTTTTCTGTCATTGTTGACGCCATTCCCTGTCGGGCGTGACTACAATCGTTTCAGTTTGCCGATGATTCCACTGGGCACGGAGATTTACTAAAGATGTCTAAATCTGCCCTTTTGGATGAAACCGCGGTACATTGCTGAATTATGTAATATACAGTATCTAAATAAATTATATATATATATATATATATATATATATATATATATATATATATATATATAATTTATTTAGATACTGTATATTACATAATTCAGCAATGTATATATATATATATATATATTATATATATATATTATACATATATATTATATATATATATATTATGTTATATATATTATATATATGTTATATATATATTATATATATATTATATATATTATATATATATATTATATATATATATTATATTTATATCATATATATATATATATTATGTATATTATATCTATATTATATCATATATATATATTATATATATTATATCTATATTATATATATATATTATATACATTATATATATATATATATATATATATATATATATATATATATATATAATCAGGCAAGGTGAACATCCACAGGATTTCAACCGGGCTTATAAAAAGTGCCTAATATCAGATAGAGCTTTCGTATATGATTATTTTTTATTTACAGAGACATGTACAAAATCTGCACACTGGCATGTCGATGTTATCGATCAACAGCTGTTGCAAATTGAGATCTAATCAGGAAGAGTTAAAATCCGTTCTTTACTTTAGATCATATTTAGATCGGATTTTAACTCTGCCTGATGAGGTCTCGGTTTCTAACAGCTGTTTATCGAAAACATCGACATGCCAGTGTCGCAGATTTTGTACATGTCTGCGTAAATAAATAAAACAATAATCATATATATATATATATATATATATATATATATATATATATATATATATATATATATATATATTATTATATTTATTAGAAAATTATATTTATTAGAAAATAATATTTATAAGATAATAATTCAGTTTTTGCGCTTGCGATAAAAAAAATTATTTTTCTTTTTCCGCCATTTATTAAAAAATATTTTTTTCTTTTTCTTTTTCCGCCATTTATTAAAAAATATTTTCAGATGAAGCTGCAACGGTTGAGCTAAGATCTGTATCATTTCAACGCGCTAAAAGCAGAAAACATATTTTTGCGCATGTCAAGCGAATCTTTTTGTTTTGTTTTTTTGAATACATTCTTACAAATAAATATCGATCGCAACAGCAGAACGAAAACAGCGCCGATGATTCTAAAAATGGATCAATCCTATCATTTCTAAACACGCGTTCATCTTTTTTGCAAGGTTTAGGGATGCGTTAGCGAGAATCTCTATCCATTCGACAGCCTTCCATCGATCTGATAGACTTCCGGTTGAAATATAAAATGCTAATCGCTAAACGCGGCGATTTCAAAGCAGGGGCGGGCAACCTCCGACCCGCGGGCCACATCCGGTCCGCGAAAACTTAACGTTCGGCCATCCCCCACTGCTAGGCTTTATTATTGCAATCCGGTCCGCGGACCTCCCAGTAAAACTTATATCATTTTGTGACATAGACGTAAAAGTAGGTTTCAATTAAGATTTACAGTGGGATAAAAATGTATAAACATCAGTGAGCGATGATGCATGTATATTTCATTTTTCTTTAACTATTAATTTCAAATCCTTGACCTGAGATAAAAATAGAAAAAGAGAAAGAGAGAGGCAAAGAGGAAAGGAGAGACGATGAAAGGGCATAAAACACATAACTTATGTGAGGTGTGTCAAAACGAATGCTGGATCAACTTGCTACTTCCCCCGTCATTTTTTTATGATTCCAAAATGACTGTCAGCGCCTTTTATAACATCACATACAGAAGTCTCTTGAGAAAAAATATCAGATTTGTACAATTTATTCATGTAAACAAAATATAGTAATTCTGAGATTTCGTTTTTCACTCCGGCCCGCGATCTCCTTCCTAAAGTGTCATCTGGCCCTCGCTATGAAAAGGTTGCCCGCCCCTGCTTTTACTATTACAAGAAACCTTTTTAACTACCGATTGCTTTGGCTAATAGCACCCTACCCAAGAGTCCAACATTCAAACATCTCGGCCTAACATTCACAAGTAACATGAATTGAAACAAATACATAGAAGATACTGCCAAGGCGGCTGCAAAGAAGGTAACCTCTCTTTACCGGACTAGAAAACTTCTTTCATCTGCTAGTATCCTATATATCTATTAAGCCACGATTCGAGCACGCATTGCGTATTGTTGTCACATATAAGTCTAGTCTTTCCCTCTTGAACAGGGTCCAAAAAACGAGCCTCTAATCTAATAGGTCCCACACTGTCTACCAAGCTATAACCCCTGCCCCATCGCCGCAATGTTGTATCCCTGTCCTTGTCTTACAAGCACTTTAATAAAATGTGCTCTGATGAACTTGCTTTACCTATGATCCCTCAAAAGTCTCATCTGGCCCTCACTCTGAAAATGGTTGCCCGCCCCTGATTTAGTGCAATCAAATTATTTTAGACACACATAAAAGACGCTGTCGATCAATCTTGTGACGCTTGAGTTTAAAATAGAATTTTCGGGGGTCTGTCACGCTTATGGTTGAAATATAATTTTTTGTCTGTCTGTCACGTTTTAACTAATGTTTCATGGTTATCTTTAAATGAAGTCAGAAACATCATTTTCTTTGATCTGAAATGTTTGACTTTAAAATAGCATTTTTATCGGTCTGTCACGCGTAAGTTTCAAATAGTATTTTGATGGGCATGTTCGTCAGTCTGTCAATCTTAAGTTTGAATTAGCATTTTCGTCAGTCAGTGAAGCTTCAATTTAAAATAGTATTTTCCTCAGTCTGTCACAGGCAAGTCTAAAATAGTATTTTTACGTTATAAATATAATCTCCGTCTGTCTGTCACACTTAAGTTTTAAATAGCATTTAGACGGTCTGTTATGTTATCGATCGGTCAAATCCAAGTTTGAAATAACATTTTCATCAGTCTGTCACGCGTAAGTTTGAAATAATATTTCTTGGGTATATAAATATTAAGTTTGAAATATAATTTCCATCGGTCTGTCGCCCGTAAGTTTGAAATATAATTTCCGTCGGTCTGTCACGCGTAAGTTTGAAATAGCATTTTCGTTGGTCTTTCACGCGTAAGTTTGAAATAGCATTTTCATTGGTCTTTCACGCGTAAGTTTGAAATAGCATTTTCGTTGGTCTTTCACGCGTAAGTTTGAAATAGAATTTTCATTGGTCTTTCACGCGTAAGTTTGAAATAGAATTTTCGTTGGTCTGTCACGCGTAAGTTTGAAATATCATTTTCGTTGGTCTGTCACGCGTAAGTTTGAAATATCATTTTCGTTGGTCTGTCACGCGTAAGTTTGAAATAGCATTTTCGTTGGTCTTTCACGCATAAGTTTGAAATAGCATTTTCGTTGGTCTTTCACGCGTAAGTTTGAAATAGCATTTTCGTTGGTCTTTCATGCGTAAGTTTGAAATAGCATTTTCGTTGTTCTTTCACGCGTAAGTTTGAAATAGGATTTTCGTTGGTCTTTCACGCGTAAGTTTGGAATAGCATTTTCGTTGGTCTTTCACGCGTAAGTTTAAAATAGCATTTTCGTTCGTCTTTCACACGTAAGTTTGAAATAGCATTTTCGTTGGTCTTTCACGCGTAAGTTTGAAATAGGATTTTCGTTGGTCTTTCACGCGTAAGTTTGAAATAGCATTTTCGTTGGTCTTTCACACGTAAGTTTGAAATAGCATTTTCGTTGGTCTTTCACGCGTAAGTTTAAAATAGCATTTTCGTTGGTCTTTCACGCGTAAGTTTAAAATAGCATTTTCGTTGGTCTTTCACGCGTAAGTTTAAAATAGCATTTTCGTTGGTCTTTCACGCGTAAGTTTGAAATAGTATTTTCGTTGGTCTGTCACGCATAAGTTTTAAATACCTGCCTCCCCTCAGTCACTAAATAAGTGAACTAGTCTGGACAATAAATACGACTACGAACAGTCGTATGGGGGATTCGATTGTATTCTGTTAAATCCTATTGGATTACCTGTAGTTACTATTGGTTGTACAAGATATATACGTTAGAATAAACCGTACTATTTTAAGACCTTTACACTCTGGGTTATTTTGTTATTATAACTACTTACCAAGTTATATCACTTGTACAAGATATGTACGTTGGAATAAACCGTACTGTTTTAAGACCTTTACACTCTGGATTATTTTGTTATTTATAACTACTTACAAAATTATATCACTTGTACAAGATATGTACGTTGGAATAAACCGTGGTATTTTAAGACCTTTACACTCTGGGTTATTTTGTTACTTATAACTACTTACAGTTAAATTAGAATGTAAGCTGTGTATATCTTTGATATCCTGACCCATTTTGTAAACAAATTACTAGCTTCAACCAGTTCATTGTTTCCAATTGTCCGATATCCTTTAAGGGAGATTTTCTATGCATTGTATTCAGCCACGACCCTGCGAAGATATCGCTTACCCCACCTTCGACACTTAGGTTGGTGATCTCTAAAAATAACCGCCGAAACTCATAATGTCACTACGTGCCGCTAAATATACTTCTATTCGGGTTGATTAAAAATCCGATACATAAAAGATTAAAATGCGCAGAACCTGTGGAAAGTACACGGATAGCGAAAGACACAAATATACAAAGAGTAAATAGTGTGAGTTTTTTGCTCTCTCTTTTTGTTTGCTTTTTGTTTGTTTTCACCCTAAAATAAAAACTACTGTATAGTGTAGGTGTTTTCAAGACACTTTAATCCAAGAACATTTTATTCTTTGTGAATTTTTTTCTGATGATTTTGTAGTGTTGCAGAGACAATATTAACATAAAATGTTGTTTGGTACAAGACAAATGAAACGGACCGTAAAAATATATCTCACAGAAATTTTATATTTTTTGGAAATGTGAAAAAATAAAAATAATAAAATAAAACCATGGTTATTGGAATATAATATAAACTGACTTATATATATATATATATATATATATATATATATATATATATATATATATATATATGGGAAGAGAAGGATGAAAGTAATCCGACGTGATGGGAAAATGAAAAAGGAAAACCAAAAAATGGATGTTTTTTATGTGTACATCAACGTTTCGTCTTTATTTATAAGACTTCATCAGGATGATAAAATAGAGAAAAAATGTCATGCAAGCACACACCCCCTCTTCCTCACATCCCTCTCTGCCATCCACTTTACCCCTGCTCATCTCCCACCTCTTTCTCTTACCACCAGCTACAGTAGTCCTGGCTCACCCCATCCTTCCATTTTTTCCCCACTCATTCTTTTCTACATTCATTTCTATTTCTCCAACAAATACGGACGTCCACCCAGTAGTTGGCCACTATTTCATTCTATTTTTCCTCCCAATATGTCTACCCTACATGTATCTGTGCTTGCATGACATTTTTTCTCTATTTTATCATCCTGATGAAGTCTTATAAATAAAGACGAAACGTTGATGTACACATAAAAAACATCCATTTTTTGGTTTTCCTTTTGTGTGTGTGTATGTGTTTATTTAGGCAGCAGATCATTATTAATGAAGGCTTCGCTAAAGACTTTGGAACTTTTTTCTTTTTGTAACGAGTTTTCTATTTTTGGGTGTTAATTTGAACATTGTGGCTGCGAGTGTTGTTTCGTTGGCCATCTCTCGAGCGCTTTCGATCTCTTGATCGTCATCATGAGCTTGTGTCTTATCGTTTGACTTTGTTATATAAGTCTTTTTATAGGTTTTTTTTATTATTGAATACGGATAGGGCGTTAGTGGCCTTTCCGCAAATATCACACATTCAAGAAGATTGGCTGACGAAATATGATTAAACAGTGAGTATCGACCACTCACTGTTTTTTCGTCACCCACTGATCAGTGAGTTGGAACGAAGATCAAATTGAATAAACCTCTTCTGTCTTCCAGCAGTCATGGGTCGAATTTACTTCAGGCGTCAAGTACTCAGTCTGCAACGATCACTAGTACCAGCTTCTTTCTCGGCCTTTTGGCCAAGATCAAAGCTTTCTTACCGCGTCGAGGATACGTCCTCGACACTCTGCCCGACAGATTTGAGTCCATTTGAGCTAGGTGGCCTTTTTTTTCTGTTGGACTGAGGTATGGTTCTGTTCAGCTCTAGGAGGTCCACCCTCCCAGGCTTTACCTTTTCACTTTTTGAGAAGGGGTTAGTTTATTGCTAATCGCCTGAGGCGCCCCTACCCGGGATTGTTGACGCGACTGCTCAGGCATTTTTTTGAAAGATAGAGTGCTTCGGCACTGACTTTTCCTTCAAACACATCTTCCGACCTTGTGTCACATCTTCCTGCGGTGGGAGGGAAGTAAATACTAGTTTCGTGAACTGTCATACTGTTTTGTTTTTTTTTAATAATGACGGCCACATGGTTTTCTAAATGTATGACACAAGGTCAAGACGCAATAATGAGAGACGGAGAAAATGTATTCCGCAAATATCACGCATTCAAGTATCGCATGGCGACATTTCCGGCCATTTCAAAGCATTTACTTGCAATGGATATCGAATGTTCCATTTTTATCATCCAAAAAAGATGGCAGTCAGGATCAATATTGATTTTGTTCCCATCACGACGTACTCGGGTACATGGCCAGAGGACTCCGGCATTGATAATGTGTCTGATACTCTCAACCGCTATGAAAGACGAGAAGTTGACTATTTTTGTCACGTTCAAAAGCGTTATCACCGAACTAGAAGGCTTAATACGGAGATAATTGCGATCGGTATGGGTAGATATATAAAAACAAATACATTTTAAATCAAAATGATTTTTTTTAATTTCGCTGATATTAGGACATACTGCCCCCCCCCCACACACACATGTCACTACCTACACTGAAGATAGTAGCCAAATATTTTGTTTAACAAATATATATATATATATATATATATATATATATATATATATATATATATATATATATATGATAATTTTATTTACACAGACATGTACAAAATCTGCGACACTGGCATGTCGATGTTATCGAGCAACAGTTACTATAAACTGAGATCTCATCAGGTAGAGTTAGAATCCGATCTTAACCTCAGATCATATTTGGAGAGATTTTGTACATGTCTGTGTAAATAAAATTATCATATATAAAGCTCTATTTTGATATTGAGCACTTTTTATAAACCCGGTTAAAATTCTCTGGATTACCACCCTGTAGATATTTTTACCTGGATTATTACCATTATTATATATATATATATATATATATATATATATATATAGGAGGAGGGGGAGAAAAAAGGACTAAAAGTATATATATATATATATATAATTTTAAAAAAATTTTTAATAGATTCGTCTACACACTTTCAAATGCAGCAACATTTTTGTAAGTAACGGATAAATTTTATTAGACAGACGAACAACACAGGTAAGGAGGACTTTTTTTTTAATAACTAATATAAGTTAGCAAAACATTTATACGGAACAAAACTTAGATTTAGTATACGGAACGTTTATGTTTTTGTCTTTTAAGGGAAGTGGGGTTTGATCAACTCTGCTGGGAAGCCATGAAATTAAATACTGTCTTTTTTTTAAATTCCCGAAACAGTTTTTCATTGTAAACAACTGATGATCCCTTAAATAATGTTAGAAACAAACTAATATAATAACTGAAAAAGTTAAATTGACTTACATGAGTGATTTTCCACTGAACGACTTGGGACGTAAGTTTTTTTTTTGTTTTTTTTTTAAATATAGTTTTAATGGTTGAGAAACTTCCAAGACTATATATATATATATATATATATATATATATATATATATATATATATATATATATATATATATATATATAACAATAGATGAAAGAAGAGTGACAAACATGTACGACTGTCCAAATTTATTTCAAACTTCGATTGTTCAATGCAAGGTAAATACGGTTAAAAAATTATGTTTATTATTCTTTCCTTAAGCCAAGACTTTTCAAAGATCGAAATCCATACATCAGAGGAATTACGTAGATAGATAAGTTGGCAGTGAAAACTCCAAAATTCAACATTTGAAAAAATATTAAGAAATGGAGAGTGAAAAAAAGTTCGTGTAGAAAAGATATGAGGTTTGTCCGGTTGGTAATTGTCCAGTGATAAGGTGTCCAATGAAAGGAGATTTAGATGGGGAAGAAATGTTTTTCGTGAAGGCAGCATGGAAAAGCGTTAAACATAATTTTATTACAAAATATACCTTGCATTGAACAATCGAAGTTTGAAATAAATCTGGACATTCGTACATGTTTATCACTCTTCTTTCATCTATCTTTATAATTGCTCTATCTCGTATATTGAACTTAAACCATTTCACTATAGGTTCTATCTACTAAAGTTTACTTTTAGTTTGATATTTGATTATATATATATATATATATATATATATATATATATATATATATATATATATATATATATGACTAACTGGTTGCCTGGTGGTGTATTTACTTACAATAATCCTATAAGCGATTGTTTCGTATTTGATCCTATAAGCACTTGTTTCGTATTTGATCATATAAGCGTTTGTTTCGTATTTGATCCTATAAACGTTTGTTTCGTATTTGATCCTATAAGCGTTTGTTTCGTATTTGATCATATAAGCGTTTGTTTCGTATTTGATCATATAAGCGTTTGTTTCGTATTTGATCATATAAGCGTTTGTTTCGTATTTGATCCTATAAGCGTTTGTTTCGTGTTTTATCCTATAAGCGTTTGTTTCGTATTTGATCATATAAGCGTTTGTATCGTATTTGATCTTATAAACGTGTATTTCGTATTTGATCCTATAAGCGTTTGTTTCGTATTTGATCCTATAAGCGCTTGTTTCGAATTTGATTGTATAAGCGTTTGTTTCGTATTTGATCCTATATAAAAAGAGAATATATATATATATATATATATATATATATATATATATATATATATATATATAACTTTGAAATGTGAGAATCAGTTAACATGACGCGAGATTTTGAAATGAAATATTTATTAAATCATTTTTTTTTATATCCAAATTTTCGGTTTTATAAACCTTCTTCATGGGACAGACAATATTTTCCTTTTTTTTCTTCTTTTTTTTCATAGTCGAAGTCTTACGGCTTTAGCCGAAGATCGATCTACAGATGTTATGAAGATAGTGTTTTTTTTATTTATATGTCCGATTTGTAGTATAAGCGCACTGAAACGCATTTGTGATAATGAGATTTAAATTTTACTACAGTTTTAGAAGCGCCGTTAAAACCGAAAATTTGGATATAAAAACAAAAATGATTTAATAAATATTTCATTTCAAAATCTCGCGTCATGTTAACTGATTCTCACATTTCAAAGTCATCATTATAACGGCGCTTCTAAAACTGTAGTAAAATTAAAATCTCATCTCTCTGCCTCTCTCCCTCTCTCTCTCTCTCTCTCTCTCTCTCTCTCTCTCTCTCTCTCTATATATATATATATATATATATATATATATATATATATATATATATATATATATATATATATGTATCTACTAAAGGGTCACCACTTAACAAAATTACTTTACAAATAAATAAAAATCAGCTAAACCAGACATTTCCAAATACGAAACTATAAGACGTCTACTAATCTTTACGGATATTTTTCAAGCGTATCAGAAAATTACTTTATAAACATAATTATTACATTTCTAATTATACTCTAACCCTAACCATAACCGTAACCCTATTCTCCGCTAGAACGAATAGAAACTTAGGGTTAGGGTGAGGGTTAGAATTAATACAAACTTACACGAATCAATAATTGCTGCTTCTCAGTGGCGCTTCATTCCCTAACCCTAACACCTGCGATCAGTCATATTAATTCATTATTTTATCATCATCACTGTTCATATTGAACAGGTGGTTACATAAGATTCTGGTTGGGGGTATTTACGCCCAGGGCACCAGTGCGGCAAGTTCGTTTGAACACCTTCCATTGTAGTGATAGTAAAAATCCTGGCGTAGTATCTATAAGTTTTCAATCATAGGCGTGTCCCTTTTCTTCCTGAGATTCTCGTGGGCGCCTCTGCTCTTGAGGAGAAATCGACTCTTGTACCTTTTGGTCTTCCTCTCTCATCAAATACATTAGATCCATTGCCTTTTCTGCTTCTCGTAAAGTCGGTTTTCTCTATCGCTCCAAACACTTTCTCACACCTGAGGCTATTCTCTATCTCTACAAATCTATCTCTACAAATCTACTATCAGACCATGTATGGAGTACTGTTGTCATATTTGGTCTGGTGAATCTCTGTCCCATTTGAGGGTTCTTGATAATATGCAGAAACGTATCTGTAATTTGATTGTCCCTACACCCTTTCTTCTACTTTACCCCCTCTTTCTCGTTCAAAGAAAGATGTTGTTAGTCTCAGTCTTTTCTATAAATACTATTATGGCATGTGTTCTTCAGAATTATGTGATCTATTCCCCGCTTCTTTTGTTCCAGCTTGTTTGAATCGTTAGTCTAGTGGTCTCTATCAATTCGCTGTTTTGATACCTCATTGTATTCCAGTAGCTTCTTTACCCAAACTGTAGGCTTGTGGAACTCTCTTCCTGCTGACTGTTTTCCTCTTACCCGTAGCCCTGGTCTTTTCAAGACTAAGGCCAATATGCATCTCCTGTCTTTGCGATAATCAGCTTTCGTTCTTGTTAGCTCATTTCATCAAGTGGCTTCATGCCTTGTGTGGAGCGATTTTTATAAGAAAAAAACAAGCACAGGGATACAACATGACAACGATGGGACAGGGGCTGGAGCTGGGTAGACAGGGAGGGACCTATTAGATTAGATACTCTTTTTTTACCCTGTCTAATAGGGAGAGACTAGTGGTTGGTGCACCAGCCCAGATGTGGCAACAATACTCCATGCATGGGCGTTACCTCCTTTTTTTGAGAAAGTAGTGCAGTATATGTTCTGTTATCATGAGACCGCCTCCTAGGTACCACCTTTTCCTTGTAGGCAGTGTAGTATCTGTTCTGTTGTCATGAGATATACTCCCAGTTATTAGCGCCTTTTATCTTTTTTATTGGGGAGGGTAGCGTACAGCAAGAAGAAATGACAACAATCGACTGTGCAATTCTCCCCCCTTCTTCTTCTTCTTCATTTTTTTCTTCTTCTTCTTCTTCATTTCTTTCTTCTTCTTCTTCTTCTTCTTCTTCTTTTTCTTCTTCTTCTTCTTCTTCTTATTCTTCTAGAGACTAGTAGATGACGCACCAGCCCAGATGTGACAACAATACTCCATGCATGGGTGGATGGTGGCTTTGTAGAGATATAGGATACTGGCAGGTGTGAGAAGTTTTCTAGCACGGTAGAGGGAGCCCACCTTCTTTGCAGCAGCCTTGGCAATGTCTTCTACGTAGAGGGAACCAACTTTCCATTCAGAAGTCGTGGCAGTATCTTCTATATATTTTTATCGATTCATGTTACATGTTTTCCCCTCTAATGCAGTGAGTAGTTGTTCGTTTGGCTGAGTTTTACGCTTATACGGACAGAAAAGAATGCTTTTTATGAAAAATCACTTAAGGCCGTAGCGTAGTCAGCAAACTTCCGGTAATTGCCCACATGCGCATATCCAACTTCCGTTGTCTTATTTCTCTTAGTTTTTGGTTTTAACCCCCCCCCCCCA
>OY744553.1:44739026-44776526 GCA_963556195.1 Sepiola atlantica | reverse complement strand
GTTTTGTAACCTTTAGTTATTTCGTTATTCTGTTACTAACTCGTAAGTATCTTTTTACATTTTACATAGCCGTTCTGCAGAAAATAACTGCAGGTCACTGAATATATTTAATGTTATAGGCAAGAAGTTCACCATTTTATTTGTGATCTTATACTGTTGCCATTTTATGTTTTGTTTAATTTAATTTTTACCATTGCATTTGTAATTAATTACCCCGGACCTGATTTGTGCGTGTGTTACATAAACG
Source organism: Sepiola atlantica (assembly GCA_963556195.1). Classification (NCBI taxonomy): domain Eukaryota; kingdom Metazoa; phylum Mollusca; class Cephalopoda; order Sepiida; family Sepiolidae; genus Sepiola; species Sepiola atlantica. The sequence goes on along the minus strand of OY744553.1, from coordinate 44,776,279 downwards.
GTTGGATGAAAAAACTAAAAGTCTTAAAATAAAAGCGTTGTGGTCACCAGTGTTAATTGAAACGAACTTCAGTTTTATCACTTTCCGTGCGGCCGTTTATCCGTTATTGTTTCCTGGTGTTAATAGCAAAGTAATTAGGGTTTTATACCTGTCCGTGCGTCCGTTTTTGTTCCATTATTGCTCATAACCCTAACCCTAACCCTAACCCTAACCCTAACCCTAACCCTAACCCTAACACTAATTCTAATTCTAATTCAACATGATTTACATTTTGTAACCCTTAGTTATTTCGTTATTCTGTTACTAACTCGTAAGTATCTTTTTTCGGTTTTACATAGCCGTTCTGCAGAAAATAACTGCAGGTCACTGAATATATTTAATGTTATAGGCAAGAAGTTCACCATTTTATTTGTGATCTTATACTGTTGTCATTTTTTGTTTAATTCTTTTTTTACCATTGAATTTGTAATTAATTAACCCGGACCAGATTTGGATGAAAAATCTAAAAGTCTTAAAATAAAAGCGGTGTGGTCACCAGTGTTAATCGAAACGAACCTTTGTTTTTGTCATTTCCTGTGAGTTCGTTATTCCGTTATTGTTTCCTGGTGTTAATAGCAAATGATTTACGTTAGTGTACCTGTCAGTACGTCCGTTTTTCTATCATTTGTCTGTCATGTTGATCGGAAAGTATTTACGTTTTTGTAACAGTTAGTTATTTGTGGCGTTAATCAGAAAATAACACTATCGAATAATTGACTACTCAGATTATAAGGTTCCTGTTCATGGTTAGGAATTAAAGGACCATTGTTATTTCGTGTTCGCGGGCGATCTGACTAAAATAAAATACTCAAGTATTCAAGTACTCAAGTTTTTTAAAAAAGTGTTTCAGGTAAATAAATAATTTATTTTCAAACACAAATAATTTGCGTTGTTTAGGTTTTCAAAATATAAAAAAAGTATTCTCCTTATTATTGTCATTCCAGCAACGTTTTCAATGTGTGACTTTTCAAACTACCTTATTCACGTAACCGCGTGCTACACACAACGGCGTATCAACATTTATTGTCTATAACATCAAGACGAATTTCAACTTGACTGCGATAAGTATGTCTCAGTCGGGTAGGATTATACGAAAAAATGAAGAGAAGAAAAAATATGCTTATACTTCTGACAAAGATGTTTTTCATCGAAGGACTCAAGTTTAAAAAATGTCCTTTTTGTTTTCTGTTTTACATAACCGTTCTGCAGAAAATAGCTGCAGGTCACGTAAAATATTCAACTTTATAGCTGTTACACCGGCCGTTCTTACACAGGAGAAACTGCACCGGTTGTCACTATAAATAGTGCGAGTCACCAGAGATACAGAGAAGACAAAGCACAGTCTTGTAACTGTCTAGCCAAGTGCTAGTCACTTTCTTACTTTGTTAATACACTTGTTAAACCAACCCTCGACTTGACTTCCTTTATTTATTATTTACTGTTGGACAACTTCACAACAATATATATATATATATATATATATATATATATATATATATATATATATATATATATGTATATTTCGGCAGCAAGTCGTTTATTATACATGTGTCATAAAGAAAGAGGCAAAATGCCTTCAAATAACCATGTGTTAGATGCGGTTGTCACTATAAATAGTGCGAGTCACCAGAGACACAGAGAAGACAACGCACAGTCTTGTAACTGTCTAGCCAAGTGCTAGTCGCTTTCTTACTTTGTTAATACACTTGTTAAACCAACCCTCGACTTGACTTCCTTTATTTATTATTTACTGTTGGACAACTTCACAACAATATATATATATATATATATATATATATATATATATATATATATATATATATATATGTATATTTCGGCAGCAAGTCGTTTATTATACATGTGTCATAAAGAAAGAGGCAAAATGCCTTCAAATAACCATGTGTTAGATGCGGTTGTCACTATAAATAGTGCGAGTCACCAGAGACACAGAGAAGACAACGCACAGTCTTGTAACTGTCTAGCCAAGTGCTAGTCGCTTTCTTACTTTGTTAATACACTTGTTAAACCAACCCTCGACTTGACTTCCTTTATTTATTATTTACTGTTGGACAACTTTACAACAATATATATATATATATATATATATATATATATATATATATATATATATATATATATATATATATAGTTTAAATTTTTGAACTGTATATATGTATATATATATATTACATTTTATATATATATATATATATATATATATTTCAAAAATGTAATCGCCTCGCTTGGATGCTTGAAAAGGCCGGAGGGTCGAAATAAATTATTGCACCAGCGATTATGTGGTTCCGTGTTACTTTATTTTATTCTTGCCCTGTTTATTACATGGAGCTCGGATTTCCTTTCTGGAATTTATTTCACTCTAACACACACACACTATATACATGGACGGCGGCACCGGGGGGGCAGGGGGGACTCAAGCCCAACTTTTTTACTTCCCCCCCCACTTTACGGTCATCAATAATGAAGTTATATATGCATGTGTTTAACCGCCCCCCTTTATAACTGTCCCGCCGGTCCTGTGTGTGTGTATTGACTTCCTTTATTTATTATTTACTCTTGGACAACTTCACAACAATAGCCAAGAATTTAACTATTTTATTTGTGGCTCTATATTGTTGCCTTTTTTATTTTTATTTTGTTTAATTCTATTTTTAGCTTTACATTTCTAATTAATTAATCTGTAAAATAATCGAAAATACAAAAAAACATTCCTGATTCGTGAGTGCGTTACATAAATGCTCGGATGAAAAAACTAAAGGTCTTCAGATAAGAGCGGTGCGATCACCAGTGTTACTGGAAACAAACTTTTGTTTTTGTCACTTTCTGTTAGTTCGTTATTCCGTGGTTGCTTCCTTATTTTAATAGTAAATAAATTATTTTTTGTCATCGTCTGTGTCTCCATTATTCCGTTATTGGTAATGTATGTTTTTGTAACCGTGAGTTATTTCGTTATTCTGTTACTAATTCGTAGTGTAAATCGAGAAAATAATTACATTTTTGTCTGTGCGTTTTGGCATCTAGTTTTACATAACCGTTCTGCAGAAAATAGCTGCAGATCACTGAAGATACTATGAAAGTCGAAAGCGCTCGAAAAAATTGGCCGAATTAAGAACAATCGGAGAAGTACTATACTGATTGCCACCTGAAACCAGAAGGATAGCTGGACGATTTGAGAACCTCACGAAGAAGATATACAAACGTGACGTTCAACAACGTTTGCTTAGATAATGACTTGCTGCCTAAGTATGCACACACACACACATATATATATATATATATATATATATATATATATATATATATATATATGAAAAATGGCTGATTAGTTGGATCGTACACATGTGAGTGTCTGCTCTGAAGTTTTCGTTTGTTCTTTTGTTTATTTTCACCTTAAAATGAAACTGATGTATGATGTGGGTGTTTTTCAAGACACTCTAATCTAAGAACTCTTATTATTTGTGAACTTTTTCTGATGATTTAGTAGTGTTGCAGAGACGATATTGACATACAAATGTTGTTTGGCACAAAACAAATGAAACGGACCGTTAAATATATCTCACAGAAATTTGGAATTATTGGAAATGTGAAAAAAATAAAAACAAAAATAAAAGTAATAAAACAAACCATGGTTATTGGAATATAATAAATATCTGTATATATATATATGTATATATATATATATATATATATATATATATATATATATATATATATATATATATATATATATATATATATATATATGGGAAGAGAAGGATGAAGGTAATCCGACGTGATGGGAAAATGAAAAAGGAAAAACCAAAAAATGGATGTTATTTATGTGTACATCAACGTTTCGTCTTTATTTATAAGACTTCATCAGGATGATAATATAGAGAAAGATGTCATGCAAGTACAAACATATGTAGGGTTGACATATTGGGAAATGGAAGAAAATAATGGCCACTACTGAGTGGACGTCCGTACTTGGTGAGGAGTGAAAAATGAATGTTGATGAAAATGAGTCGGGAAGAAGTGGAAAGATGGGGGGTGCAAGGACTACTGTGGCTGGTAGTAAGAGAAAGAGGTGGGGGGATGAGCAGGAATAATTATAATGGCAGAGAGGGAGTGGAGGAGAGGGAGGAAGACTGAAGGGGAAAAAGTAAGTTGGAATGTTTGTGTGTGGGGGTGTATGCAAAGAAAAAGGAGGGTGGGTAGAGAAGGAGGGGGGCTGTGATTTTGGTGGATGGGCGAAAGTTATGGTCTTAGAGAGCGTTTTGAGAAAATGAGGGGATTTAAGAAGGGGGTATGGAGGAGTGAAGGTACGAAAGAAATAGTTGAGGGGGAATGGGAGAGGGGGGATTTGTTGTGATAGGGTATGAAATATTTGAAATATTTGGAAAATGATGGCAATGAGTGAGTGAGTGGAGGGGTGGAGGAGAGGGAGGAGGGAGGTAATTGAACAGGTGGGTATGGAATATTTGAAATATTTGGAAAATGAGAAAGTTTCATTGGACTGAAGTGTTAAAAATGTGAGGGAAAAAACGGAATGGGTTAGAGAAAGTAAAGATTCATGGAGAAAAAGGAAGGGTGTGAGTAAGTGGGAGAGTGTCATTAAGGATAGAGATGAAAATAAATGTTATCTATGATCAGGCAAGAGTTTTTGTTCTGTAAGGATGAGCTTGCTTATTAAGGGTGATAGGTTAAAGAAGCCATTTCGTTGCTTGATGGTGGTGGAGGCGGTGATGAGAGCAGTTTCCAATAATCTTCGCCGAGATTTGTTGTGGATGTATTTTGTGATTTTGGCTTGTTCAAATTTGAAGGCATGACCATATTCTAGTGCATGGGAGAAAAGTGCACTGAGAGGGTTGTTGTTTTTTATGTCCCTTTTGTGTTCATTTAATTTTTTCTTTAATTCACGTTGTGTTTCTCTCACGTAAAATTGATGGCAGTCATTGCATGGGACAGTATATAAGCCGGCATGGGATGTGGTTTTTTTTTGGAAATGTCTGGATGTGTTTAATGTTTGTTTATAGATTGAGATGTGCTTTGTACTGTTGGAATGCCTAGTTTGTTAAGCGTGTTGCATATGGATGTGTTATTGGAATGCGTGGGTAAGAGAAGGGGTCTGTCTATGAGAGAGGTGTTAGGAGTTTGATTTTTTGTGTGGTGTTTCTGGAGAATATTTGGAAGGCTTTTTTCTCGGCATTTAATATAAAATGTGTGGGGTATTGCAATGTTTTTAGGGAATTAAAAATGTACTTTATTTCTTCATCTATGTGGTGGGGGCTACATATTCTAAGGGCGCGTAGGAAGAAGCCTATAATTATACCTGTTTTGATCTTGCTATGGTGGTGGGAGTAGAAATGTATGTAGTCATTTTTGTGAGTGTTTTTGCGGTGTACCTTAAATTCTAGTTTGTTGTTGGACTTAATTATGAGGGTATCTAGGAAGGGAATAGAGCCGTTTATTTCAGTCTCATGGGCAACCCCCTTAGCGGTGTATTAGCCTGCCTCTTTTTATAATTCTTAGAATCCGGTCCTTTCAAATATAGACTACCCCCTAACATCGAATACTTTAGATACATAGATGATATTTTAATTTTCCTCCCCACAGACATACATATCAATAATGTTAAAGATAGACTCAACACAGTAGAACCCTCCAAAAAATTCACCCATGAGACTGAAATAAACGGCTCTATTCTCTACGCTTTATTTCAAAATAGATTTTTTGTTTTGAGATTGAAATAGAATTTTCGTTGGTCTGTCTCACTTAAGTTTGAAATAGACTTTTCGTTGGTCTGTCACACTTAAGTTTGAAATAGCATTTTCGTTGGTCTGTCACGCTTAAGTTTGAAATAGCATTTTCGTTGGTCTGTCTCACTTAAGTTTGAAATAGCATTTTCGTTGGTCTGTCTCACTTAAGTTTGAAATAGAATTTTCGTTGGTCTGTCATTCTTAAGTTTGAAATAGCATTTTCGTTGGTCTGTCACACTTAAGTTTTAAATAGAATTTTCGTTGGAATGTCACGCTTAAGTTTAAAATAGAATTTTCGTTGGTCTGTCACATTTAAGTTTGATATAGCATTTTCGATGTTTAAGTTTTAAATAGAATTTTCGTTGGTCTGTCACGTTTAAGTTTGATATAGCATTTTCGATGCTTAAGTTTTTATTCGTCTGTCACACTTAAGTTTAAAATAGAATTTTCGTTGGTCTGTCACACTTAAGTTTGAAATTAATTTTCTTGGTCTGTCACACTTACATGTAAGAAAACATTTTCGTTGGTCTGTCACACATACGTTTGAAATAGAATTTCGTTGGTCTGTCACACTTAAGTTTAAAATACATTGGTGTTGGTCTGTAAGGCTTATCTTTGAAAAATGTCGAAATATTTAGAGAAAGAAAACTGTATATTTAGTTTGCTAACATTAACACACACGTACAGGTGCAGACAATCACACAAACACACCAACACCCACACATAGATACTAGCATGTACACACCAACACCCACACATAGATACCAGCATGTACACACCAACACCCACACATAGATACTAGCATGTACACACCAACACCCACACATAGATACCAGCATGTACACACCAACACCCACACATAGATACTAGCATGTACACACCAACACCCACACATAGATACCAGCATGTACACAATAACACCCACACATATATACTAGCATGTACACACCAACACCCACACATAGATACTAGCATGTACACACCAACACCCACACATATATACTAGCATGTACACACCAACACCCACACATAGATACTAGCATGTACACACCAACACCCACACATATATACTAGCATGTACACACCAACACCCACACATAGATACCAGCATGTACACAATAACACCCACACATATATACTAGCATGTACACACCAACACCCACACATAGATACCAGCATGTACACAATAACACCCACACATATATACTAGCATGTACACACCAACACCCACACATAGATACTAGCATGTACACACCAACACCCACACATAGATACTAGCATGTACACACCAACACCCACACATAGATACCAGCATGTACACACCAACACCCACACATAGATACTAGCATGTACACACCAACACCCACACATATATACTAGCATGTACACACCAACACCCACACATAGATACTAGCATGTACACACCAACACCCACACATATATACTAGCATGTACACACCAACACCCACACATAGATACCAGCATGTACACAATAACACCCACACATATATACTAGCATGTACACACCAACACCCACACATAGATACCAGCATGTACACAATAACACCCACACATATATACTAGCATGTACACACCAACACCCACACATAGATACTAGCATGTACACACCAACACCCACACATAGATACTAGCATGTACACACCAACACCCACACATAGATACCAGCATGTACACACCAACACCCACACATAGATACTAGCATGTACACACCAACACCCACACATAGATACCAGCATGTACACACCAACACCCACACATAGATACTAGCATGTACACACCAACACCCACACATAGATACCAGCATGTACACAATAACACCCACACATATATACTAGCATGTACACACCAACACCCACACATAGATACTAGCATGTACACACCAACACCCACACATATATACTAGCATGTACACACCAACACCCACACATAGATACTAGCATGTACACACCAACACCCACACATATATACTAGCATGTACACACCAACACCCACACATAGATACCAGCATGTACACAATAACACCCACACATATATACTAGCATGTACACACCAACACCCACACATAGATACCAGCATGTACACAATAACACCCACACATATATACTAGCATGTACACACCAACACCCACACATAGATACTAGCATGTACACACCAACACCCACACATAGATACTAGCATGTACACACCAACACCCACACATATATACTAGTATGTACACACCAACACCCACACATAGATACTAGCATGTACACACCAACACCCACATATAGATACTAGCATGTACACACCAACACTCACACATAGATACCAGCATGTACACACCAACACCCACACATAGATACCAGCATGTACACACCAACACCCACACATATATACTAGCATGTACACACCAACACCCACACATAGATACTAGCATGTACACACCAACACCCACACATAGATACTAGCATGTACACACCAGCACCCACACATAGATACCAGCATGTACACACCAACACCCACACATAGATACTAGCATGTACACACCAACACCCACACATAAATACTAGCATGTACACACCAACACCCACACATATATACTAGCATGTACACACCAACACCCACACATAGATACTAGCATGTACACACCAACACCCACACATATATACTAGCATGTACACACCAACACCCACACATATATACTAGCATGTACACACCAACACCCACACATATATACTAGCATGTACACACCAACACCCACACATATATACTAGCATGTACACACCAACACCCACACATAGATACTAGCATGTACACACCAACACCCACACATAGATACTTGCCTGTACACTTCCCCATACAAACATACAACTCTACTCAGACCCTTTCCGCTCATGCCTGTCAAATTACCCAAGGTTAATACTAAATAAACACAGCAGATGATCTTCCATGGGTCGAATAGATTGTTGCTTAGCAACGGCCGTCATAATCGCTGTGCAAAGACGCCAGACCCGGTTGAAGAAGCTCGATTTGTACAGAATTACGCCCGCGGCACCCCCCGGAGGGTAACCGTGGGGAGTACCGACGACAATGTTTTATAAACAATGTCCCCCCTATTCTAAATTGTAAACCTTTTAAAACATTCCAAATAGAATGTTTTTTTATCCCCACTTGATTGGCGCCAGCTAAGTCCAATAGCTGCCACAATCGACCGCATACTGAGACGGTGGTCAGAAAGCCGTAACAATGTTGTTTTTTGAAACACACACACACACACACACACACATATATATATATATATATATATATATATATATATAAAGAGGTGTACTAAAAGCGAACTTTTAGGAAAGGTAAAACCCTATTGTGAAGAGTATACAGCTCAATATCCAGGATAGAGCAGGTAGAAATCATATACCCCTGGAGCATCCCATTGCCAACTTTGTACTCTGGAAACCTTTATGATAGCTACTGCTACTAAATCTAAAAATATTATTAATTCTAAGAATGAACTTATCTCCAGTTGCAGGCATAAACGTAAATTCAGGTATAGCAACCATAATAATCCCACAGACACCCCTCCCCTATTTGATTAAATACCCTCCCTTCATCTCGGATTTTCCCTCCTTACATCTCGAAACCCCTTTCCGATAGTTCTAATTCCTGTTGTTCTTTAATCTCTAATTATATCTCCCTCATCCCTTTAACCTTCTCTTAACTTAATAAAATTACCCATAAACTTCGTTAGCTTCACATTTCCCTTAGTTTTAACACCTTTCTTCCATTACCCCCTAAATCTTTCCACTTAACCTCCTTAACTGTATAACTTTATTTGGCTTTCCATTTTCTTTCCCGTTTAACTTCTTTTAATGCATTCGTCCGCTTCCCTTCAACACTTCCATTCTTCATTCTTTTCCCTTTCAACGTGATAACTAACCCACTCTATTCATATTATATCCTAGCCCTTTTATTTACTTGTTGATTAGCCTTATCTACTCCATTCCCATTTGCACACCTCGATATCGAACTCCTTACTGTTTCCACTGTGCACTCTAATTATTCTTCCCCTCCTGTTTTTACTTCTAAATAATTCTTCTCACTTTTTTAATAGCCTCGATTATTCCCCCCTTGTTTTACCTCATCTCTCTCAAACTACTCAACCCCCAACCCGCCCTAGCTCTACATCTTTTAACCCCTATAGTATTTACTTTTAACTGCGATCTCTACTCTCCCTCTGGCTTAATCCTTTGTCACTTTTTTAACCTTGTATATCTCTCACTTCTTCCGGCCTTCACTAACCTATTTAACAATTTTCTTAATTAACCTCCATATAACTTTTTTGAATAAAATTTCAAAGTTTATATTTTCCCATATCTATTTGAACTAGCATCCCGTAACTGCTTATTTACTTCAACCCATAATTTCTTCCACCTTGGAGACTCCCATTCCGGATATCCTCTCTAGGTCTTCTTTTCCTTTTTCTTTTTCCTTATTCTAATCTTCATTCTTGAGCTCCAATCTTATCGACTTTTCCCTCATTCTATTATTAGTATCTTATTTTTATTATTTTTTAATTTTTTAATCTTTTTATTTTTTATTCTTTCGGTCAATCCTCAATTTTCCCTGCAAGCTTAAGACTAATCTTATTATCTATTTTTCTTTCTTTATTCTTTTATTTTCTTATTTCTACTTTTTATACTATTTTTATCTTTATTTTTTATCTTTACTCTTTTAAATTTTAACTCATTTTCCTAGTCCTACCCTTCATATATATTTTGCCTCATTGTTTATATCTAAGGTCATTTGATTAAACTTCTAACCCCGAACTCTGTTCTTATACATATTCTGATATTTTAACCCCTTATCCTAACATTCGTTAACTTACCCCCACTCCTTTCTTCCCCTTTTCTAGTTGAATCCTAATTCGCGCTAACTTCCAATTTCAACTTTATGTTTCACCCCCCCCCACTTTCACACTCTTAGTTTTATCCGCATTCCTTCACCGCATCGCTCCCTTTCTCCTCCCCCCTCCCTTTCCTCGTACCAGTCCCTTTCTCCTCCCACACACCACTTACCCGTGTCCTCCCTTGCCCACTGGTCGCATATTATATTCTTGTTTTCACTGTCTTTGCTTTTCTTCATTTATAGCCGGCTTTCTCAACTGGGCAGACTTTAAATATTCTCACTGCCCCTTTTTTCCACTTTAAAACACTTTCCTTTGTCATCTCTGCCCGGGAAGTTTCTTTAATGGCGAATATTTTACATCTTAATCTCCTCTGACGCCTGCCTGCATCATCGAATGTACTTCTTATTGGACTTTTTACCCTTTTTGGATTTTCTATTTTCGCCGTACCTGAAGTTGTGGCTTCTTGGATTTTAACTTTGAAACTTCTCTCATTACTTCTCGTGCCTCTAACGACCTACCTATCTACATCGTATTCTCTCTGCTGGACTCTTCGACACCGGACTTTTTGGCAATCGGACATTTGCTTGCACCTTGGCACAGTTTTGCCCTACGTTTCTTTCCCTACAACTTTTATTTTATTTCATTTTTTCAAATTTTAAATCTTGGCCAATGCCAACTTATCTATCCCAGCGACTTCCTCTGATGATAAGATTTTGATCTTTGAAAAGCCTGGCTTAAGGAAAATTTAACTTGAATAAATTGCCTTTTTGCGGAATATACCTTGCTTTGAACTTTTGAATTGAATTTTGATTTGGCTTTTGCTTTCTCTAATTCCTTTCCATTCTCCTTCATATATATATATATATATATATATATATATATATATATATATATATATATATATATATATATATATAATAAAATAAAGTAACACGGAATCACATAATCACCGGTGCAATAATTTATTTCGACCCTACGGCCTCTTCAAGGATCCAAGCGAGGTGATTACATTGTTGAAGAACTAAAAGCTAAAATAATGATTTCAGACATTACTGTAAATCAGTTGGCAAATGTTTTCGCATTGCTCTTTGGATTGCTAAAGATGGGGGACATGTGGAAACTTGAATAAAATGTCGATAAAACCTTTTAAAAGATATAGATTTACTTCTTTCTAATCTTTTTTACAGATTATTTCTATCGCAAATGCAAATAAAGTTATGACTATTTTAAAGTGCACACGGACTTTATGAACAACCTGTATATGTTTTTCCATCCTCCCTGGCCCTTCACGATCTTTTTCTGCAAAACAAACCGATGCTGGTGCCTACAGACTTTTTAATATTTTTTTTTATAAAAAATAAAAATAAAAATAATAAAATATTAAAAATAGACATAAAAAAATAGACATAAAAAATAGAAAATAAAAAATAAAAATAAAAATAAAAAATTAAAAAATTTTTTTTTTTTTTACAGAATCAATTTAATTGATGGCTTCAACTGAGGAAAAATTAAACCGTGTCTTTTGATTGGCTGAAATGATTTTGTTTTATGGGAACACGTGAAAAGAATTGTGTCATACAACCAAAGCTTGTTCATTAGAAGATTTGAAAGCTAAAATAACTAATGTGATTTCACGCATTACTGCAAATGTTTTCCGTCAACTACAAAATCGTATAACTCTTTGTATTGCTAAAGATAGAAGACATGCGGAAACTTAAATTAAAATTATCAATAACTTTAGCAAAACTACAGATTTACTTCTTTGTAATCCTTTTCACAGAGTATTTATATCGCTAATACAAATAAAGTCATCAATATTTTAAAGTGCACACGGACTTTATGGACACCCTGTATATATGTTAGAAAATCATTGAAGAGAAAAAGGTAGAAATAACTTCACCTTAACTTGTATGGAGGTACATTGAAGGTTTGCTCTGTCTGGTTGTAGCCAAGTAAAACATTAAGATGACGAAGAACTATGCTCTGAAAAAGATAAAGGACTTAAACAGCATTTCAAAAACATTATTTTATTCAAGCTGTATTAAACTTTGTTTCTGATTAGCCAATTTTCATTTGTTATTGTTGTATCATGTTATTAACAATATAACTATGCTCTGAAAAAGATAAAGGACTTAAACAGCATTTCAAAAACATTATTTTATCTAAGCTGTATTAAACTTTGTTTCTGATTAGCCAATTTTTATTTGTTATTATTGTATCATGTTATTAACAATATAACTATGTTCTGAAAAAGATAAAGGACTTGAACAGCATTTTAAAAACATTATTTTATTCAAGCTGTATTAAACTTTGATTCTGATTAGCCAATTTTCATTTGTTATTGTTGTATCATGTTATTAACAATATAACTATGCTCTGAAAAAAGATAAAGGACTTAAACATCATTTCAAAAACATTATTTTATTCAAGCTGTATTAAACTTTGTTTCTGATTAGCCAATTTTTATTTGTTATTGTTGTATCATGTTATTAACAATATAACTATGCTCTGAAAAGATAAAGGACTTAAACAGCATTTCAAAAACATTATTTTATCTAAGCTGTATTAAACTTTGTTTCTGATTAGCCAATTTTTATTTGTTATTATTGTATCATGTTATTAACAATATAACTATGTTCTGAAAAAGATAAAGGACTTGAACAGCATTTTAAAAACATTATTTTATTCAAGCTGTATTAAACTTTGATTCTGATTAGCCAATTTTTATTTGTTATTGTTTTATCATGTTATTAACAATATAACTATGTTCTGAAAAAGATAAAGGACTTGAACAGCATTTAAAAAACATTATTTTATTCAAGCTGTATTAAACTTTGATTCTGACTAGCCAATTTTTATTTGTTATTGTTGTATCATGTTATTAACAATATAACTATGTTCTGAAAAAGATAAAGGACTTAAACAGCATTTCAAAAACATTATTTTATTACAGCTGTATAAAACTTTGTTTTTGACTAGCCAATTTTTATTTGTTACTATTGTATCATGTTATTAACAATATAACTATGTTCTGAAAAAGATAAAGGACTTGAACAGCATTTCAAAAACATTATTTTATTCAAGCTGTATTAAACTTTGATTCTGACTAGCCAATTTGTATTTTTTATTGTTGTGTAATATTATTAAATCAGTTGGCAAATGTTTTCGTGACCGGCAAAATCGTATAATCCTTTGTATTGCTAAAGATCGAGGACATGCGGGAACTTAAATTAAAATTCAAAATAACTCTAGAAAATATAGATTTACTTCTTTGTAATCCTTTTTACAGATTATTTCTATCACAAATACAAATAAAGTTATACAGTTTTTAAAGTGAAAACGGACTTTATGGACGCGTTGTATAAAAGTCGTATAAACAATGATAAAATTGGCCCAATCGGACATGACTGATTCTATCTCGAACGATAATAATTATGCGCTGTCAGTTGGCGAAAGCGTAGCGTTTTAAACGCAATTACCCTTTTCATGTATTATCAAACGTTATTAATCGTGATGCGATGGGGGTCAGGTCAAGGTGAATAACGTCGGGGCAGCCATTTTCTAAACATTGAAACCGGCTATCAGATAACGAACACCGCAGGGTTAATAGTGGCATAATTCGCGCACTTTTACGTGGACGTCGCTGCTGCTGCTGCTGTTGCTCTTCTTCTACTTCTTCTTCTTTCTTCTTCTTCTTTTTCTTCCTTTTTTTTCTTTTCTTCTTTTTCTTTTTCTTCTCTTTCTTCTTCTTCTTCTTCTCCTCTTTCGTCTTCTTCTTCTTCTTCTCCTCTTTCGTCTTCTTCTACTTCTCTTCTTTCGTCTTCTTCTTCTTTTTCTTTTTCTTCTTCTTCTTCTCCTTTTTCTTCTTCCTCTTCTTCTTCTTCTTTTTCCTCTTTTTCTTCTTCTTTTTCTTCTTCTTCCTCTTCTTCTTCTTCTCCTTCTTTTTTCTTCTTCTTCTTCTTTTTTCTTCTCCTCCTCCTCTTCTCCTTTTTCTTCTTCTCCGTCTTCTTCTTTTTCTTCTTCTTCTTCTTCTTCTTCTTCTTCTTTTTCTTCTTCTTCTTATTCTTCTTTTTCTTCTTCTTCTTTTTCTTATCTCCACTTCTTCTTCTTCTTCTTCTTCTTCTTCTTCTTCTGGTTCTTCTTCTTCTTCTTCTTTTCAGTTGTTGTTGCTGTGGTGTGTATTGAAGAGTCGAAGAAGGAGAAAGGGAGGGAGTAGGATGGTGGAGAGCGAATCGGACTTCTGCACACAGCCCACAAAGATCGTGCCTCATGATTGTCTGTTCTGCATGGAGTCCTTTACGTTGTCCGTCGCTTGTCGTTATACCTGCAAGATTGCAGGGTTTTTTAACCCCGACATTCAGAGCTGCAGAGGCTCAGAGATTGCTTACAAAGTCGAGGAAGGTACGTCCCAGAAATACTAAAAAGATGGCGGTTGTATATGCGCAGAATCAATGTAGCTATCCCCACCCGATTGATTTGCAGTTCTACGCCTGACACGTCCTTGCTTGCCACAAGCAGGAACAAGGACGACCAGAAGGCGACGGATCCTAATGTTGACTCCTCCTGGATTTTCATCAGAGCTCTGTTAGTCGTGTTGTGGTTCTGATACCGCTGGGTGACCATGCCACGAACCGGTGTCTCAGACGGCATAGCTCTGGCCCTAGCACATTGCTATAGTCCATAGCACAGTGAGACAAAGTCTGCTGCTGGATTCTTCTCGACGATCATGATGATTATTTGTGCACTTTATATATGTACGCCTTATCATTTCAGCATTTATATCTACAGTTTATATGCCTATACACCCATGATCACCGCCGGTCTAGTATTATACGACTGGGAAATATCCAGGAGAGATGGAGGAAAATGAGCTAGTATAGGGGAGGCGGTAGGCGGAGGTGGTAAAGGCGATAAGAAGGATAGTTTCTCTGTCTTCTTCCCTCTTATCGCCTTTACCCCCTCCGCCTACCCTCCCTATACTATCTCGGTAGGTGCGAAAATGGAAAAGAAAAAGAAAATAAATAAATATATAAAAAAACAATGCCAAATAAAGAAGAATATGCTACCTACTTGTCAAATGATATTTCAATGTAGATAAAAGTCTTCTCATATGGTCCAATCGGATCATCTTCTCCTTCTCCCATGTGTGTGCCTTCAAAATAAAATTGTTTCCAAATCTTCACTTTTTCTGAAGACGTTCGATAATACGAACGAAACCGGTCAAATCACTTGTTTTTGGTTTTTTCCTGCATTATAACCTGTTTTCCGTTTGTCTCTTTTTTCAATAAAAAACCCAGGATAAACACTTAAACTAATGAACCGATTATTCTGAATATATATATATATATATATATATATATATATATATATATATATATTCTATTCAATACGGTTAGTAACGTGGTCACATTATTATTATTTTTGTATTTATTTAAATTATAAATTTTAATATTTAGGGGGTGCATGTATATGAAGTTCGCTATGTGTATATGTTTATATATTTGTATGTACATGATTGGCTCATAAAGTAAAAAAACCCAATCATTATGAATTTTAGAACACATATGATAGGCGTAACAATACGTAATATGGGCTATATTTAGTTTTATCTAATCTTATGCTAACGAGTAAAAAAAGAAGGGGTGAGAGCCCTTCTGGAAAATTGAAGTATTCCGATTTTTGTGAAATTTTAACAAAAGATATTGACCATCAATTGATAAATATTTCCCTATTTTAAGTTTCTTTGAAGCATTTAAAGGGGTTTTTAGAGGGGGGCATGAACCAGCTTTACAAAAAAATAAAAATGACCTCAGTCTAGATGCATCTCTCTCACTGATCAACGACAGAAAAGATAAAGGGTAGTATCGAAACAGATGCTACACTGTGCTCATCGCCAATGGGTCAAAGAGAGTTTTCTTCCACCTTTTTTCGTGTATGACGTCATCTCTTTCTGAGGTCATCCATTAATAACGTTATCAAGGATATTCCCAGTGACCCCCCCCGTCTTAGTATATGACATCATCTCTTAATGACGTCACCCCTTTGTCATCGCTTTGTGACGTTATCCATTGTGCACGTTACAAGCAAGATCCACAGAGTGTTAGTAGTGGATATTTATCTACCTCCCACAAAGTAAAATGTGACACAAGGTCGGAAAGTGGGATTTGATAAGTCAGTATCCTAGAGGAAGAGCACCTGTGACCCTCAAAAAATGCCTGGGCAGCCCCGTCGGCATTCCCCGGTAGGGGCGCCTCAGGCGATTAGCAATAACCTAACACCTTCTCAAAGGGTGAGAAGGCAAAGCCTGGGAGGGTGGACCTCCTAGAACTGCAGAGGACTGCCCCATAGACCGGCGTAAATCAAGCCCCGAAGGCCAAGACGATACCGGTTTATGGGGTAACAGATACTACATTTTGATCTTGGCCAATTAGATCGGGTCAGAGTTGAGATGAGATAGATACAGAAAATAATATATATCAAAAGCATAACTAAATGCGAGTCGCGATAGTTGAAGCCGCGAACCATGAAGGACTGTTGACCAAGCCATTTGTTCGATTTCAGACTTTCCCGCCGAACACACGCCTTTCCGACTGCGAAACAAAATGGCCACCAGCCAATTTTCCACTCCATTTTTTGGGGTTGAGCCTAGTGCCACTTCCGGTTCATCCTTGAATTCTCGCTTCTCTCTTGAGAAATCAACAGTGGAAGCTTACTGACCTACCTCATCATTCGGCTTGACAGGCTAATTTCTCACCATCTGTTCATCTCTCTCTCTCTCTCTCTCTCTCTATCTATCTATCTATCTATCTATCTTCCTCTCTCTTTCTTTCTTTCTCTCTCTTTCTTTCTCTTTCTTTCTCTCTCTCTTTCTCTCTCTCTTTCTCTCTTTCTCTTTCTTTCTCTCCTTTTCTTTCTCTCTTTCTCTTAACTTACTATATATATATATATATATATATATCGGAAGTTTCTCAACCATTAAAACTATATAAAAAAAAAAAAATTATATAAAAAAAAACTTATAGTCTCAAGCCTTCCAGTGGAAAATCACTCATGTAAGTCAATTTATTTTTTACAGTTATTATATTAGTTAGTTTCTAACACTATTTTAAGGGATCATCAGTTGTTTACCATGAAAAACTGTTTCGGGAATTTAAAAACAAGACAGTATTTAATTTCATGGCTTCCCAGCAGAGTTGATCAGACCCCACTTCATATATATATATATATATATATATATATATATATATATATATATATATATATATATATATATATATATATATATATATATGTGTGTATATATATATATTCTTCATCCTTCAACTGACAATTTATCAATCTCTTGTACCATCATCATCGAGTGGCTTTTGAACTTGATAAGCCGTCACCGGTTACTTAAAAAAAAGCGCGCAGATTAAAAGGAATATCCGTTCTTGCTTCTTTTATCTATTGCAACTGCCTTTTGGCTTGGAGCAAAGTTTAGTCTCTTTTCTGACACTATACTTCATCTTCTCTGTCCTCGGTCAGTGAAGGAGAAATCCTTCTTTACTGACGCAATTGATATTTTTATCTCAATCTAGAATGCCCCTTTTGGGAAGATGGATTTGCCCATCATTAAAAACCGACAAAGTGTAGTATCGATTCGGATGTTGAACTTAGTTTTTTTCTGTCTTTGGTCAGTGAAGGAGAGTCCTTCTAGACTGAGGCAATTTTTATTTTTGTTCCCATTCCCCACATTATAAATCGACCTTGTGTCTAACTCTGCCCTCGCGTGGAGGTAAGTGAATTAGAACTTTGCCCTCGTGGGAAGAATAGTAGATAGGGACACACGATTAATCTAGACTGACACATTTAATAGTATTGATTTACTCCTCTCCAGGAGTTAGGCACAAGGCCAGTAAATAGTAGCTCGAATACTAATTCAGAATTCGTAGTAAACGTTTTCTCTGCTAGTTTCAGAATACACACATACACCTCAACAGGCAAAGGATCTAAGTTAAGTCTCATGAAAGACTGGAACTTAACTCGGATGTGAACGCTAGCGGTGGGGCCTCAACGACACACACATACGTTAATTACTAACTACTGCTAAATGGTGACCCTTTTATAGTAAATCATTATTTATCTTGCATTTAAAGACGTGTATATCCATGTTATTCCTTCTCCATTTGATCACATTAATTGTCATCGTGGTTCTTAGAATTTTCGAAATACGCTACAGTCGCGGCTAACTCTATTGAAGTCAGAAGCTACAGATGTAGTGGTTAGGGTGTTGGCTAATGGACCGGAAGATCGAGGTTTAATCTTCCGTAGAGTCTATTAAACGTTTTATTCGCTAACCGCAGTATACACACTGACATAGCTGAGTGACCTCCAAGCCCTACCATCTTGGACCAATGTGTTCGCTTGGTTTATGTTCATATTCGTCTATTCAAAAACGTTGTCTATCTATCTTTTCTTATGTTTACCTTTTGTTCCTTCTGTCCGTCCATCAAATATTTGTAAAAACATAATCACCATATTGCGAAATTCGTCTCATTTCGAAATATCAGACATCTTAACTACTTTTAGAAATTAAGAATATTGCATTAATAGTAAAAAATAAATCAGAGGTAATAACCGGAAGTCGAAACATTGATATCTACAATCTAAGGTTCTACCAACTCACCTATTTAGACTTTCTTATCAATAGAGCTTAAAGCATTACCTTAAAAATATTATACATTTCGCATGACGTAATAGATTTATAATTTATGTGATGTTTCAAAACATGAATTCAAGCGTAAGCAATAATAAAAAATAAATATATATTTTTAGTAAACGTTTCTCCGCTTGTTTCAGAAAACGCACTAACATGGCTGAGTTACCTCTAAGCTTTACGATTTGGGGGGGGCAAGGTTTTCGCTTGGTTTATGTTCATGTTCGTTTATTCACAAACGTTGTCTATCCATCTTTTCTTTTGTCTTTCTTTCGACCGGTTTCCTTGTATTAATATTACAATGTCCAATTAAGGGTTCTTATGAGCTGATAGGAGTTATGCCAACCATAACGTCCTGACCTGACGTATATATAGGAAAAAATGTGATAGAGTAGAAATAGGCAGTAAGATCCGATCAAAAAACAATGGTTAATAAGATAGGGATTGGAAAATGAAAAATATAATATTTAATGTTCGGCTTAAATTTAAAATCAGCAGGAGCCAACTTAAACTAACACTTAAATGTATTTTAGGTAGAGGAGGTTCGGGGAAATGGCAAAATACATCACCCTACACTGGAAAACTTAACGTGTCCAAACAATCTAAAGAGATTCGGAGTATGACACAGAAAATATTGTTGCTGATACATCGGGCTACTTTTAAGTCGACCATCCTGTTTTTTTTTTTGTCTTTGGTGGCCTAACATTTCTGATATGTCTATAAACCCGGGGCTCATTGCGATTGACGGTAATTGCTTTCGACTCATTATCTACTTTGATGCAGATCACTTCTAAACTGATCAGCCAGGATTAATTAACCTTCCTCCAACTCTCCTTAGCCCCGTCCTTCTCTTTTTCTTCCACCCTCTCCTTCTCTCTTTCTGTCTCCCACCTCATCCTCATCCCTTCTTTCTCTCACCCACCCGCTTTTATTTCCTTCCTTTTCTCTCTCTCTCTCTCTTTCTCTCTCAGTCTCTCTGTCTCTCTCTCTCTTTCTGTCTCCCAACTCACCCTCACCCCCTTCTCTCTCTCTTACCCACCTGTTTTTATTTCCTCGCTTCTCTGTCTGTCTGTCTGTCTGTCTGTCTGTCTGTCTGTCTGTCTCTCTCTCTCTCTCTCTCTCTCTCTCTCTCTATATATATATATATATATATATATATATATATATATATATATTAAAGCGTCGTTGTCTTCATTTCTTTTCTGGCACCTCCTCCTTCTCTCTTTCTCTTTCTCCCCCCCCCCCTGTTATCTCTACTCATCTCTCTCTTTTATTCTCTCTTTCTCTCTGTCTCTCTCTTTCTCATTTTCTTTCTCTGTCTCCGGGGTGATTAAATAGCCGTCGGCTAGAGGATTATTACACCCGTAATCCACCCTAACCCTAACCCTAACCCGTGGAGTCCAATTCAGACATGACCTCGCTGAGATATCGCTCACATCTCGCAACAATTGACTGCAGAACAAAAAAAAAACAAGTTCTTTACCTCCTCCCCCTCCCCGACGAATAATAAGACGTACGGATGGTCGTAAGATACGTCCATTCAAGTTACGCGTGACAGACAGACTGACTAACGAAATACAATTTCAAATTCAAGCGTGACAAACTGAGCCGGTCTACCGACCGAACAACAGACAAATAGAAAATGCCCACTGTATCATGGCGGCAAAAGCTGAAATCGGAAATGTCGAACGGTGTTCCTATTTACTTGACTACCCACGAGGGCAAAGTCAGACACAAGGTCGGTTTTTAACGTGGGAAAAATCCAACTCCCCAAATAGGGGCTCTCTTGATTGGAATAAAATTATAAAATTTATCTCAGATTAGAAGGATGCATCCTTCATTGACCGAGGACAGAATCTACTAAGTGCAGCTTCAGAACAGATACTACATTTTGCTATTAGCAGAAATGATGATGATGATGATGATCATCATCATCTTCAATCGTATTTGTTTTTTTCAGTCTGCTATCTTGGTTAAGGACAGCACACACCTGTCGAGCTGAGAATAATTGTTGTCATATTTGGGCTGGTGAATCTCTGTGCCATTTGAGGGTTCTCTATACGTTTCAGAAACGTATCTGTAATTTGATTGGCCCCACTATTTCTTCTTCTTTACGCCCTCTCTCACGGACGTGATGTTGCTAGTCTCAGTCTTTTCTATTAATACTATAATGGCATGTGTTCCTCAGAATTGTTTGATCTATTCTCTGCTCAGGCAGCAAGCGATAAACTTACTCCACCCCAAAGAAGGGAGAAGGTAAAGCCTGGGAGGATGGACCTCCTAGGACTGCACGGGACAAACCCACAAACCGGCGGAATCAAGGCTCGAAGGCCAAGACGATACCGGTCTATAGGGTGTAGTATCCATCGGAACAGATATTACACTTTGATGTCAGCTAAAAGGCCGAGACTACGTTTTGTTTTGGGGGGAGAGGTTGCAAGGGGTAATTTTGGGGGAGACGGTGCTTTTCTAAAAAAAATATCCGACTTTTTTTCCCACGTGATCTGAATTTTTTTTTTTTTTTAAGAGATTAGCATAGATACACAGCTACGACTGACCCCTGACCGTGACCTTTGCCCGATTTCAGATGACAGGCAACTGAGACTCCCGCTTTCCGGCCAAAGGCGAGGCTTTTTCATTGCCAAACAAAATGGTCGTCCGCCAATTTTCTGCTTCGCGTTCGTTAGTTGAGCCAAGTGCATCTTCCGATCAATTCTTGCATTCCCGATTCTCTTGGAAATTTAAAGGAGCATGTTTCCAACTAAGTTCAACGTGGTCTTACTGACTCATAGCATGAGTTTGGGTTAGGGTTAGGGTTAGGGTTAGGGTTAGGGTAAGGTTTGCATGACCAATAAATTCCTTTGTTTCTCGCACTTTTTCTTCTTTGCACTCTTCATATATATATAGAACAGTTTTTTTTTATTATATTCCAATAACCATGGTTAGTTTTATTACTTTTATTTTTGTTTTTATTTTTTTCACATTTCCAAAAATTCCAAATTTCTGTGAGATATATTTAACGGTCCGTTTCATTTGTTTTGTGCCAAACAACATTTGTATGTCAATATCGTCTCTTCAACACTACAAAATCATCAGAAAAAGTTCACAAATAATAAAAGAGTTCTTAGATTAGAGTGTCTTGAAAAACACCCACATCATACATCAGTTTCATTTTAAGGTGAAAATAAACAAAAAAACAAACACAAACTTTTAAGCAAACACTCACATGTGTACGATCAAAACTAATCAGCCATTTTGATTTTATATATATATATAAGCAAGCGTTGTTGAACATCGCGGAACTTTCGCGTTTGTATAATAGGAATAAATAATAATACATAAATAAATAATAGCAAGAATAAGAACTAATAAAATAAATAAGTAAACAATAAAACCAAACACACAAAGGATAGCATCAAATGAACTCAACCACAAACCCTCTTCTCTCTTTCATTCGCCTGTAACGATAACTATAAAAAAAACACTAACTCCAGTCTTCTTATTTAAATTAAAAAAACAAACAAAACCCTAATCCTGAAGACGACTACGAAAGTCGAAAGCGCTCGAGAAAATGGCCGAATTAAAAACTATCGGTGAAGTACTATACGGATTGCCACCCGAAACAAGAAATATGGCTCGACGGTTTGAGAACCTCACGATGAAAATATACAAACGCGAAAGTTCCGCCATGTTTAACAACGCTTGCTTAGATAATGAATTGCTGCATATATATATATATATATATATATATATATATATATATATATATATATATATATATATATATATATATATATATATATATATAATGTAATAATAATAATAATAATAATAATAATAATAATAATAATAATCCAGGTAAAACATCCACAGGGTAGTAATCCAAAGAATTTCAACCGGGTTTATAAAATGTGCTCTATATCAAATAGAGCTTTATATATGATTATTTTTATTTACCCAGACATGTACAAAATCTGGGACACTGGCATGTCGATGGTATCGATCAACAGCTATTTCTCAGTTTATAATAGCTGTTGATCGATAACATCGACATGCCAGTGTCGCAGATTTTGTACATGTCTGTGTAAATAAAAATAATCATATATATATATATATATATATATATATATATATATATATGTATATATATATAGTGTGTGTGTGTGTTAGAGTGAAATAAATTCCAGAAATAAAACCGAGTATGAAAACTCAATGTAATAATCAGAATAAGAATAAAATACAGTAAAGTAACACGAAATCACATAATCACTAGTGATTATGTGATTCCGTGTTACTTTACTTTATTTTATATATATATATATATATATGTATATACATGTATATATGTGTGTATATGTATCTATATACATATATATACATATATATATATATATGTATATATATGTATATATACATACATATATACATATAAATATATATATATACATATAAATATATATATATATATATTTATATGTGTGTAAAAAGACAAACAGAAAAAACACATTTTAAATACATGAAAAAATTCATCAAATAAACTAGAGAGTTTACCGGTTTCGTTCGGATCAACTGGTTTTATGCAAATACTCACAAAAATATTCTTTTTCTGAAGACGTTCGCTAATCCGAACGAAACCGGTACAATCTCTCGTTTCTTTGATGAATATTCCTGTATTTCATTTTTTCCCCACACATCTTTCTTTCACGGCATTTCATTTTTATAATATATATATATATATATATATATATATGCCTGTAGTGTGTCTATGGTTTTTTGTTCATAGATGCTAAACGAATGTAGCTAACATGTTTATAAGATTGTGCTCAATAAGAAATAGAGCTATAACTTAGTATAATTTTGTATCTATATGAATATTTTTAGCTACATATGTGCATACATGTTTCAGCTATCAACCCCGCAGCATTCTATTCAGCCACAACCCTCCGAAAATATCGCTTACCTCATATCGACACTTTGTTTGGTGATCTCTAAAAATTAGCGGCGAAACTCACGGCCATAATGTGACTACGTGCCACTAAATACACTTCTATTCAATCTGATCAAAAGTCCGATACATAAAAGATTAAAATACGCCAACCGGAGGAACAACGTCTGCAAATAAGATATTTACTACCTCGTAAAAAGGACTAAGTCAAGAGAAAACTTATTGGAAGACAGAGGAGATTTATTCGACTTGATCTTCGTTCAAAATCACCGACCGATGTTTGTGGGGATCCAGAGAGTAATCGATAATAAGTGTTGAATCATATCTTATCAGAGAGTGCGTGCCACTAAATAAACTTCTATTCGATCTGATCAAAAGTCCGATACATAAAAGATTTAAAATACGTCCTTATGTGATCCTTCCCAACCGGGAAAACAACGTCTGAAAATAAGATATTTCATACCTCGTAAAATGACTAGGTCAAGAGAAAACTTATTGGAAGACAGAGGAGATTTATTCGACTTGATCTTCGTTCTAAAGTGTTTACTAATATATTATCAGAGCATTTTAAATAAACATATTAACAAGTTTAGTGCTTCCGAGGAACTTCCGACTTCTCTATCTCACTTTGTATTTGCGCCATGTGACGTCACGTCTGTTTCTATCAATTCCGACAGCCTAGAAAGTTTGACCCTGTGTTCAGTGAGTTGACCCCGACTAAAACTTTATTTCCTCTTATTCTCGACTCTCCATCTTATATACGCGTGGGTTTACTCGACTAATATTTGAAACTTATAGATGAATACATTTTTTATCTTTTTTAGGTATTAATAGATGGAAACCCGAAAGGCAGATATTACACTTATGCTCGACATGTCTGCAGCATCTTCAAAAGGTAAATTTTATCTTATCCATTTTTATCGTGTTTTATATATATATATATATATATATATATATATATATATATATATATATATATATATATATATATATATATATATAATGAAGAAGAATGGAAAGGAATTAGAGAAGCAAAAGTCAAATCATAATTCAATTCAATTGCTCAGAGCAAGGTATATTCCGCAAAAAAGGCAATTTATTCAAGTTAAATTTTCCTTAAGCCAGGCTTTTCAAAGATCAAAATCTTATCATCAGAGGAAGTCGCTGGGATAGATAAGTTGGCAAAGGCCAAGATTTAAAATTTGAAAAAATAAAATAAAAGTTGTAGGGGGAAGAAACACAGGGCAAAATTCTGACCGAATGCAAGCAAATTAATTTCTCATTTTATTATGTCATTCAATTAATATTATTGCTCTATACACTCTATTGAGCTTTGTTTTTATCCTGATAGTCTACTGACTAAATATATTATTTATATCTGTAAAGTATTATCTTAATCGCTCTCACCCTGTCATCCTGACTCTCTCTCTCTCTCTCTCTCTCTCTCTCTCTATATATATATATATATATATATATATATATAGAGAGAGAGAGAGAGAGAGAGAGAGAGAGAGTTATAAAATAATTTAATATATATATATATGTTTATGAAAACATTGTTAAAAATTACAGAATTCGTCTGTATAATTATACCTTTTATATTTTTTCCATTTTTCTGACGGTTTTCCTTTTACTAAAATAAAGAAAATTAATAAATGTTCCATAAATTTCACAGGTTTCACGAACCTTTTCGATTCTTCGTCGAATCATATGTATATGTATGTATATATATATGTTTATGTATATATATATATGTATATATATATATATATATATATATATATATATATATATATATATGTATGATCAAATATAAACAATGTTTGCATAAATAAGAAAATGCTGTCTAAATACACACACAATATATATATATATATGTATATATATGTATATATATACATATATATGTGTGTGTGTATATATGTATATATATATATATGTATATATATGTATATATATGTATATATATGTATATATGTGTACATATATGTATATATGTGTATACGTTTTCGATTCTTCGTCGAATCATGCTCAGGTGTCAAATTAAAATTAAAAAATTGAAAAAATAAAAAAAGGTAAAATCAAACATTTCTAACAATGTTTGCATAAATAAGAAAATGCTGCCTAAATACACACACAATATATATATATATGTATATATATGTATATATATACATATATATATATGTGTGTGTGTATATATGTATATATATATGTATATATATGTACATATATGTATATATGTGTATATATATGCATATGTATGTATATATATATGTTTATGTATATATATATATATGTATATATATATATATATATATATATATATATATATATATATATATATATATATATATATGTATGATCAAATATAAACCAAAAGTAAAACTTTTAGTAGATGGAACCTATAGTGAAGAGGTTTAGCTCAATATACGAGATAGAGCAATTGTAAGCCTTGGCTTAAGGAAAGAATAATAAACACTAGTTTATTACTGAATACACCTTGCATTGAACAATTGAAATTTGAAATAAATTTGGACAATCGTCGCATGTTTATCACTCCTTTTTCTTCTATCTCTCTCTATATATATGTATATATATATGTTTATGTATATAAATATATGTATATAAATTATATGTATATATATATATATTTTTTTTTCCTCTTCTCTTCTTAAGTGACCTCAACTATTGCAACGCCGCATTGTGTATTGTCCGCAGTTGAAACCAGTATTCCAGACATTTAATTTCCCTGATGATCTGCCAAGCAAGTAACTGCTTGGTAGTGAAACACGTGTAGGAAAAAACATATAATTTGAATAAATAATATTTGTAAGAAAAAATATCTTTAATGGTGATCATTGGTGTCCTGAAAGGAATGCTTTGGTAAGCCTAATTGCTCTATCTCCATATATTGAGCTTAAACCATTTCAATATAGGTTCTATCTACTAAAAGTATACTTTTAGTTTCATATTTTCTGATATATATATATGTGTGTGTGTGTGTGTCTGTGTATTAGATACACTTAAATTTAATTTAACTAAATGTAACAAGAACAATTTCATCACTTAAATAAAATAAAGAAATAAAAAATCTGTTTTTTTTCAATAAACACATTAAATTGTATTCTATTCGCTGCGGGCGACATTGATATTTACTGCGGTATAACTATATAACAATAGTATCGATCCACACGGATTTCAAGAGATTTCAAACACCTATATTTGAAAAAGACACATTTCCTCAAAATGTATTATGACAGAGAGAGAGAGAGAGAGAGAGAGAGAGAGAGAGAGAGGAGAGAGAGAGAGAGGGGAATACATCGGTGTTTAGAAAGAAGTGATATTTTTATAGTCAATCTAAAACAGCATTACCGGTACACAGAGATTTCAAGAGATTTAATACACCTATATTTGATAAAGAGGTCTTTCCACGAAATATATCATGGAACACGGTCACACACATTAGATCACTGTGTAGAATTCTTGACTAATCAAGTAAGATTTACTATAAAAAAAAACTACTTGATTTTGGAATATCTTTCTCAACAGCGACTTATTTTTATTTCTTGTATTATCAAATACTACTCTATATACATATTACACACAATGCTTCAAGCAAACTACATCTCTATATTATAATGTGAAAGGAATGTTACGGGAATGGCGTCAGAGTTGTGAAAACTATGCAACGTTTAAGACCCAGTCTGTGACCTACAGGCTTGAAACCCAAGCGAGAGAAGAGAAAGGATAGTATTTTTTTAAAATTTACATACAATATAATATTAGGGGGGGGGGGCGTAATGGGTTAAAATTTCAGATTATATTTCTGAATTTTGCAAAATTTTCAAAATGTTTGATTGTTTAGTGTTATTTATGTATTAATGAACACAAAAAAAATACTACTCGCATGAATCTGAAATTTTCACCCATTACGTCCCACCGTTAGTCATAGTGGATGGTGTATGACTTATTTCCAACAGTTCTTTCTGATGTATGCTCCCAGGACTTACCGCTACACTGGATGTTAAATGTTTTTCAGATGGTCCAGTGGAGATATTTATACTCTCCATTTTGTCGCATAGTATGGTAGCCGTCCCCCAGCAGAACCTTACAACTGGATATCAGGTGGCTCACACTCTCTTCTTCTGTGTGGCAGAACCGGCATTTGTTGTCGTTACTAAGACCACTCTTTTTAGAAGAATTAGTCATCAGGCCTTCATCTTTGGCAGACATTATCATCCTCTCTTGATCATGGTGGAGTGATTCTCTTTTGAGCCAGTCTACAAAGCTTTCATTATTTATAAAACATTCTTCTAAATTGGTTGAGTGCGGCATGACAGATAAAAATGCTAAGTATTTGTTGACGACCATGTTGTGACCCGCAGGGAAGTGTTATAGATGTCACGTAATGTCCCGTTCGAAAGAAGAAAGATTTTTTTTGACAGCTTACAATTTTTTGTAGTAGAATGCCGACATTTTATTCATACACTGCTGCTTTACAGATGCAGTCAACTCCCCAGCCCCCAGCTGAAGGGAGCAAAAGGTGGAACGTCCATACACTTCGACCTCAAGTTTTTCTCTGTCATTTTTTTTTCTTCCCCCTAATAATATCTGCGTCTTTTCATGATTAAGTTTCATTTATCTGTCACGCTTAAGTCTCAAATACCGCGTTTTTCGCTAAACGTGGAGATTTAATAGACGTATCTTTAAGAACACCTTTTTTCTCGGTTAAACAAAAGCCTTTCGTATTTGTGTGCATGTATTTGAAATATGAAACCTTTTTACCGTAATTACTTTCCACGGTGGACGTTGGCGCTTTTCCCGAAAAAAAAAACAAAAAAACTGTCACCCTTTTTTTTTTTTACTGCGCAAATCGAAATTGGGAAGATGGCAGATGACAAGATGGAGATTGGAGCAAATAAAAACAAAATGGACGATCCTTTTGATTCGTTTAAAAAAAAAAGTAAGGAATATTCATTGTTACAATGTTTTCACTTAGGCCTTCCGAGGTGAATGGCTTCCAATATTTAAAAGCCTTCTACCATTTGAACATCCACCTTCGCCCTCGCGGGCATACACTGGCGAGAAAACATGTTCATTTCCACTTAGCGTTTAGGCAATACCATTTCGTAAAAAAGAATAGAGTACTTTCGGTTATCAGTCTCGTAAACAAATGTAAATAACACAGATCTTAGTTAGCAGTTTCGTTTAGCTCAGTTGGTAGAACACAGCAAACCGGCAACTTGGGTCACGGTTTCAAATCTCGCTAGTTCTACTAGGCGTAAGTTTCATAATGTGGATTATATTTAGTTTAATGTAATTTCATGCCAAGGGAGTAGAAAATAAGGAAGATTCCCTGAATTTAAATTTCGTCTTAAGAGCTCTTAAGCTTCAGACATTTTCTAAAATGAAAAACATCTAACGGATTTTAATCAAAATTGGATCTTTTTTTGTATAAAACTAAAAAATAATCATAAATGTTCCATAGGTTTTAAAGGCTTCACGGGTATCACAATCGTTTTCGATTCTTTTTCGAATCAACCTCAGGTGTCAAACGCAAATGAAAAAAAAAGCTGGAGAAAAAAAAGAATTAAAAAAAAAGACGGTGGAGAAACGCGCATAGAACGTTTTTCGCATTGTTCCAGGAAGATCGTTGACGATTTGAATTCAGCAACGCTGGATAGCATCACAGAACAAAATCGCATTACGTTAAGCATTTTAAAATGTTACCACTGGTTTCATACGTGATGTTGTTAATTTTAGGTTGTTGTGTTTCTATGTTGGTAACTTGAAGTACATTTAATTTTTTAAATTGGTTTCAGAAGATATCATTTTAGAGTTATTAACTAGAATTTGTCTTAAATCAGAGGGAGGGCAGTTATGTTTTTGTAGGTGTTGGTAAATTGAGCTAGAGTTTACAAGATGCATGGTGAGGCGGCTGGATGGGGTACTGCTTGTAAAAACACAATAACCTAAAATTAACAACATCATATATGAAACTAGTGGTAACATTTCGTGAAACCTATGGAACATTTATTAATTTATTTGATTTTAATACAAAAAAGACCATCAGAAAAATTGAAAAATAAAAAAAGGTATAATTAACAGACGAATTCTGTTATTTTTAACAATGTTTGCATGAGAAAATGCTGCCTAAATACACGCAATATATATATATATATATATATGTATATATATATATATATGTATATATATATATATGTATATATGTATATATATATGTATATATATATATACATATATATGTATATATATATATTCATATGTATATATATATGTATTTATATATTCATATGTATATATATATATATATATATATAGAGAGAGAGAGAGAGAGAGAGAGGGGGGGGGAGAGAGAGAGGCATATTAAAAAGCTATCACAATGCAAAAAATGGAAATGTGTCGGCGTTGAGAAGTAAGACAAAAACAAGTGATTTTTTTATATATATTTTTTATAATTTTTTTCTATATAGCAAATCTTACTTGATTAGGCAAGACTTTAATACTGTGATGTAATGTGTGTGGCGGTGTTCCATAATATATTTCGAGGAAGACCTCTTTATCAAATGGTGGGTGTTTCAAATCTAAAAAAAAAACACGTGTGAAATGGCAATATTGCTAATAACGCAGTAAATATTAATATCCGCAGCAAATGTAATAAATCTAAAACTATAACTGATTTTTTTTTTTATGTTTTTTCATTTTAATTTTTTTTTCCTGAATATTTTATATTTGACTTAACTGATGTAGTGTTATATTTGTATAAATAAAATTAACTATTTAAATATATATTTCGTTTTTTTTTAATTTTCTGGGAAACTAAGGTATATGGTATACTGAAATTAAAATGCCATCAACTAGACCCTAGAACCTCTATCTCTGCCAAAAATCAGCTGAATCCATCAAATAGTTGATGAGATACAGGGTGGCATATACGTACGTACGTACGTACACACAGATAACATGATTTCATGATTTAACTTTCTGGATCTCTGGGTTGCCTTGACTAATGATGCTGAAATTCTACACACTTATAGAACCTATCAAATAAAAATGTTGGGCAAAATTTTAACTAATTTGGTTTATTGGTTTTTAAGTTATGATTGATCAAAGAAATGAGATTTCCCGCATAGGCCGCTCGTGGAGTCTATTAAGGGATAGAGCGCTCTCTCGCTTCCCGTATATATATATATATATATATATATATATATATATATATATATATATATATATATATATATATATATATATATATTGGGTATTTAGATCTGTATGGCTAGGTTTCCTTCCTCTTATCTAATTACTTTTCTGGTACCTAAGGTACTTAAGCTTTATTTTTTATTTATTTTTTTAATGCAACTTTAATTCCTATATAATTTTATTGCTAGCTACCATATTGCAGAATGGTTCTTGGATGTAGTGTTTAGATAGTATTATTATTATTATTTTATTATTGTTATAAATTATGTTATTTGATACGCAAATTATTATATCATACGGTAGTCTTAATGGTAATATATTATTATTATTATTATTATTATTATTATTATTATTATTTATTTATGTATATATTAGTGATATTTTAAGCTGAATTATTTCGACACTTGATTATTGGGGAAATGGTACTGATTATACATCAGTACCATTGGAGAGCCATGAATATTATAACTGTCCTGTTTTTAAATCTCCGAAACAGTTACATGGTAAACAGCTGATGATCCCCGTGTAAATATTAGACGCTTACGGTCTCCTGTTTTTGTTTCACTCTTAGATAATTAACGCCCTCCATCTTTTTTATTTATTTTTTTTTTACTTATATTTTTTCCTTTATAAATTTTCCAACGAATGTTAAGTCTGCAATATCTTGGATTTAGTTAGTTTGTCGGGGAATTTAAACTGCATTTTACATTTTTTTTTTAATGACTCAAAGCTTCTTTAGACTATATATATATATATATATATATATATATATATATATATATATATATATATATATATATATATATAAGAAGGGAATAGTTCCCTAAAATCTCCTACGGAATATTCTAACACAAAATAAAAACTATTTAAACAAATGGTAATTTACTTTGTTTCTAAAATCGTCCAATAAACTAAAAGGATTTCATTTAAAATGTTACAAACATAATAATTATGCCAGAATGGAAGATGCTTCTAGGTGGGTCCCTGGTGACATGCAGGCTTCATCCATTGTGTCGTGTTTTACAACATCGTATGCGCTCCGACAGTAACCCAACCTTTTTGATCGAAAACAAACACCAAGCACGCAAGCGGCAAGCGGCCCGCGGCAAGCGGCCCGCTACACAATTAAACGATAGTTTATTATTGAGTTACCAATAACCAAGGCCAAGAACCAGTCGAGGATAAAGGGTAAAGGACTCGAATGATTGCCAGCCGAAAGATGAAGAACACTATTGGAGTACTAAATTTGATCACTGGAATGCCCTGTTATGTTGTAATCTGCAGTGAAGTAGTCCCACGGTAATGTGTTCCAGAGATAAGAAGCACTTGTAAACTGTTTTAATAGAAATTCCGCCACACGCAAGGCACATGTAGGAGAAAAGGAAAATATTTTTCCCATTGTTGAAGTAAAACACTTTTTTTAGCTGTGAATTCGTGGCCTTGTACCACTTTCAATAATAAATTGTAAGTCACACGTTTATTTGCTTATTCATTTTCAGTTTTTATTTATTTTTATTTTTTCACCCAGTGTGAACGGAGACAAACAAGCAAACATACAAGATTCATAAAGTTCTAGCATTGTCAAGGGAGGCGCGAGAGCGCTCAATCCCTTAATAGCCCTCAAGAATGGCCTATGCTGGAAATCTCATTTCTTTGGCCAATCAAAACTCAAAAACCAATAAACCAAATTAGTTAAAACTTTGCACAACATTTTTATTTGATAGGTTGTATAAGTGTGTAGAATTTCAGCATCATTAGTCAAGGCAACCCAGAGATCCAGAAAGGTCAGGCATGATTTTGTGTTATCCGTGTGTACGTACGTACGTACGTACGTATATGCCACCCTGTATCTCATCAACTATTTGATGGATTCAGCTGATTTTTGGTAGATATAGAGGTTCTAGGGTCTAGTTGATGGCATTTTAATTTCAGTTTACCATATACCTTAGTTTTTCAGAAAATTCAAAAAACCTTTAAAATGACTATTTTATTGAGGCATAGCCTTTACAAAAGTAGTGACATTCCATGATAAATGCCAGTATATTGAAATCATATGCCCGTAATAGAGTTAAGATGAAAATTCATATACACTAAATGTACAAAAGCAAGGAAATTCCCAAATGTTTACACTTTTATTGTCATTAAGAGTATGCGAGCACAACAGAGCTATGTATTTTATTGGTAGGAATTTTTCTTCAGCGCACCTCACACACTTCATCCACTCAGGCATAGAGATTTATACTGTAGTGATGTGATAAATAAATGGGTTGGTTGATATGTAGTCATACCCTTAATAACAATAAGGAATAATGGAATATAGATAGTATTTATAAAGTGCGCATGTTTCCCAATCTTCATAGAAGTGAAAATGCTATTAGAAAATATTTTGGCGAAAGTTTTCGGATAGTGTGGGAAAAAAATTAAAATAAATAAAACTGGAAAACACATCTCATAAGATCGGCGCCAATGATTCGCTTATCTTGTCCCATGGCACCGAGAGACTGATTACGATTTTACGGTTCGGCTTTTGAGCGAAAGGAAGAGCTGGACAACCATATTGAAAAAAAAAAACAAGTTTGTGAACCGGACGTCGCTAACTGGTAAACGAAAAGACACGATTGGTAAGTATTGATTTACTCCTCTCCAAGAATTAGGCACAAGGCCAGTTTTTATCTTACTCCCACAACTAAGATGTGACCCAAGGTCGGGTCGGGAAAGTGGGGGTTAACAATTGCCTGGGCAGCCCCGTCGGCATTCCCCGGTAGGGGCGCCTCAGGCAGTAAGCAATAAACTTAATCTTCCCCAAAGAGGGGAGGCAAAGCCTGGGAGGGTGGACCTCCTAGAACTGCGCAGGACAGACCCATAGACCGGCGTAAATCAAGCCCCGAAGGCCAAGACAATACCAGTCCATGGGGTGCAGTATCCATCGGAACAGATACTACACTTTGATCTTAGCCAAAAGGCCAAGAGATAGATCGATATAAATTAAACAGACAACACACACATATGCATATAGGGGAGTTTAAATTACCTACAGGGAAGTTTGAATTACCTACTAGACACCATCCTCGAGTGTCTTCTGTCGCTTTGTACGAGAGTTTGTAAGTATCATCTGACATGAGGATACTTCCCCCTACAAGAAAACCCTGACTAAATATTCAAAATAACATAGTATTCGAAGCCAAAATAAGATTCGATTCGACACGGCTATACACTGGCTCTACGAAAAATGGTGCATCTTCTCTGCGTGATGTTACCTCAAGTAACAGCACTTAGCTAGATACTCCACCAGACTAGACGAATTCTTGTCCTGGAATCCGGTAAGACCAAGAGATCACAAGAAAGATATACTATACGATAAAGGAAAATTAATGTTCTTCAAATATTGACTAACTCAACGTAAAGCAAAACTGTTCACCCCAGGAATTGATTTCTGTAAACTTCGACTAAAGTAAAATGAAACAATATATATATATATATATATATATATATATATATATATATATATATATATATATATATATATATATATATATATATATATGAAGTGAAAGAATATAATAAAGTGCGAATCAAATTTTATTACAGCTCGATGTACAGGCAAAATATTTTAAAGTCCTTAACTCATGAGTTTTCAAAGAAAATCTTCTCCTCAGAGGACCATTACCGCCATGACATTACTGCAGGTAATAAAAATTAAAACTTTGAAAATATATTAAAAAAATATATATAAAAATACATAAAGGTATATAAAACATCAAATATATCAGCCCAAAACATACTTTTTTGTAAACCTATACAGTTCATCCAAGTCCAAAGATTTTTTAATAGCTCCAGAAAAAGATATCAACGAGGTTGATTAAAAAATAATCCAAGTAGTGAATGGTAGTCCAAAAACGAAAAAAGTTATCCAGGTGGGAAATTTGTTTACTATCGATGCAGTAGATAACAGTGAAAAGTGTATTGAAGGTGTATGCAAATTAATATAACGATAGAAAGACGATAGATAAAACAAATCATATGAGAAGTTCAGAAAACTCACTTGGTGTTTAATATTATAATGTCCAAATTCAGGGTTCTTATGAGCTTATATATATATATATATATATATATTAATATAAATATAGAGGCTAACAAGCCTTCAAAAACCATGTATTAGATGCGAGTAATTAAATAAAAAATAAAATAAAAATATTTCGAAACATTTAATAAAATATTTCGAAATACCTTCCGTTTTTGTTTTTTTTTCTTCATCTTGATTTTTTTTTTGGCTAATATTTCGCTTGACAAAAACAAGCTTCATCAGAACCAAGACAAACAAAGGTATAATTTTTTTTTTTTCCATAATTTACTTCCTGGTGTTGGTGAAGTGTCACGTCCGGTGTTGTGGACTATTGTTGAAAATGTCTGTTTTAAATAGAATAGAACTTGAATGCGCATGGTCGCTGCGAGTAATAAATTAGGAAAGTTCATTTTATAAAGCATCTTATGTAAGTTAATATAAATATAGAGGCTAACAAGCCTAATAAATATACACATATATTTGTATGTATATATGTATATATATATATATATATATATATATATATATATATATATATATATATATATATATTGTATCATTTTCCTTCGGAGCACGTTTTCAAAAATCAAGAAACTATAAATATATACTTTCTAAAGTTCAAATATGTTAATAAAATTAACATCAAACCAATATTTTCAAAAATTTTAAAATAATAACAAGATCATAGTTATTATTTCATTTTGCAACCGCCTGACGACGACCGATGTTGGTCGAAAACGTTCGCACAAAATATGGAGATATTTTACACTCCTTGGATTATAACATCAAATCCGTCGTACGAAGACTAGAAAAAACGGATCAAAAGCTGAATAAGCAGAAGTTGGCATTCTTGTTTAATCAAACATGTATAAAAGAAAGAATGCTGCCCAATTATACAAATGTATATATGCATATATATATATGGAAAGAGAAGGATGAAGGTAATCCGACGTGATGGTAAAATGAAAAAGGAAAACCAAATACTGGATGTTTTTATGTGTACATCAACGTTTCGTCTTTATTTATAAGACTTCATCAGGATGATGATATAGAGAAAAGATGTCATGCAAGTACAAATACATGTAGGGTAGACATGTTGGGAGGAAAAATAAAATAAAATGAAAATAATGGCCACGTATATATATATATATATATATATATATATATATATATATATATATATGTATATATATATATATATGTATATATATATGTATATATATATATATATATAAATATGTGTGTATATATATATACAATATATATCTACTATAAATATTTTTTAAATGTTAAAGTGTTTTTCACCTACAGACGACGTGGTTTCGGGCTACTTGGCCTTTTGGCTAAGATCAAAGTGTAGTATCTGTTCCGATGGATATTGCACCCCCATAGACTGGTGTTGTCTTGGCCTTCGGGTCTTGATTTACGCCGGTCAATGGGTCTGTCCTGTGCAGTTCTGGGAGCTCCACCTTCCCAGGCTTTGCCTCCCCTCTTTGGGGAGGAGTAAGTTCATTGCTTACTGCCTGTTGCGCCCCTACCGGGGAATGCCGATGGGGCTGCCCAGGCAATATTTAAACCCCACTTTCCCGACCCGTCTTACTTGTGAAAGTAAGATAACAACT
>OY744553.1:44719026-44734026 GCA_963556195.1 Sepiola atlantica | reverse complement strand
GGGGGTAATCTTCAGGCTAAAATGCCCCCGGAGATAAAACGCGGGAGCCTCTGTTGCCATAAATATATTTTCATAGCTTACTACCTAGCTCTACTCACGTATCGAGCACTGTTGAAATAAATACTGAAAATTGATACATAAAAGATTATATCTACTTATAAAATTTTATGTGAATACATGAAATAATATATATATATATATATATATATATATATATATATATATATATATATATATATATGTGTGTGTGTGTGAAACTGTTGACATCAACATCGAAGGTTCGATCCTAATCTAAGTTAGCTATGCTTGTGACGGCGGTGAGCAAGAAACACGTGTCCATGGATTACTTTTATGTTAAATTAATAAAAAAAAATATTTACGAAAAATACGTTGCAGTTTTAAACATTTAAGTTGCATATTATATTAAATAGATATTTTGTTGGAATGTGTCGGAGTTGAAACAAAAAGCACTTAAAGGTGAATATACTAGCAGAAATATGCGACCTGAGGTTAGGGTAAGGGTTAGGGTTAGGGTTTAGGGTTTAGGGATTAGGGTTGAAGTTTAGGGTTAGGGTTTAGGGTTTAGGGTTGAAGTTTAGGGTTAGGGTTTAGGGTTTAGGGTTATGGTTAGGGTTTAGGGTTAGGGTTTAGGGTTGAGGTTTAGGGTTAGGGTTTAGGGTTAGTGTTTAGGGTTAGTGTTTAGGGTTAGGGCTAGAGGTTAGGGTTGGTGTGTAGGGTTGGGGTTTAGGGTTAGTGTTTAGGGATAGGGCTAGAGGTTAGGGTTAGGGGTTAGGGTTTAGGTTAGGGTTTAGGGTTGAGGTTTAGGGTTAGAGGTTGGGGTTAGGGTTTAGGGTTAGTGTTTAGGGTTAGGGTTAGGGGTTAGGGTTAGGGTTATTGTTTAGAGTTTAGGGTTAGGGCTAGGGGTTAGGGGTTAGGGGTTAGGGTTAGGGGTTAGAGTTTAGGCTAGGGTTTAGGTTTAGGGTTAAAGTTTGAGTTAGGGTTTAGGGTTTAGGATTAGAATTAGGGTTAGGGTTTATGGTTAGGGCTAGGGGTTAGGGTTAGAGGTTAGGGTTAGGGTTTAGGGTTAGTGTTTAGGGTTTGGGCTAGGGGTTAGGGTTAGGGTTTAGGGTTAATGTTTAGGGTTGAGGTTTAGGGTTAGAGTTTAGGGTTAGGGCTAGGGGTTAGGGTTAGGGGTTAGAGTTTAGGTTAGGGTTTAGGGTTAGGGTTAAAGTTTGAGTTAGGGTTTAGGATTAGAATTAGGGTTAGGGTTAGGGTTAGGGTTTATGGTTAGGGCTAGGGGTTAGGGTTAGGGTTAGAGTTAGGGTTAGAATATTATTGCCAGTTAGATGGCATATAAACATATTACTTTTTTCTATTGCATCTTCATCGATCGGGTGGTCTCATCTTTAAAAAAAGGGGTGGTGGATGATAACGTACGTACAAACATGAAATTACCGTAGTCTATTATTATAGAGATGACACCATTTTATGATAAAATGTGTTTTTTCTGGAATATAATATAATATGCCGGTTATAATTTAATTAGGATTAAAAAAAAAAACAACAAAAAAACACAGTTATTAAAATTAAAACAAAAAAATAAGTTGTCGATGTTAAATGTCCGTTTCAAAATGGCGCATTTCAAAATGGCGCATTCTAAGACGGCGTTCTTTCATTAGACATTCTTGAAATGCCAAAATAAATGTCATTTTTAGTTTCCAGCTGTTCGGATTGAATTAAACACGACATTTGTGTTTTTTTTTTTTTTCTTTAAATAAAAGTAAAATTAAATGCGACTAATTTAATTAGTTTCAAATTAGTAAGAATAAATAAAAGATTTCTCTTAAATTGCGCTCAAAATCTAAAGTGCTTTCTCCAGCCGTGAGCAAAAAGGAGGGGGAAACACAAAACAATTCGTCACCAAGCAAAGATCAAGCGAAACTATTTCAATATATAAGATTTCTAATGACTGTTTGGTTTGTCCGGTTTGGTTTGTAGATGTCGCCGTCACAGCAGTTCACAGGGTGAAGCGGACGGGAGCAGAAAAAAAATATATAAGTAAAGATATAATACTTGCCATAGAGCAGAAGAGGCGAAGGAAAATGAAAATTACTGTCATACCAATAATTGTGAGAGCACTAGGAACTCCCTCCCCTAAAAAAATGAAGAAATACTATAAGATAAAAGTCCAGAACAGTTAACAGCCAAGATATCAACAAAAAAAAAATTTTTTTTAAATAATTCATAGCAAATGCAGTTCAATTCAATTATCTACCGACCTGTATACTTTTTTCAGTGTGGAAACTGTTTGCAAGATTTTTTGTTTGTTTTAGAATTTAGATGAAAGCTGTCTTATGGACACATGAAAAATCACAATGGCCGCCGATATTTTCAAGGTAATAACTTAATCGCCCCCTCTGGGAAGAAATAAAAATAACAAGCCGCGCATGTGTGGTCCCCCTCTGTAGGTGACTCGATGTGGCGAGTGTAAGATGCAATAAATTTGGGCAATTTGGGGCATTTTTGACCCCCATTTGACCCCTGGGGGCGCGAACCAGAATTTTTTTGAGGTCAACGATGCTCATTTTATATCCAGAACAATTGCCTCTACATTTTGGCCAAGTTTCAGAAAAATTGAATGTATGGATCAAACGTTATGGGAGAAAAGGGTCATTTTTTGCCATTTTGGGGGCTTTTGACCCCCTGAGGGCGCGAACCAGATATTTTACAAGGTCAGCGATACTTATTTTCTATTAGGAACAATTGCCTCCATATTTTGGTCAAGTTTCAGAGAAATTGAATGGATGGCTGAAAAGTTATGGGCCCAAAAAATGTCATTTTGGGGCATTTTGGGGCATTTTGACCCCCTGGGGGGGGGGGGCTAACCAGATTTTTTTTCCAAAATCGGAGAATGTCATTTTCTAATCTGACCAAAGTTACAACTTGATGCAAAATTTCAGAGAAATTCAATGGATGGTTGCGGAGAAAAATCCGGACGGACGGACGGAAATGCCTAAAAACATAGGTCTCCCGATTTTATAAACTTAAGGAAACAGCTCACATGCTCAGACATGACAACCTACTCAGCAAACCAAGCATAGAGCTGAATCTGGAGGTGCTAAGTTCAATCCTGGGCGAACGCAGTGAAAGTAACATTCAGCGACAGTAGTAATACGGCGAATTAACAAGTGTCAAAAAATGGAATTCGAGAATGGTACCTCAGTGACAATAAAGGGATTGCGTTCTAGAATCAAAACAGACGGTTCCCGAGTTCGATACAGGACTCCTGGTGAAGGCCGGAGAGCAAAATAGCCGAAACGTTGTGGGCCTGGCAGCCAAGATGAGGAAGTCAGCTCGAACACTGAATTCAATAATTAAAACATCTCTTCTCAGAAAATACAGACAATTACTAACTCACATCTTGTTAACTTCATACAGAAAAAGATAGTGAACAAATACTTACCCTACCGCTAACCCTAAGTCCGATTTGCAAGCCCTCTCCAAACAAAACCTCTATAAAAACCTACTCGTAATAACTTAAGTTTAACAGAGTTAAGCTATTATCTCGGTGGCCCTTGTTGTTTTTCATGTGTCCATAAGCCAGGTTTCATCGAACTGAAACGTTGACGTACAAATTCTTACAAACCGTTTCATACCAGTCGAGGATCTTTCTATCGACAATCAGTGAGACAGAGACAGAGATATTTTTTTTTCTGTCGGGTTGTGATATTTGCTCTGTTCAGATCTCGGAGGTCCATCCTCCCAGGTCTTACCTTCTCGCTTTAGAAAGGAGTTAGTTTATAGCTAACTACCTGGGGCGCCCTCACCGGTGTATGCCGACAAGGCGACCCATTGACATTTTTAAGGGGCCAGAGGGCACAAGCTCTTGTGCATATGCTTATTTCTCCATCTTCCGACCTTGTGTCACATCTTTCCGCGGTGGTGGTGGGGAGGTTAATACTGAGAGAATCGGCCGTTTGGCTAGGATGAAAGCGTAGTATCTGTTTTGATACATGATTGGTTGCATCAAAAAGGGAATTAAAACACTTCAGGGACCAAGTTAGTCATCAGGTATGAACCCTATCGGACACTTAGCAAAACAAAAAACATGGAAGTTCCGTTTAATACTAGACACACTGCGAATCACCTTGATACAACGGTCCTCGTTAGATTACCAAAATTAAGCAACTTTCAGCTCGGTCAATACAAAATGGGTGACTATTTGGGAATAACAGGTGCTATATGTGGGAGAATGGCTCCCCTTTTTTTTTACAAATAAAAACTTCAAAATCTAGCGATGCTATCTTCCTTGACCGGAATATACATGTGACTGAAGACTGCTTGTCAGTTTAATATTCCCTGGAAACTTCCTCCCGGGTAGATGAATTTTCACACCGTAAAACCCGACCTTGTGTCTAACCCTCGTGGAGAGGCAAATAAATAAGGACGATCGTTCATAAAAAAACTACTGTAGTACCAATGATCGTATGAGCACTAGGAACAATACTTGAAAAAAAAAACATGAGAAGAAATTTGGACCAAAGGAATGGTTGATACCGTACTGATTAAAAAGGTTGGTATAATAATACAAATCCTTAATTGCTAAAAGCAAGTAAGATAATCATCTATGGTGATCATATCACTGTCTATTCTAAAATATAACTCAATCCCCAAACCAAGCTTTGTCGATTATACTACTTTTCTATTCAGGCGTTGCTTCTCGCCCATCTCCCTCGGATCAGTGTAAGTTTCGTTTAATCCTGTTAAGACTCAGCTCATGTCTTTCAATCGTAGGTGTATCCCTTTTTCTTCCTGAGATTCTCGTGGATGGTTCTCCTCTTGATGAGAAATCGACTCTGAAACTTCTTCGTCTTTTTCTCTCATCAAATCCTTCTTGGAGTTCATACATTAGATCCATTGCTCTTTCTGCTTCTCGTAAAGTCGGTTCTCTCTATCGCTTGAAACACTTTCTCACACCTCAGGCTATTCTCTATCTCTACAAATTTAAAATCAGACCATGTATAGAGTACTGTTGTCATATTTGGGCTGGTGAATCTCTGTCCCATTTGAGGGTTCTTGATAAGGTGCAGTAATATATCTGTAATTGGAGGTACCCCACTCTTTCTTCTTCTCTACACCCCCTCACTCACAGACGTGATGTTGCTAGTCTCAGTCTCTTCTATAAATACTATTATGGCAGGTGTTCTTCAGAATTGTCTGATCTATTCCCTGCTTCTTTTGTTCCAGCACGTTTGACTCGTTGGTCTAGTGGTCTTCATCAATTCGCTGTTTTGATACCTCATTGTAATACAGCTACCTATTCCGGTAGCTTTTTTCCCCCAAGAACTTCAAGTTTGTGGAACTCTCTTCCTGCTGACTGTTTCCTCCTACGTATAGCATTGGCCTTTTCAAGACTAAGACTAATAGGCATATTCTGTCTTTGCGATCATATTTAGTTCTTGTTATCTTTTTGCATCAAGTGGATTCATGCCTTGTCTGGAGTGATTTCCATAAAAAAAGTGACACTTAACAGCCACATGTACACAGATATGGGAGAATTAATATATATATTACTAACAATTAGTTGATATTCCCCCTTGCTTTTAAAAAAAAAAAAATTCGAGGTCCTTTCTACACCTCTGATTCACATTGTT
The DNA here is from genome assembly GCA_963556195.1 of Sepiola atlantica. Classification (NCBI taxonomy): domain Eukaryota; kingdom Metazoa; phylum Mollusca; class Cephalopoda; order Sepiida; family Sepiolidae; genus Sepiola; species Sepiola atlantica. The sequence continues at coordinate 44,728,372 of OY744553.1, read as the reverse complement.
CGAAAAAAAGATGTTAACGTGGTTTGGGCACGTTTCCCGGCTACCAGACTCCAGCTATGTAAATAAATCATATCAAGACGATGCCATTCAAGAAAGATGAAGAGGGTGCCAACCAAATATATGGGATGACCAGATAGGGGTTGATACTGGCATCTTGCTTTTGACTGCTGAAATACCGCGATAAGTGGAGGAGTTTTGTTATCAAGCATGCGGTGAAGCATAACTCAACTCGTTTATTTGAAACATTAATTATTTAATAAAAGTACGAGTCAGTTTATAGTTTATTTTTTCTATACTTACGTAAGTTGTCACATGACCCAGGTCGCATGCCCCTTGTCACATGACCCTTGTCGCATGACCCTGGTCACGTGACCTTTGTCACATGATCCTTGAACTCGTTCGAGTTGCGTCTGATCCTTGTATATTCTATTCTTACTCATACGAACATGACAGAATAAAATAGACACCCATAAAAACTCTGATGTTTATTTAAAATATTAATTATTTAATTAAAATATTAATTATTTAATTAAAATATTAATTATTTAATTCAAATATTAATTTTTTAATTAAAATATTAATTATTTAATTAAAATATTAATTACTTAATAAAAATATCAATTATTTAATTAAAATATTAATTATTTAATTAAAATATTAATTACTTAATAAAAATATCAATTATTTAATTAAAATATTAATTATTTAATTAAAATATTAATTACTTAATAAAAATATCAATTATTTAATTAAAATATAAATGATTTAATTAAAATATTAATTATTCAATTAAAATATTAATTATTTAATTAAAATATTAATTATTTAATTAAAATATTAATTACTTAATAAAAATATCAATTATTTAATTAAAATATTAATTATTTAATTAAAATATTAATTATTTAATTTAAATATTAATTACTTAATAAAAATATCATCTATTTAATTAAAATATTAATTATTTAATTAAAATATTAATTATTTAATTCAAATATTAATTATTTAATTAAAATATAAATTATTGAATTAAAATATAAATTATTTAATTCGAACATAAATTATTTAATCAAAATATTAATTATTAAATTAAAATATAAATTATTCAAATATTTATTATTTAATTAAAATATTAATTATTTAATTAAAATATGAATTATTTAATTCAAATATAAATTATGTAATTAAAATATGAATTATTTAATTAAAATATGAATTACTTTATTCAAATATTAATTATTTAATTAAAATATTAATTATTTAATTAAAATATTAATTATTTTAATATAAATATTAATTATTTAATTAAAATATTAATTATTTAATTAAAATATTAATTATTTAATTAAAATATTAATTATTTTATTCAAATATTAATAATTTAATTAAAATATCAATTATTTAATTAAAATATTAATTATTTAATTAAAATATGAATTATTTAATTAAAATATCAATTATTTAATTAAAATATTAATTATTTTATTCAAATATTAATAATTTAATTAAAATATCAATTATTTAATTAAAATATGAATTATTTAATTAAAATATCAATTATTTAATTAAAATATTAATTATTTAATTCACATATAAATTATTTAATTAAAATATTAATTATTTAATTAAAATATTAATTATTTAATTCACATATAAATTATTTAAATAAAATATCAATTATTTAATTAAAATATTAATTATTTTATTCAAATATTGATAATTTAATTAAAATATCAATTATTTAATTAAAATATTAATTATTTAATTAAAATATAAATTATTTAATTAAAATATTAATTATTTTATTCAAATATTAATTATTTAATTAAAATATCAATTATTTAATTAAAATATTAATTATTTAATTCACATATTAATTATTTAATTAAAATATCAATTATTTAATTAAAATATTAATTATTTAATTCACATATAAATTATTTAATTAAAATATTTATTATTTAATTCACATATAAATTATTTAATTAAAATATTAAATATTTAATTAAAATATAAATTATTTAATTAAAATATTAATTATTTAATTCACATATAAATTATTTAATTAAAATATTAATTATTTAATTAAAATATTAATTATTTAATTCAAATATTAATTATTTAATTAAAATATTAATTATTTAATTCACATATAAATTATTTATTTAAAATATTAATTATTTAATTAAAATATAAATTATTTAATTAAAATATTAATTATTTAATTAAAATATGAATTATTTAATTAAAATATCAATTATTTAATTAAAATATTAATTATTTAATTCACATATTTATTATTTAATTAAAATATTAATTATTTAATTAAAATATTAATTATCTAATTAAAATATTAATTATTTAATTCAAATATTTATTATTTAATTAAAATATTAATTATTTAATTCAAATATTTATTATTTAATTCAAATATTAATTATTTAATTCAAATATTTATTATTTAATTAAAATATAAATTATTTAATTAAAATATTAATTATTTAATTCAAATATTAATTATTTAATTCAAATATTACAATATAGAAGCAGGCTACGTTGTGATGGTATCCGGTATTTAATTCGGAAATTGACAAGCGGTGTTTATCAAAAAAAATGCTACCCATTATATTTTCGGTGGAGTTATTTTTGGGGGGGTATGATACAATCCTCACAGGCATTACCTCCTTTTAGCGCAGTAGTGTAGTATCTGCTCGTTATGAAACTATCCTTCCAGGCATTACTCCCTCCTTCGTGGTAGGAGGAGAGTGTAGTATATCTTCGTTCGTCAGGTTTATATTTATTACTAATGGAGATTTGATATCTGTCAGTCTGAAGCCGAAACTATACTATTGTACTATCTGACAATGCTCAATTCAAGAGGTTAGTGTAGTATCTGTTCTGTTGTCATGATACTACCCTCTGAGAGATAACTTTTTTTTGGGGGGGAGGCTTGTGTAGTATCTGATCTGCTGTCATGGTAACACCCCGTATGTATTACCTCCTCCTTTTATTTTGGAGGTAGTGTAGTATCTGTTCTGTGATCGCGAAACCATCCCCCAAAGAGTATCTTTTCTTTTAGGGTTAGGGCGTAGTGTAGTAACTGTTCTGTTGTCATGAGATCATCCTCCCAGGCATCACTTTCTCCTATATTTCAGGAATAAGATGGTTGTGTAGTATCTGTTTTGTTCTCATGCGACCATCCTCCCAAGCATCACCTCCTTGTTTGGGAGGGTGGCAATGTAGTATAAGTTTGTTCGCCCTGTTTTTACTAGTATATATACTAGTAAAAACAGGTGAATCGATATTTCGCCTAGAAAAGGCTTCATAGAGAATACACGATGTAGAAAGTGTTAATAATGGAAATAATAACAATATCTCAACTTCAGAAATATCATAAGAATTCTTCTGTTGCTCGAATAATGACACTTTTAAGTATCTACGATGATTCTTCGCTAAGTCGTCTTAACCTGAGGTCAAATGTGGCACTTTTCTTTGCTCCAAGGATAAACAAGACCCTCGAGGGCATGTACCCCCGCCACGCCCGCTTTTCCGCGCCCGAGACGCTTTAGAAAAGAAGGTTGTGAAGCTTGAGGCTGTTTTGTCCGCGGGCCTTTAGGGCTTCTCTTGTGAAACACACACAAAGCCGGAAATTACGCGGCCCTGAATGTTTATAGTCTTGACAAGCGGCGTTTAGAAATGGGTATAGACAGCAGTAGCAGCAGCGACGACAGTCGCCATTTTGTTTATAAATGCAGACACAATCAAATATTTCGTTTCTTTTGCCCAGTTAAGTATATGCAAATACCGCCACATATGTAGCACAACTTCAGTCCAATATATATATATATATATATGAAGAAGAATGGAAAGGAATTGAGCTGTATACTCTTCACAATAGGTTTTACCTTTCCTAAAATTTCGCTTTTAGTACACCACTTTATATATATATATATATATATATATATATATATATATATGTAAAAGTAAAGAAAATATATGCGTGTGTGTAAATGAATAGATATAAGGGGTGACTCATTAGTATAAAAAATACTCTCATAATATTCTTCATCATTCAACTGACAATCCATCCATCTCATTAACCCTTATCCTCAAGTGGCCTTTAGTCTTGATAAGTGGTGAATCATTAGTATAAAAAGTCCTCTCATAATATTCTCCATCATTCAACTGACAATCCACCCATCTCGAGTTGTTTTTAGCCTTGATAAGTGGTGACTCATTAGTATGAAAAAATCCAGAAACAATCAAATATTTCGTTTCTTTTGCCCAGTTAAGTATATGCAAAAACCGCCACATATGTAGCACAACTTCAGTCCAATATATATATATATATATATATATATATATATATATATATATATATATATATAAAGTAGTCCAAAAAAAGATATCAGAGTCAACTAATATCTTATAATTAGTGAAACATCCGGATAAAAGCTGAAGCTCAATATACTGGATAGAGCATTGATATCATAATACAAAATGAAACAATAAAATAAGGTGCCATTCAAATTTTATTATAATTCAAAGTTCAAGCAAAGTATGCTATATAATTTCATGTATTTGTGTATATATTTTTATGTATTTTCAAAGTGTAATTTTATTACCTGCAGTAATATCACTGCGGTAATGGTCCTCTGAGGAGAAGAATAATCTTTGAAAACTCATCAGTTAAGGACGTTTAGATACTTTGCTTGAACTTTGAATTATAATAAAATTTGAATGGCACCTTATTTTATTGTTTCATTTTGTATTATGATATATACATATATATAAAGAGCAAATGGGGATTTGAATGTGCCAAAATTAACGATAGAGCGATTAAAAGTCAATTTAATGATTTCGTTAACAAAACGATTAAAAGGCACTACGTTAGGGGGGGGCGTTCAAAGTTCCCCAGAGAGATTCAGCGATCTGACAAATTACTTCTGCCAGATTTTCTCCTGACGAGATGATAGTCGAAAGGGCCTTAGAGAGATTTCCGCGCATTCTTTTCAAGTATATATATATATATATATATATATATATATATATATATATATATATATATATATATATATATATATATATATATATAATAGCCAGGTAAAACATCCACAAGGTAGTAATCCAAAGAATTTAAACCGGGTGTATAAATAGAGCTTTTATATATGATGATTTTTATTTACACAGACATGTACCAAAATCTGCGATACTGGCATGTCGATGTTATCGATCAACAGCTATTATAAACTGAGATCTCATCGGGCAGAGTTAGAATCCGATCTTAACCTTAGATCATATTTGGAAAAAATGAAATGGAGGAAAAAAAGAAAAGAAATTTGAAATTTCAAAATTTGGGAAGTCACGTGGTTGGGACCGTTAAGAGTCAAAATGTTAAAAAATTAAAATCAAAATAAAATTAAATCAAAAATTAAAAATTAAAATTAAAAATTAAAATTGAAAATAAAAATCAAAAATAATAAAAATATTAATATAAAAATAATATATAAGATAATATATAAAATATAATATATATATATGTGTGTATGTGTGTGTGTGTGTGTGTGTGGATGTGTGTGTGTGCGTGTGTGTGTATTACAGAAGATCAGAACAACATCAGTACCGTCGGTTTCAAATCAAAGGATCCATATAATTGGTCTCCTTTACCGGACTCTCTTCAGCCTCTCTTTATGTCTGCCTCCTCAGATTTTTCGATTTGAAACCGACGGTACCGATTTTGTTCTGATCTTCTGTTATACATATATAAATAAATACGTTTTAAAAGTTTTCACGCGATTTAATTATCATATATATATAAATGTAAAGGAAATAAACGAAACACGCATTAGTTTTTTTTCCTTTAAATTTATTCCTGCTCTGTTAACAAGTACATTGAGCTCTTTTACTCGGACTCCCATCGAAACTATTAAATTCTGCAAACTATATATATATATATATATATATATATATATATATATATATGGGAAATGAAAAAGGAAAAAACAAGAGATATTTTTTATATATTCATCAACGTTTCGTCTTTATTGTAAGATTTCCTCAGGATGATAATTTGAAGAAAAATGTCATGCAAGTACATTGAACCTTTGGGTTCACATGATGGAGTGATAAAACAAAAGTAGTAGCCGTGGCTACCGTAAGCGCTGGAGGAGTATCCAGGCTGCGAGAAGTCAGTGGTGGCAAAGAATGAAATGAATATGGAAAGCTTTGAGTGGGTACCATTAAGGCAGCAGTGGATAAGGGAGGGATGAGAATATTAGTGAACTTGCCTTAGGGTGGGAGAGATGAAAGGATCGGGGGCTGACTCTACACAATATTACTGCTCGTTTATAAATTCTCTCATGTATATATATAGTAGTAATTGTAATGTTTATTTCCTAGATGAAATTCTAGTGTTCATAAAATAGTGCTCGATAACAGGTAGAACTGTATTACAGTATACATGCTTTTATTTATACAAACAGTATTGGCTACATATGTGCATACATGTTTTAGTTGCGATCTCGTTTGAAGTCCAGTTTTATCGGGTTAGGGTCCTGTTTTAAACATTGTATTAGGAAGCTGAATTGCGAACGAGATCGCACCTGAAACATGTATGCACATACGTAGCTATTAGTGTTCATATAAATAAAGGAATTTATACTATATATATATGTATATATATATATATATATATATATATATATATATATATATATATATATATATTGACAGCGAGGGGGAGAGATAGGGGGAGAAAGACTAGCCATATTAATTCATTTTCGATGACGTAACATGTGTAGTATATTGAAGATCTATAATGAGAAGGAGAGAAATAGAGAGAGAGAGAAAGAGGGAAAGAGAGAGAACAAGAGAAGGAGAGAAAGAGAGAGAGAGAGAAAGAGAGAGAAAGAAAGAGAGAGAGAAAGAGCTAGAGAGAGAGTAAGAGAGAAAGAGAGAGAGAAAGAGAGAGAGAGAAAGAGAGAGAGAAAGAGAGAGGTGGAGAGAGAAAGAGAGAGAGAGAAAGAGAGACGGAGAGAGAAAGAAAGAGAGAGAGAAAGAGAGAGAGAGAAAGAGAGAGAGAGAGAAAAGAGAGAGAGAAAGAAAGAGAGAAAGAGAGAGAGAGAAAGAAAGGGGAAAAGAAAGAGAGAGAAAGAGTGAGGGAGAGAGAGAGAGAGAAAGAGAAAGAGAGAGGGAAAGAGAGAAAGAGAGAGAAAAATAGAGAGAGAGAAAGAGGGAAAGAAAGAGAGAGAAAGAGAGAGAGATAGCGAGTCACAAGACACCCGTCAAAGGTTTTTTTCCCCGATATCCGTACGAGTCTTTATCGCTAGAATTTTTGTTGTTGTTGTTGTTGTTGTTGTTGTTTTGCCGACCGAATAAGAGTTGCACAAACAAACCAGCAATTGTAATGAAACACACACACAAAAGAAAAGAAACGAAAAGAAACGAAAACAAAAGAACGTCTCCTTAATAAGCATTAATAAATCAAAGGTCTATTCTGGTTGCCCGTCCTTTGTTTCCTCGGCAAACATCGAAGCCAATCAATGCAATCAATATGGCGATCACAACAAACTCCCAACACGTGGAGGCGGTCACTTCCGCTTACGTTGCAGACGTGTCACTTTCCGCTGACCGTTTCGTCCACACATTCTTTTATTTTATTTTTTTATCTGTATTTCAACTCTGGCTTCCATTGTATTGTGCGTCATATTCTTATTGCTTAACAATTACTACGTATCTTGTGTGAAGTTCAACCAGGGTTTTTTATTGGGGGTTGTCTGGTCCTGTGCAGTTCTAGGGGGTGCACCCTCCCAGGCTTCGCCTCCCCTCTTTGGGGAGGAGTAAGTTTATTGCTTACTGTCTGAGGCGCCCCTACCGGGGAATGCCGACGGGGCTGCCCAGGCAATTTTTAATGGCCAGAGTGCTCACCTCTCGAGCGCTGGCTTTTCAAACCCCACTTTCCCGACCCGATCTTGGGTCATATCTTACTTGTGGGAGTAAGATAAAACTGGCCTTGTGCCTAACTCCTGGGGATGAGTAAATAAAACCAGGGTTTTTTTACCCCGCCTAATAAACCGGTATTGTCCGGGCCTTCTGGTCTGGATTTACGCCGGTCTATCGGTTGTCCGTCCTGTGCATTTCTAGGAGGTCAACCCTCCCAGGCTTCGCCTCCCCTCTTTGGGGAGGAGTAAGTTTATTGCTTACTGTCTGAGGCGCCCCTACCGGGGAATGCCGACGGGGCTGCCCAGGCAATTTTTAAACAGCCAGAGTGCTCAAATTCTCGAGCGCTGTTTTTTCCCCACTTTCCCGACCTTGTGTCACATCTTACCTTGTGGGAGGAAGATAAATAGAAGAAATAAAAAAACATATCAGGAATGTAAATGGCATATACTATGGGCCCGATTGGTAATTTTATTATACGTTACTAGAAGGAGTATAAAAAGTGGAACTTGGGTTTACTTTCGCTTTCATTAAACTCTTACATTCTATGGGCGATGTTTCTGACAAAAAAGTTTGAATTATCCCCTCTTTTTATATTTCCGCCGGCTACGGCCACGTCTCTAAAAAAGCACCCTAAACCTAACCAGGCTGTACAAGCTAAGTTAGCTTAGGAGAGTAGAAAGTGGACGTTGGGTTTATTTTCGGCAGTTTCGTAACTCTCGCTTCCCTTATTTTGTCCTTTAGTCCTCACATTCCATGAGCGATGTTTCTGACAAAGGGGGAAGAATTGCTGTTTTCTGGGTTAGAATCAATCCATCTGACACTTATCGTTAGCTAGTTATCCACCTTGAAGTAGTATTTTTTAGTTCCTTACATCAAGTGGCTTCATGCTTTGTCTGGAGCTATTTACGCAAAAGAAAGGTAATACCATAGCGACCTGGACGAAAAAAAAAGAAGCGTTCCGACGATTCAGTCGAAATCGTCTCAGGTACAGCTTCTCTGAGTTTCCACGAAGCCCTATCTGCGGAGCTAGTGTGAAAAAAATAAATTAATGGCGGGTTTAGAATATAAATGGCATATCCTATGGGCTCGCTAGCTAATTTTATTGTGCGTTACTTTTATATAATACAACATAATATTTGAAACAAGTTATTTATCTACCTCCCACAAGGTAAGATGTGACACAAGGTCGGAAAAGTGGGATTAGATAAGCCAGCGCTCGAGAAGTGAGCATTCTGGTCATTTAAAAATTGCCTGGGCAGCCCCGTCGGCATTCCCCGGTAGGGGCGCCTCAGGCAGTAAGCAATAAACTTACTCCTCCCCAAAGAGGGGAGACAAAGCCTGGGAGGGTGGACCTCCTAGAACTGCACAGGACCGACACCCCCCAATAGACCGACGTAAATCAAGC
>OY744553.1:44694026-44714026 GCA_963556195.1 Sepiola atlantica | reverse complement strand
AAAGCAAGTGGAATTAAACGAATTTAAAAGCAAACATGAAAAGGTTAAAACATACTAGTTGTGAATTAAAGAACACCAAAATTTTACCAAAAAGACGACGGGTAAAAATGTGGCATAAAAGTTCAATTTGATATATGCTAAAAATAAATTAGAAATTTTTGTCAGGACAAAATGTACCATTTCACCCCAAAAATCGATTGTATCGAACATTTGGGTGAATACCGAGCGAAATGGGCGAGAAAATTCAACTGCCTCTACAGTACAATTGAATTTAAATTCTTCATTTAAAAACACGAAGTAAAAAAAAAATTGGCTTATTTATTCAATCAGCAATAAACATCCTTGTCATAAATACAAAAAAAGTTCAAATCTAGAAGAAAATAACTTCGAAGACATCTATAGACTTACATTTTAAGACATTTGCTGCCAAATTGTCTCCTGCCTTAAGAAAACTATCCCATCAAAAATGTAACATGTCGATGTGAAAATCTGAGATGTTCAAATGCTCTGTTTTCATGTGTAACTCTCTCATTCTTTCTTCCACTCCTTCTTCTTCTCCCTCTCTCTCTGCCTATCTCATATACATTTACCAGAGATATAATTTAAAAAATAAATTAGAGTTAAGCTCAGACTTTCTTTTTTTTCCTTCTTATTGCTGAATAAAAGCTAATGTTCAAGAAAAATTCAAATAATTTTGGAACGAGGAGCACGGAGCGATAAAACCACGCTCTTTAGTCCCAAATAGAGCTGATCACGCTCCAGCCCCGCTGAATATAATATGAACCCTCCTCTCCTTCGCTCCAGCAAAAAGGGGCGTGCTCCTTTTTGGAGAGCCCCGCAAAGCCCTGTATATATATATATATATATATATATATATATATATATATATATATATATATATATATATATATATATATTTATATATATATATATATATATATATATATATTTATATATATATACATATATATATATATGTATATATATACATATATAAGTATACATTTTTATTTAGACTTATAATTTTTTATTCATACAAACATAATTGGTTACATATGTGCATACATGTTTAGGTTGCACTTTTCACAGAAAGTCAACCTCATCAGACCAAGGATTCCAGAGAAAAAAAACTTATAAACAGCTCTACTTGTTATTGAGCACTTTTTATAAACACTTGAATTTCAACGGATTTACATCTACAGCTACTATTACAATACATGTAATATATATATATATATACATATATATATATATTCATATTTATATGTATGTATTTAAGTTCAATTTAAAACAGACATTTGCATCGTCAGTCCATACAACATCGGACGTCACTTCTAGAAGACCAGGAAGGATTATTACGAAAAAAAAAGAAGGTTAATACCTTTTATTTGTCTAAAGCTCTGTCGAGGCTTGTTATATCAAGCGAAATATTAGATTAAAAAAAGTCAAGATGAAAAAAAAATGTTTTGATCTTTTATTTTGATTTTAATAAAAAATAAAAAATAGTTTTTATGAAGGCATTTTGCCTCTATCTTAATGTTTATATATATATATATATATATATATATATATATATATATATATGACAATCACACTACACAAACAATTTATTTCGCTTGTAGTGTAGTCATAACAATGATCAGATTCAAGCATGTGCTAAACTAGTGCGTTTTTTACATCATCTTCTCTGCTATGTTTATAAATCGTTTCGTCACAAGAACATTGAATGTCACCGATGAGCGCTGAAAGGGAAAGGAAATACAAGTTTATGTGTAACTTGCTTGTTAGTATTACCTACTACTAAACATCCCTACTCATATGTTGAGCACTGTTGAAATGAATACTTAAACAAATATATAATTTTATAGCAGTGCATTCAATCAATAATTTAATGACCAAACCATATAGAAATAATTAAATTTAACTTTCAAAATCCTATTAAAGTAAAATATAATAAGTGAAATTTATTCTTAATGTTTATCTTCACCCCCGCCTTAAAAACGGACAAAATTCGGATCGTAGTACAAAAAGGTTTGATTACTTGCTGAAAAGGATAGAATCCATTCACATTATTGCGTATTTTAAAAAAATATTGGTTTCCTTATATTTCTTCCTAACAAAGACTCACATAGATAGCTGTCCACCATTCGGCGATGCGTTCCACGGTGGCATTTATTTTGCATTTCGTACGGAGACAAATAAGGGTTTGATTAATCTAAACCTGAAGACCTGGACACTCATGATAACCCTAACCCTAAACCTAAGCTACCCTTAAACCTAAACTTAACCAACACCTGTCTGAACTCGACGTGGCTAACTGTACCCTAAAATTTAGCATAACCATAAGCTAGCTAAAACTTTAACCTTAACCAATGCTTGTCTAGACTCAATGTGAAAAATAAACCCAAACCTTAACACCTACTTTAACTATACAAGACTGAAAGTAGAGACCTGAACTCTTAAATTAATCCTAACCCTAAATCTTAACCCTAACCCTAACCCTAACCCTAAATTCTAACCCTAACCCTAATACAAACAAATGTCACAGATAAGTTGGAGAATAACTTTTATCGGCTACAGTTGCTTTTATTTGTTGTATATTTGTGTTTATAGCGTTTTCACTCTGCAGATTATTGTAAAAGATACCCGAATTTCTTTTATGCGTGTATATTTCTTTTGTAAACAGTCTGAAATTGATTAATTCCTTCCTCAGGAAGTTTGGTTTATTGAACTTATAGATATTAGATTTTTAGGTATAAACTCACGATTTTCAGAAAAGACATAAAGATTTCTAGTCTGGTGTCTTTAAATAGTTTCTTCATACTACCGACATTGTAGTAGTTTATTCGCATGGACGCAAAATCAACACATTCTAACATAAAGCGTTTCACTGTGCATGGTAATTGATAAAAATAATAAACAAAAAGTAAAAAAAAAAATTGATATTACAAAGCCTTTTGGCTAAGATCAAAGTGTAGTATCTGTTCCGATGGATACTGCACGCTTGTCCTGTGCAGTTCTAGGAGGTCCACTCTCTCAGGCTTCGCCTCCCCTCTTTGGGGTGGAGTAAGTTTATTGCTTACTGTCTGAGGCGCCCCTACCGGGGAATGCCGACGGGGCTGCCCAGGCAATTTTTAAATGGCCAGAGTGCTCACCTCTCGAGCGCTGGCTTTTAACCCCACTTGCTCGACCCGAGCTTGGGTCACATCTTACTTGTGGGAGTAAGATAAAACTGGCCTTGTGCCTAACTCCTAGCGAAGGAGTAAATAAATATTACAAAGCCTTTTGGCTAAGATCAAAGTGTAGTATCTGTTCCGATGGATACTGCACGCTTGTCCTGTGCAGTTCTAGGAGGTCCACCCTCCCAGGCTTCGCCTCCCCTCTTTGGGTAAGTTTATTGCTTACTACCGGGGAATGCCGACGGGGCTGCCCAGGCAATTTTTAAATGGCCAGAGTGCTGGCTTTTAACCCCACTTGCTCGACCCGAGCTTGGGTCACATCTTACTTGTGGGAGTAAGATAAACCTGGCCTTGTGCCTAACTCCTAGCGAATGAGTAAATAAATATTACAAAGACTCCCGGGCAACGCCGCATCTATTGAAGAGCTAGTACATGTATATACAGTAATCAATATTTTATTGCTTAGGGAAGAGTAATGTTCGATCTACTTAAATGATAAACGTAAAAGTTTCCAAGTGAAAATGTCCACCGCCATTTGCATTTTCAAATCATGTTAACGAAGTGAGGACTTTTCGCTTTTCTGCTTATGTAATCAAAACATAAGAGAAACGAAAAAAAAAGGACGATTGCTCAAAGCGACGCCCGAAATCGATATTTGCGGCATTCAATTATTGTTAAAATGGCACGTATCGATGTTCGTTTGATTGCGATCGGCGTCGCATTACATGATTGGATTCGTATTGATCCGTTTGGTTACTTTTTTCGTGAATTCTTTTCAACTGCATGCGTGTATATATATATATATATATATATATATATATATATATATATATATATATATATATATATATATATATATATATGTTTAGCACATGTATTGTATTAGTTTCTGTAGATGTAAATCCGTTGAAACTGAAGTGTTTATAAAAAGTGCTCAATAACAAGTAGAGCTGTTTATAAGAATACATTTTCATTTATACAAACATTATTGGTTACATATGTGCATACATTTCTCTGGAATCCTTGGTCTGACGAGGTTGACTTTCTGGGAGGAGTGCAACCGAAACATGTATGCACATATGTAATCAATAATGTTTGTATAAATAAAAATTTATACCTATATATATATATATATATATATATATATATATATATATATATATATAGTATTTCTAAAACAATTGACAACATAAGCTGAAATGAGACGGATGGTTAAGTCCTTCTGAGCCTGAAACAGACAGTACTAATGTTGCACGAATTTTCTGTACCAAAAATAAATAAATAAATAAATAAATATAGAGCTTAATTCGTAAGGATATCGCCATCTGCCATTAGCTTTAAGGCATAGCTCATTAGGTAAAACTAATTCGAGCCACGGCAATTGCAATGTTTACATTGAGATATATCTTACATTCAGTCAGTGTCGCATGATAGCGTAGGGGTTAGAAGCGCCGACCGTCAGCTCGGCTTGAGATACTAACTGGTCTAGCCACACTGATGAGCTGTGAAACAGTCTGTATGTGGATGACTATATATATATATATATATATATATATATATATATATATATATATATATATATATATATATATATTAAATTAGTATTTGTTATAGTTAGCGATAATAGCTGTTTTAACCTAATAATAATTGAAGTTCCTAAATACTTGAGAAAAAGTTAACTTCCTTACATACACTTTGTCGCCTCCCATTTTTGGGACGTATATATATATATATATATATATATATATATATATATATATATATATATATATATATATATATATATTAGTACTTCATATATCCACATAAAATTTCATAAGAGGATATAAATTTCAGTATTTACTTCAACAGTGCTCGATACGTAAGTAGAGCTCGGTAGTAAGCTATGAAAATATAAATGCCATAAATATATTTTCATACCTTACTATATATATATATATATATATATTAGTAGTAAGTTTTTGAAAGGCTGTGGGCAATGCAATTCCGGGTAAGATGCAAGTTGAAAGGAAATATATATATATATATTAATTTATACGTACATAAAATAATCTATGGATACGTCTTTCTAGCTCACAGCCGTTATCAGCAGGGCTTACTTATACAAGGATCGAACCTTTGATATTAATGTCTAAAATCAAGCATTTTACTATTAGACTACAACGCCCTGTTTAGAAATATCTACTATCTTTATCACCTTAATATTTAATGTATTTTTTATGTAATTATTTTTATTGGTTATTGCAGCGTTCGTTGTTTTTTTTGTTTTTTGCTTACTACTACTATTATTTCGATTGTTTCACTCCCTGAGTGATTAAGATGCAGAAAATTGAATTATTAGTCGTTCTTTAAGACGTATTTTTCGTTAATATATATATTTTTAATTAATTTTATACGTACATAAAAATACGTCCTATAAAGTTAAGGGCTCAACGCAAAAATTTGTAACAAAACTAACAACAAAATTACCCTAACCCTAACCCCTAACCCTAACCCTAACCCTAACCCTAAACCTTCAACCGCATGCCTAAACTTCATCGACGTGACGATACGGTATTTAACGGACAACCCACCGACCCGTATTCGACGGCTTCCCGAAAAGTAACAGTCGCTTATTTTGAGAGCTGAACATCAAAGCGCCACCTGTCGTAAAAAAAAGTACAAAATGGCGTCTGCCATTTGCATCGAAAAAAGAATGTTAATTCAATCGTGACTGCAAGCAGAATGAGCAACACAAGGCTTCAAATCGATATTTTCTCAGATCTGTTATTTTCAAATGGAGCATTATTCAATGACGAGCAATATAGATGATCATTTGATTGCGATCGATATATCATTGCATGATTGACTTGGAATTGATACATTGAATTTCTTGTGTGACTTCTTTGGGACCGTATATATATATATATATATATATATATATATATATATATATATATATATATATATATATATATATATATATATATATATATAAAGTAGAGACGATTTTTCCCCTCTACCTTCTCGGAGTATAGGAAAATAACCACATGCATCACAGGCTACGAAACTCACCGTTTTACTACACTTATTTACTCGAGCGTGTTTTAGTAAATTTGTTATTATTTTTTCTACCTAACATTTAATATTACATTTGGCCCACCATAAACGTCTCTCCGAAAAACCAACTGCATATAGGTGGTAGCAAAAATTGTTCCCCCCTAACAATTGTCTACTGTGACTACACTCATCGACACCGGGAAGTAATAAACACAGTTTACTTTTCACAAACCACCGGTTGTCATTCATTATTTGCCTGGTATTAATTTAACACGCATGCCAATAATGAAATGTAGGTTAATTCGCCTATTTACACAAGCATTTGGGATCCGAAACCTTAGCGCACTCAGTAAAAAGGTAGGTTTCATTATTGCGAGATTTAGCGTTCGATCCCAGTCTACTCTGCCACTTTTTTTTTTTTTTTTTTTTTAAATTTAAAACATTCGCCAACACGGTAGACGGGGCAGAAAAACCAGTAGGCCGTTCCTTTTTTTATTCGACGTCATGCAATAGGTAGTACTTTCTCCCGTGCAACGCCAGGCGACGGGTTCCGCTAGTTATAATATAAAATGAAGTAATAAAATAAGGTGTCAATCAAATTTTATTAGAATTCAAAGTTCAAGCAAAGTATCCTTAAGTCCTTAGCTCATGAGTTTTCAAAGATAATTCTTCTCTTCAGAGGACCATTACCGCAGTTATACTACTACAGGTAATAAAATTACGCTTTGAAAATATTTAAAATTATATACACAAATACATAAAAATACATAACATCAAACATATCAACCCAAAAACATACTTTTTGTTGAATCCATACAGTCCATCCAGGTCATACATATTGAGAAGCATAATCAGGAAAGACATTACTCCAAGTTACAAACAGCAGTCCAAATACGTGTAATTGAAGGGGCTGACAAAGTTATCCAGTCCCGAAATGTGTCAATATTCAATGTTAATGATAAATAAATCAAATAATATAGAAAGTCCAATCAAAGTTCCAAAATCCCGAAATGTGCAACCCAAGTCAAATCAAAGTTCGTTGTTAATTTTATATTATAATATTAATGCTCTATCCAGTATATTGAGCTTCAGTGTTTATCCGGATGTTTCACTAATTATAAGATATTAGTTGACGCTTATATCTTTTGTTGGATTGCTTCATATATATATATATATATATATATATATATATATATATATATATATATATATATATATATATATATATATATATATATTTATATATATATATATATATATATATATATATTTATATATATATATATATATATATATATGTATATATATATATATATATATATATATATATATATATATATGTATGTATATATATATATATATATATATATATATATATATATATATATATATATATATATATATATAATATTTATAAATAAATATTAAATTATTTATACCTACAGACGCTAGCGTTTCAAGCTTATTGCTCTCATCAGTGCAGGGAAGTAACAATTTCAGACGGTCGGGAGGCGTGAACCCGGTACACAGAGTCAGCCATATCCACTCGGCCAACGGAAACTGTCACGTAATATAGGGAAATTAAGATCTATATGTACCTAGAAGCGGGCACAGATAGAAGACTAGTCGAGAGTGTTCGACGAACGTATTCGGAACTTTGCATTATATATATATATATATATATATATATATATATATATATATATATATATATATATATATATATATATATATGGTGGCTGTCTATTCGATTTCGAATATGACCACTTTTGGCGTACCGATGTGATATCAGTGTGAAGGTTCCCAGTGAGAGGCGCGGATGTGACTCTTCAAGCCTGCCAGACATTTACAGACCCTACCGCAGAGGTGGCAGGTGTTGTGATGATCTGAGGGGATAACATAACTGAAGCCATCTCTTGACCGTGCTTGATTTTGCCAAACATGCCCTCGTTGGTGATTCAACAAACCTGCACGTGACATAGTCACCAAGTTGCACGTTTGGCAGCTTAGCTGTTCCATATTTCCTCCATGCGTTGGAGGCATCACGTCTCGTCTCTTCCTCGCTGCTCTCTTCTGCTGCTGGTGTTTCACCCTATTCTTTTCAAAAAGATGGCTGCCTCCAAAAAGTGCTTTCCTCCATCTTGATCTATCTGCAGTTACCCTCTCCCATCATCCAACATCAATTACAAAGAACTTCAAATCGTCTTTGAGACAATCTTTGAATCGCTTACAAAGGTTATTCTGTGGGCGAGTATTTCCAGATATATGTATATTCCTATATATATATATATATATATATATATATATATATATATATATATATATATATATATATGCATATATATATATGCATATATATATATATATGCATATATTATATGTATATATATATGCATATATTATATGTATATATATGCATATATTATATGTATATATATATGCATATATTATATGTATATATATGCATATATTATATGTATATATATGCATATATATATATGCATATATTATATGTATATATATATGCATATATTATATGTATATATATATGCATATATTATATGTATATATATATGCATATATTATATGTATATATATATATGTATATATATATGTATATATATATGAATATATATATGTGTATATATATGCATATATAAATGTATATATGTATGTATATATATATATACATACATATATATATATATATATACACATACATATATTTATATCAGGGACGGCCTGTGGACGAGTGGTTATAGCACTTATCTTTGGGCTGGACGACCCGGGTTCGATCCTACTCACGGCATGCGAATTTTCTGGTCTGAAAACTCCCTCTGTCCACCCAGCAGTAAATGGGTACCTGACTAAAACTCAGGGAAGGTCCAAGGCAGCGGAAGGAAAGGGATGGGCTTCGCCTTCCATATGTTGTGCCCTTGATATATGTGTGTATATATATATATATATATATATATATATATATATCCACATAAAATATTATAAGGAGATATAATTTTTTTATGTATCAATTTTTAGTATTTACTTCAACAGTTCTCGATACGTCAGTAGAGCTAGGTAGTAAGCTACGAACATATATTTATGGCAATTAAGCTACACGTTTTTCATCTCCGGGGGTATCTTCAAGCTAAAAGGCATTTTAGCCTGAAGATTCCCCCGGATGAAACGCGGGAGCCTCTGTGTAGTTTAATTGCCATAAATATATTTTCGTAGCTTACTATATGTATATATAATTATTAGTAAATAAATATTTTAATATATAGATATATTAAAATATTTATTTTTAATATCTATAGACATACATATATATATATATATATATATATATATATATATATATATATATATATATATCGTGTTTATAAGCCTGACAGTATGGATCACTTTAAGTAAGTTGACACACATACACGCAAGCATAAACTGACGTTTATTTGTACCAAATATAGCCGGATTACAGAAAGTATTTTGAAATTTTATAAACGATTATATGGGTGGAATTTTTGAAGGGTCACTCTGTATAATGGTAATTACTACTGATCAGACGAACACTAAAGTGTCCCTGCATATCATCGAACTGCGATAAAATAAAGACTGTTGGAGATTTATGACTGAAACTTCGTGGACAAGTCAAGCATAGACTGAAGTGTATGTGTACCAAATATGGTCGGATTACAGAACATATTGTGAATTATATAAACGATTTTATAGGTGGCCTTTTTGTAGGGTAACTCTGTATAATGACAATTACTACTGATCAGACGAACACCAAAGTGTACCTGCATATCATCGAACAGCGATAAAATAAAGACCGTTGGTGGTGTATGCCTGAGTTTCAGTGGACAAGTCAAGCATAGACTAAATTTTATTTGTACCAAATATGGTTGAATTGCAGAAAGGGTTGTGAATTTTATTAACGATTCGTTAGGTAATGTTTGGGGTTATGGTTAGAGTTAGGGGTTAGGGTTATGGTTAGAGTTAGGGGTCACCTTGTACGTGTCTACAGCACTATCCGTAATATAAGATACCTAAATCTGGGTGGCGGCCATATCCGGTGAGTGTGAAAACCATTTAGTATCCCACGTCCTGCTGATGAGACAATCACTATATTAACCCTCCACATATTTGACGGCGATGAAAGAAAGACTGTTGAACATTCATGACTAAAACTTGGTGGACAAGTCAGCCATAGACTGCAGTTTATTTGGACGAAATAGGGTTGGGTTGCAGAAAGGATTGTGAATTTTATTTTATTAACAATTCTATCGGTGGCATTTTTAACGGGTCACTGTATTATGACAATTACTACTGATGAGACGGTCACCAAAGTGGCCCGCATATCATTGGACCACAATAAAACAAAGACTGTTGGGTATTCATGACTGAAACTTGGTGGACAAGTCAAGCATAGACTGAAGATTATTTGTACCAAATATGGTTGGATTGCAGAAAGGATTGTAAATTTTATTAACGATTCCATCGGTGGCATTTTTAATGGGTCACTCTGTATTATGACAAGTACTACTGATGAGACGATCATCAAAGTGGCCCACATATCATTGGATTACAATAAAACAAAGACTGTTCGAGATTCATGACTGAAACTTGGTGGGCAAGTCAGGCATAGAATGAAGTTTATTTCTGCCAAATATGGTTAGATTGCGCAAAGAATTGCAAAGTTTATTAACGATCCAAAGGGTGGCATTTTGGGGGGGGTGGTTCGGGAGGTGTAGGCTGTATAATTGTTCGATGAAGTTTGCAATCACTGAAGTACCTACCCATGGAGTTGCGTCCGTACCCGTAGGATTTTTTGGGTAGCGATTCAATTCTATGAATCTCTTCGCCTGGTTAAAGCCGTGTATTTATGTGCGTGGCTCAATATATCGCGATATCGATCCGTTTTCGCGAATCTCTTTGTATGTGTAGAAACCCTCGCGGTTGAATGTTTAAGATATTTTATAGCGAACAATTGTCGAGTGGGGCGCGTTAGTAACTGCATAATTAGTCAATGCCACGTGTTTCACTGCATGGGTTGTTTTTTTTACATGCGACTGCCCATCGACACAAGGATATTTGTCCGTCTGTGTGTCTGTCACGCTTATGTAGGAACGCTTAGATACAATGAACACACCACTCTCTTTGTTTCATTTTATATCAGTTGAAGTTTTCAAAAATCAATGGGGCCCCTTCCTAGGCCTAACACTTGATCTCCATACAAGATACATAGATATTCGAATATTCCTTTGAAGTTCTCCTTTAGCTGTTCTTCTTCTTTTTCTTCTTCTTCTTGTTCTTCTTCTTCTTCTTCTTCTTCTTCTTTTTCTTCTTTTTCTTCTTCTTCTTCTTCTTTCGTGTGAATCAGATGATTCTGGTGTTGGCATTAGTTTCCCCGATGTTTTTTTTTCCTAATTAGAAATCTTTCTGGAAAGACATCGGGTACTTACGGGAAGGACCACGAGAAGGTTGCCAACATCCCTAAGTGAAAGTAGTACTGTGGAACCGACTGGATTCGAACTTGGAACTTCAGTCCGTGTCGATATCCACTTAACCACCGTCACCTCCCCTTTAGCTGTTAAGAATTGCGGTCTCTTGGTATTAGCGGATTCCAAGACAAGAATTCATCTAGTCTGGTAGAGTATCTAGCTAGATACATAGGAGATCGAATACTTGGGCTTCGAATACTATGTCATTTTGAGTTAGTAAATAAGTTAAGAACATTAACTTTCCTCTCCCCAATTGACCAGTTAACTATGTTATTTAAAAAATATATTTTTTAATGGAAATCGCTCCAGACAAGGCATGAAACCACTTGATGTAAGGAGCTAACAAGAACAAATATGATTAACGCAAATACAGGAGATGCCTATTGGCCTTAGTCTTGAAAAGATCAAGATTATAGATAAAAGGAAACAGTCAGCAGGAAGAGAGTTCCACAAGCTTGCAGTTCTTGGAAAGAAGCTACTGGAATAGGAAGCTGTATGACAATGAGGTATCAAAACAGCGAATTGATAGAGACCACTAGACCAACGAGTCAAACGAGCTGGAACAAAAGAAGCGGGGAATGGATCACATAATTCTGAAGAACACATGCCATAATAGTATTCATAGAAAAGACTGAGACTAGCAACATCTCGTCTGTGAGAGAAAGGGTGCAGAGAAGAAGAAAGGGTGGACCAATCAAATTAAAGATACATTTCATCACCTTATCAAGAACCCTCAAATGGGACAGAGATTCACCAGCCCAAATATGACAACAGTATGCCATACACGGTCTTATTGTGGATTTGTAGAGATAGAGAATAGCCTCAGGTGTGAGAAAGTGATTGCGGTCTCTTGGTTTCACCAGATTCGAGGACAAGAATTCATATAGTCTGGTGGAATATCCAGCTAAGTACTGTTACTTACATTACTGGAAGGTGCACCATTCCTTGTATGAGCCAGTGTATAGCCGTGTCGAGTTGATCTTATTTGTGTTTAGAATACTATGTTATTTTGAATATTTGGTCCGGGTTTACTTGTAGGGAGAAGTATCCTCATGTCAGGTTGTCCTGACAAACCCTTGTACAGAGATACTGAAAACACTCGAGGATGGTGTCTAGTAGGTAATACAAACTCTCCTGCCTGCGTGTGTATGTCCAGCTAAACATTAAAAAATGCAAAACAAAGACCCACAAAGTTGGTATATTTTTGATCAGCGTTGCCTGGTTAAATAATATTTAAAATTAAAAAAAAAATCATTTAAGGATTCACTAGGCCAGTTTTCGTCAGGAGAGGATCGCCTTTTAAGCCCTTACTCAGCCATTTAATATATTAAAGGGAAGTAACTCTGATTTTTGTCTCGCAGGAAAAAAACAAATGTGCATTTATTTTAAATTATGTTTTGTTATCGAGGATGTGTGGCAATGTAAGAATAGTAAGTTTACTTACCTGGTTGACACCATTGGAGCACAGAGAGGGGCTGGTGCTGGTGTGATTGCAAGATGTGCGCAATGGGACGCGTAACGCGATAGCTCGCCCCAAGCCCCGGTACCAGTGAGTAGGGAAGGTCATGAAATGATTCTTGTAGCTTGGTGCCTCTCTCTCTCTCTCTCTCTCTCTCTCAATCTCTCTCTCTCTCTCTCTCTCTCTCTCTCTCTCTCTATATATATATATATATATATATATATATATATATATATATGTACCATAAAACAGATGACAACAGAAGCTGAAGAGAGCCGGATGGCTAAGACTTTCCGAGCTTGAAACCGACGGTACGAACGTTGTACTATTTTTTCTGTACCAATATATATATATATATATATCTGTCTGTCTGTCTGTCTGTCTCTCTCTCTCTCTCTCTCTCTCTCTCTCTCTCGCTGTTTCTTTTTCCTAGCTGTCTGTATTATTGAGTAAATATCTATTATTCTAATACGAATAAAATCTCACTACTGCAGCCATCAGACGCCCGTTGCCGATGAGTAGGAAAGGGCATGAAATGATTCTGGTAGCCTCTTACTTTCTCTCTCTCTCTCTCTCTCTCTCTCGCTGTTTCTTTTTCCTAGCTGTCTGTATTATTGAGTAAATATCTATTATTCTAATACGAATAAAATCTCACTACTGCAGCCATCAGACGCCCGTTGCCGATGAGTAGGAAAGGGCATGAAATGATTCTGGTAGCCTCTTCCTTTCTCTCTCTCTCTCTCTTTCTTTCTTTCTCTCTCTCTCTCTCTTTCTTTCTTTCTCTCTCTCTTTCTTTCTCTTTCTCTCTTTCTGTTTCTCTTATTAGCTGTCTGTATTATTGAGTAAATATATATTATTCTCATACGAATAAAACCTCTATTTTAAATAAGACTCGTGTTACTGTAATCGGTCCGGAAAGAAGCCTGATTCATGCCAGTGTGTATATAAATATTATACACACGACATCACATCACAACAACAATACAAAAGAATATTAAACCTAAGCGTGACAGAGTAACCGACCGAGAAGACTTAAATAGGACGAATGCTCGGACGTATCTACAATTCACGGAGTTCATACTTAAGCGTGACAGAGCGACAAAACACTATTTCAAACCTAAGCGTGACAGACCAACAAAATTGTTATTTCACACCTAACCATCACAGACAGACAACAATTCTATATAAAACTAAAGCATGACAGATCGAAAAAAATGTTATTTAAAATATAAGCATGACAGACCGACAAAGCTACTATTTAAAACTTTATCATGACAGACAAAAATGACATTTACAAGTAAAGAGTGACAGACAGGCAAAAATCCATTTAAAAATTAACGGTTACAGACCGAAGAAAATGCAATTGTATACTTAAGTGTGACAGACCAACAAATGTTATATTTCAAACTAAAGCATGACAGACCAACAAAATGTTATTTCAAACTAGAGCGTGACAGACCAACAAAATGTTATTTCAAACTAAAGCATGACAGACCAACAAAATGTTAATTCAAACTGAAGCGTGACAGACCAACGAAATGTTATTTCAAACTAAAGCGTGACATACCAACAAAATGTTATTTCAAACTAAAGCGTGACAGACCAACGAAATGCTAGTTCAAACTAAAGCGTGACAGACCAACGAAATGCTAGTTCAAACTAAAGCGTGACAGACCAACAAAATGTTATTTCAAACTAGAGCGTGACAGACCAACAAAATGTTATTTCAAACTAAAGCGTGACAGACCAACGAAATGTTATTTCAAACTAAAGCGTGACAGACCAACAAAATGTTATTTCAAACTGAAGCGTGACAGACCAACGAAAATTCTATTTTATACTTAAGAATTAAAGACCTTGATTGACAGACCAACAAAATCATATTTAAACCTAAACGAACACGTATAAAAATGCATGAACGTAGCTATGGAACAAAACCAAAAAAACTCTAAAGACGGTACACATTTTTTCCCGCCTTTAACGTCTCGCGAATAAAATGCATACTCGACGTTCCCAACGCGTCACGTTTTGTTTGGAAGCCAGAAAAAAATATTCCAGCTTATTTATTAAATAAATTCCTGGGCATTTTGGGGCCTGCGGTGAAAATCTCCGTCTATTGTCCCGGAAAAAAAATTCCTAACACTCCGATAGATAAACATAATAAATAATAAACGATATTCGCTTAGCGAAATCCACGTACGTTCTTGTTTTTATTTCGTTTCTTTTCTGAAACTCCAAGTGGGAACTGTTGTAGATAGTTGCACTGATATCAATTGTTCTCTAAGAGATTCTTGCCTTGGTTTATACGATTTAAACACATTGGCTGTTTTTTTTATTTATTCTTTCTTTCATTAACAATATATTGCCGCGTTATTATTTATTTTTAATAAATATAATATATTTTTTATACGCAGGAATCATAATATATAGACAGACGAAAAAATAACTGTCGCTTTTTTAAAAGTCGGCTTTGCGAGAACCAATTGGCTTATTTTTCTTCCTTATTTTTCTTTGATCTCATTTCTTTTCTCTTTTCCGATGTTTCTTTCTTTGTTATCAATGCTTTCATTCAATTCTAATGTGTTTCTATTCTTTATTATTTATTTTTAATAAATATAATATAATTTTTTATACGCAGGAATCATAATATACAGACAGACAAAAAAAATACAAAATGTCGCTTTTTTATAAGTCTGCTTTGCAAGAACCAATTGGCTTATTTTTCTTTGATCTCATTTCTTTTCTCTTTTCCAATGTTTTTTTTCATTTTTATCAATTCTTTCTTTCAATTCCAATGTTTTTTTTATTGCTTATTATTTATTTTTAATAAATATAATACATTTTTTATACACATGGCATCATAATATACAGACGGACGAAAAATATACAAAACTGTCGCTTTTTTATAAGTCTGCTTTGCGAGAACCAATTGGCTTATTTTTATTTCTTATTTTTCTTTGATCTCATTTCGTTTCTCTTTTCCAATGTTTCTTTCATTTTTATCAATTCTTTCTTTCAATTCCAATGTGTTTTTATTCCTTATTATTTATTTTTAATAAATATAATGTAATAATTTGATTTATGTAGAAATAATAACGTGCAAAAAAACATCATTTGCGTTTTCTTCTACTCTTCTTTAAGAGAGAGAGAGAGGGTACTCTAGCAACAATTACACGCTTAAAGCAGAATTTGCCAATAGAAATATGTATATTTAAAATTAGGATATATATATATATATATATATATATATATATATATATATATATATATATATACTAAGAAAATACCCGTACCAGGAAAGGTAAAATTAATTTTCTAAACGGAACAGTTTTGTGTCTACTTACGAAGATTAAAATCAAGATAAAACACTACTTTTTCGGTTCCGATGTTTCTTTTCTTGTTTATCAATTTTTTCTTTCAATTACAATTTCTTATTATTTATTTTTAATAAATATAATGTAATAATTTTATTTATGCAGAAATAATAATATACAAAAAACAAGGTGGTAGTAGGAGGGAAAAAAGAAAGAAAGGAAGAAAAGGTGAGAGTATGAGGGAAAGAAGAAAGGTCGGAGGTTATATCGGCTGAATTAAGTAAAAAAAAATAAGACTTCGACATTAAAAATTCTAGAGTTGAACAAAACACACCTGAAGAAGATCGGAGGTTACATCGGCCGAAACGTTGTGAGAATAACATCTAATACAAGAATAGCTGTTCGAATAACTAGGAATGGCCACGTATTTGTTTATTTTAAATTAATTTCATTTTTTCACGGTTTTGTTTTCATATATATATATATATATATATTTTTTTATTTATTTATTTATTTTTTTTAATGCCTCAAAGCTTCTTTAGACTATATATTGGGTATTTAGATCTGTATGGCTAGGTTTCCTTCCTCTTATCTAATTACTTTTCTGGTACCTAAGGTACTTAAGCTTTATTTTTTATTTATTTTTTTAATGCAACTTTAATTCCTATATAATTTTATTGCTAGCTACCATATTGCAGAATGGTTCTTGGATGTAGTGTTTAGATAGTATTATTATTTTTTTAATTTTTATTATTGTTATAATTAATGTTATTTGATATGCAAATTACTATATCATACGGTAGTCTTAAGTGTAATATATTATTATTATTATTTTATCATTATTATTATTTTTTTATGTATATATTAGTGATATTTTAAGCTGAATTATTTCGACACTTGATTATTGGGGAAATGGTCGTATAATCTGTGCCATTGGAAAGCCATGAATATTATAACTGTCCTGTTTTTAAATCTCCGAAACAGTTACATGGTAAACAGCTGATGATCCCCGTGCTAATATTAGACGCTTAAGGTCTCCTGTTTTTGTTTCACTCTTAGATAATTAACCCCCCCCTTTTTTTACTTATATTTTTTCATTTATTAATTTTCCAACGAATGTTAAGTCTGCAATATCTTGGATTTAGTTAGATTGTCTGGGAATTTAAACTGCCTTTTACATTTTTTTTAATGCCTCAAAGCTTCTTTAGACTATATATATATATATATATATATATATATATATATATATATATATATATATAACTTAGTTCACTCTAAACAAGGCAGGCTGCCACTGTAGATGTAAGGGGCTACTGAGAATAAGGGTGAAAGTTTTGGGGGTCATCCTAAATTGGGAGCTATGTAGGGAGATGCTTGTTCACATTATTTTTTAAATTTCTGCATGTCAGTACAGTCGGGGAAACAGGGAGTAGGGAGAGAGTTCCAAAGGCCGCCAGATCTAGAAAGGAAGCTATTGGAGTAGAATGCTCTCCGGTGTCTGGGGACCTCCACATTGAACGGATAGGATTTAGCTGATTATCGGGTTGGTCTAGTGTATTTACGTCAAGAGGGCACCAGAGCAGAAAGTTCATCGGAGCACATTCCATTGAAGTACTTGTAAAACAAGCACAATGATGCAACATTGCGGCGACGGGATAGGGGCTGGAGCTTGGTGGATAGTGAGGGACCTATAAGATTAGAGACTCTTTTTTGGACCTTGTCTAAGAGGAAGATATTAGTGGATGGTGCACCAGCCCAGATGTGACAACAATACTCCATGCATGGGCAGATAGTGGCTTTGTAGAGATATAGGATACTGTCAGGTGTGAGAAGTTTTCTAGCACCGTAGATGAATCGCACTTTCTTTGCGGTAGCCTTGGCAATGTCTTCTATGTATTTGTTCCAATTCATGTTACGTGTGAATGTTGGGTCGAGGAGTTTGAACATTTGACTCTCAGGTAGGGTTTTATTTGCCATGGCAATCTAATGTCTAATTCAGGTTCTACTTCAAATCTTTTCACGAATATTAAAAGCTTACAGCGCACCCATGTGGTGCTTTTGCACACTCACACACACATCCACGCACACACACACTTAAAGAACTAAATTGCATGCGTAAACAACTATTTTTATGTGTAGAGATCAACTTTTATATGACAACCTGGTCTACATCGAATCAAAAGTCTATCAGTTATGATGCATAGAAATATCTCTTGGTTTATAAACACAAGAAGAAGAGAAATCCCTTTTCTTAGGCAGTTTGATTCTTTATATGAACATTTCATTATCATTAGTTTGAGCTGAACAATTTTATAAGAGTTGCTCTCATTTTCGAAAAAAATAAATGATGTTTCTTGATTCTCTCATTAATCCAGAATGCTGAATAAGTATTGATTTACTCCTCTCCAGGAGGTTAGGCACAAGGCCAGTTTTTATCTTACTCCCACAAGTAAGATGTGACCCAAGGTCGGGTCGGGAAAGTGGGGTTTAAAAATTGCCTGGGCAGCCCCGTCGGCATTCCCCGGTAGGGGCGCCTTAGGCAGTAAGCAATAAACTTACTCCTCCCCAAAGAGGGGAGGCGAAGCCTGGGAGGGTAGACCTCCTAGAACTGCACACGATAGACCCATAGGCCGGATTAAATCAAGCCCCGAAGGCTAAGACAATACCAGTCTATGGGGTGCAGTATCCATCGGAACAGATACTACACTTTGATCTTAGCAAAATTTCTAGCAATTAAACTACTTTTGTATTTCTATTATACTAAACCCGGAATTTTCTAGCGACATGATAGGTAACAGATTGACGTCATTGATAGTGGTTCTTACTAACCACTATCAATGACGTCATCGGAAAAACTCCACTCAGTTAACTGGCCTGGGTTATTACGATGGCCATGCCAAAGATCTTTTGCAGAACAGCATTCAAGGTTTTTTTTTAATTTTCTGGAAAACTAAGGTATATGGTAAACTAAAATTAAAATTCCATCAACTAGACCCTAGAACCTCTATCTCTGCAAAAAATCAGCTGAATCCATCAAATAGTTGATGAGATATAGGGTGGCACATACGTACGTACATACGTACGTACACACGGATAACATGATTTCATGATTTAACTTTCTGAATCTCTGGGTTGCCTTGACTAATGATGCTGAAATTCTACACACTTATAGAATCTATAAAAAAAAAATTTTGTGCAAAGTTTGAACTAATTTGGTTTATTGGTTTTTGAGTTATGATTGATCAAAGAAATGAGATTTCCAGCATAGGCCATTCTTGAGGTCTATTAAGGGATAGAGCGCTCTCGCGCCCCCCCTTGATTGTCGAAGTTACGTCGACGCGAGAAAAGCACACACGCACTTTTTTTTTAATCTCATAACTTTATTATTGTAGATAAGTATAGCTGCTATATGTATGGTAGTTCTCGTGATGCACAGATAGCAGAAGATATCTTTTGTCACCTCACAAACCGATATCGATATCCAATGTTTTATTTTTTTTAACAGTCAGTC
>OY744553.1:44681526-44689026 GCA_963556195.1 Sepiola atlantica | reverse complement strand
GGTATGTATGTAGGTAGGTATGTATGTATGTATGTATGTATGTAGGTATGTATGTATGTAGGTAGGTATGTATGTATGTATGTATGTATGTATGTATGTAGGTAGGTAGGTAGGTATGTATGTATGTATGTATGTATGTAGGTAGGTAGGTAGGTATGTATGTATGTATGTATGTATGTATGTAGGTAGGTAGGTATGTATGTATGTATGTATGTATGTAGGTAGGTAGGTAGGTAGGTAGGTAGGTAGGTATGTATGTATGTATGTAGGTAGGTAGGTAGGTAGGTAGGTAGGTATGTATGTATGTATGTATGTATGTATGTATGTAGGTAGGTAGGTAGGTAGGTATGTATGTATGTAGGTAGGTAGGTAGGTAGGTAGGTAGGTAGGTAGGTATGTATGTATGTATGTATGTATGTATGTAGGTAGGTAGGTAGGTATGTATGTATGTATGTATGTAGGTAGGTAGGTATGTATGTATGTATGTATGTAGGTAGGTAGGTAGGTAGGTAGGTATGTATGTATGTAGGTAGGTAGGTAGGTAGGTAGGTATGTATGTATGTATGTATGTATGTAGGTAGGTAGGTAGGTAGGTAGGTAGGTAGGTATGTATGTATGTAGGTAGGTAGGTAGGTAGGTATGTATGTATGTAGGTAGGTAGGTAGGTAGGTAGGTAGGTATGTATGTATGTATGTATGTATGTAGGTAGGTAGGTAGGTAGGTATGTATGTATGTATGTATGTATGTAGGTAGGTAGGTAGGTAGGTATGTATGTATGTATGTATGTATGTAGGTAGGTAGGTAGGTATGTATGTAGGTAGGTAGGTAGGTAGGTAGGTATGTATGTATGTATGTAGGTAGGTAGGTAGGTAGGTATGTATGTATGTATGTATGTATGTAGGTAGGTAGGTAGGTATGTATGTATGTATGTAGGTAGGTAGGTAGGTAGGTAGGTAGGTAGGTAGGTATGTATGTATGTATGTATGTAGGTAGGTAGGTATGTATGTATGTATGTATGTATGTATGTAGGTAGGTAGGTAGGTAGGTAGGTAGGTAGGTAGGTAGGTATGTATGTATGTATGTATGTATGTAGGTAGGTAGGTAGGTATGTATGTAGGTAGGTAGGTAGGTAGGTAGGTAGGTAGGTAGGTAGGTATGTATGTATGTATGTATGTATGTAGGTAGGTAGGTAGGTATGTATGTATGTATGTAGGTAGGTAGGTAGGTAGGTAGGTAGGTAGGTAGGTAGGTAGGTATGTATGTAGGTAGGTAGGTAGGTAGGTAGGTAGGTAGGTATGTATGTATGTAGGTAGGTAGGTAGGTAGGTAGGTAGGTATGTAGGTAGGTAGGTATGTATGTAGGTAGGTAGGTAGGTAGGTAGGTAGGTAGGTAGGTAGGTATGTATGTATGTATGTATGTATGTATGTAGGTAGGTAGGTAGGTAGGTATGTATGTATGTATGTATGTAGGTAGGTAGGTATGTAGGTAGGTAGGTAGGTAGGTAGGTATGTATGTATGTAGGTAGGTAGGTAGGTAGGTAGGTAGGTATGTATGTATGTATGTAGGTAGGTAGGTAGGTAGGTAGGTATGTATGTATGTATGTAGGTAGGTAGGTAGGTAGGTAGGTAGGTAGGTAGGTATGTATGTATGTATGTATGTAGGTAGGTAGGTAGGTAGGTAGGTATGTATGTATGTATGTATGTATGTAGGTAGGTAGGTAGGTAGGTATGTATGTATGTAGGTAGGTATGTATGTAGGTAGGTAGGTAGGTAGGTAGGTATGTATGTATGTAGGTAGGTAGGTAGGTAGGTAGGTATGTATGTACGTACGTACGTACGTAGGTAGGTAGGTAGGTATGTATGTATGTAGGTAGGTAGGTAGGTAGGTAGGTATGTATGTAGGTAGGTAGGTAGGTATGTATGTATGTATGTATGTATGTAGGTAGGTAGGTAGGTAGGTATGTATGTATGTATGTATGTATGTATGTATGTATGTAGGTAGGTAGGTAGGTAGGTAGGTAGATTTATTATATATGAATATGTTGGGTAGATAAAGTTTACGAACACAAAGATCACCTGAAACACAACAATCCTACGAACGCACTAGTCATACACATAAACACTTTTCTCCAAAATTTTGATTTAAAAAAGTGCACCTTTCCACAAGAGCGAATGCTCTCTCCCACGTCGCAAATGCATCGAAAGCGCTATACTACTTCTCTCATCACCATCTAACATAAACCTCAGACTCAGAAATTAGTCCTTAAGCAAAAATCTGGAAAAAACCGCACTGAAACAATGCAATATATTGCGCCACTACGATCCCGGTTAAAGTAACTTTACTTTTTTACTACATTTCATTCAAATTTTTAACAACTTTTTTATCTCATTTTTCCACTTCGCCCACCCATTCCCCATTTTAACGTCTCTCCGCGTGCGTTTTATTATTCTTTCTTTTTTCAAATGGTTAAACGCGTGCCAATGACGTCTCTTTGTGCGTTCTTCTTTTTTCTATGTTTTATCGTTATCGAATGAATTAAAAATCTTCACTTTCTTTAAGATATTCGTTGATCTATTGAACATTTATGGTGTGTTGGGACTTAGTCTGTTCGTACGCTAATAAAAAATGTGATTAGTTGACAAAAAGGAATAGGCAGAATACACATTAACAAGGCAATAGGTTTTAAGATGTCAATACCCGATTTCGAATTTCATGTAAGTTAAAAAGATTTTTAACTGGATACGTGTTTTATAAATTCAAACAAATTAATATATATATATATATATATATATATATATATATATATATATATATATATATATATATATTCCATGATAAATGCCAGTATACTGAAGTCATATGCCCTTAATAGGGTTAAGATGAAAATTCATATACACTATATGTAAAAAAAAAAGGAAATTCCAACATTTGTACACTTTTATTGTCATTAAGGGTATGCGAGCACAACAGGGCTATGTATTTTACTGGTAGGAATTTTTCTTCAGCGCACCTCACACACTTCATCCACTCATGCATAGAGAAATGGTTTGGTTAATATGTAGTCATACCCTTAATGACAATAAAAGTGTAAAAATTTGGGAATTTCCATGCTTTTGTACATTTAGTGTATATGAATTTTCATCTTAACCCTATTAAGGGCATATGATTTCAGAATACTGGCATTTTTCATGGAATGCACTACTTTTGTAAAGGCTATGCCTCAATACAATGCCTTCTCATAAGGTTTTTTGGAATTTTCTCGAAAACTAAGGTATATGGTAAACTGAAATTAAAATGCCATCAACTAGACCCTAGAACCTCTATCTCTGCCAAAAATCAGCTGAATCCATCAAATAGTTGATGAGATACAGGGTGGCACATACGTACGTACGGATAACACAAAATCACTCCTGACCTTTCTGGATCTCTGGGTTGCCTTGACTAATGATGCATAAATTCTACACACTTATAGAACCTATCAAATAAAAATATTGTGCAAAGTTTTAACTAATTTGGTGTATTGGTTTTTGATTTATGATTGATCAAAGAAATGAGATTTCCAGCATAGGCCATTCGTGAAGTCTATTAGGGGATAGAGCGCTCTCGCGCCTCACTTGATATATATATATATATATATATATATATATATATATATATATATATATATACATGCCCCTGTTCAGTCTTGAGATACAATGGACACCCCCTGTAAGGGTTGCTGCGCGGTAATTGTGAAGCAAGGGTTGCCACTCCGCAATCACACCACTCCTGAGTAGGCACTGCTTGATTTCAGTGGCAAAGAGAAATCCAGAACGACAGGAAACAATGCCGGGATAAGCAGAGAGATCTCCCACATACTGCACATGGTATTCCCAAAAGGTCACTCATGCGGTACTGACGAAGTATGACGTCGCTTAACTTCAGTGATCTAAGCGGAAGTGGTGTCAACGTTATTATGCCGTATAACTTTACATACTAACATAGATAATATCAAATAAAAGTACTTTATAGAAGGCAATACAATGCAGAGGTGTAACGGATAAACACGAACTGAAGCAAATTAAGACATAACACGGTGGAATGATTTATGCAGTGTCCACCTTTTTATTAATACAATATATATTTGTTATATTATGTAATATGTAGGTCAAGACTCGGGAATCTCTTTAGTTACTGAAATTATTCGGATGTCTATTCTAAACATCCGAATAATTGCAGTACTTACAGAAATTCCCGAGTCTTGACACTTTTTTTTATAGAACTTTAAACATTTTGTTTTATTTGAAGCTATTGCGTTTTTGATTTCGTTAAGAAAAATATCCGATTAATATTAAATAAGAAAAAGTAATGATACACAATGCGTCATTATCAAAGTTATGTAGGTCAAGACTCGGGAATCTCTGTAGTTACTGAAATTATTCGGATGTCAATTCTAAACATCCGAATAATTTCAGTACTTACAGAAATTCCCGAGTCTTGACAACTTTTTTTTTATTTGACGCTATTGCGTTTTTGCTTTCGTTAAGAAAAATATCCGATTAATATTAAATAAGAAAAAGTAATGATACACAATGCGTCATTAGCAAAGTTATGTAGGTCAAGACTCGGGAATCTTAAGAAAAATATTCGATTATGTAATATTAAATAAGAAAAAGTAATGATACACAATTCGTCATTATCAAAGTTATGTTGACACGAGAAATACAAAGAGATACATATCCATCTATCTCATTTTTTTATCGTAAAGGGAAGATCCATAGATTACGGTAATCTTATCCGGAAACAGTTTATCACAATCCTTTTCGCCTGTGAAATATCCGAGGTGAATGATTTCTTGTTTTGTATTATTGATTTAAAGTTTGCTGTACGTAAACAGATAAATATTCATCCAATGTCAAATAAAACAAATTGCCGTCAAGCAAACTCAAAATTAAAGATGGCGTGTGATCATTGTCGTTAACCACATAGAGCCGAAAAACGGTCTTATTGTCGTAAAATATAACTGTAACGTGGGCAACCAGTCTGCGCGTTTAGCGTTTGGCGAACTAATAAAAATGTTATTTCAAACTTAAGCTTGACAGACCAACGAAAATTCAATTTTAAAATTGTGAGTAGCCGATGAAAATGTTATTTAAAATTTAAGCGTGACAAACCGACGAAAATGATATTTAAACTTATGCATGACAGAATAATGAAAATGTGTTATTTGAAACTTAAGTGTGACAGACCGACGAAAATTATATTTCAAACTTAAGCATGACAAACATAGCAAAATGCTATTTAGTACTTAAGTGTAACTGATCAGAGGAAAATGTTATTTATGACATAATTGTGACAGGCCAATGAAAATGCTATTTATGACATAATTGTGACAGGCTAATCAAAATGTTATTTATGACATAATTGTGACAGACCAATGAAAATGCTATTCATGACATAATTGTGACAGACCAATGAAAATGCTATTTATGACATAATTGTGACAGACCAATGAAAATGCTATTTATGACATAATTGTGACCGACCAAATAAAATGCTATTTATGACATAAATGTGACAGACAAATGAAAATGCTATTTATGACATAATTGTGACCGACCAAATAAAATGCTATTTATGACATAATTGTGACAGACAAATGAAAATGCTATTTATGACATAATTGTGACAGACCAATGAAAATGCTATTTATCACATAAGTGTGACAGACCAAATAAAATGCTATTTATGACAGACTTCTGACAGACCAATGAAAAGGCTATTCATGAAATAATTGTGACAGACCAATAAAAATGCTATTTATGACATAATTGTGACAAACCAATGAAAATGCTATTCATGACATAATTGTGACAGACCAATGAAAAGGCTATTTATGACATAATTGTGACAGACTTATGAAAATGCTATTTATGACATAATTGTGACAGACCAATGAAAATGCTATTTAAAAATTAAGCATGACCGCCAAACGAAAATGCTATTTAAACCTTAAGCGTGACAGACTAATGAAATGCTATTTCAACCTAAGCGTGACAGAGTGACAGAATTTTCTTTTAAACTTAAGCGTTACAGACCAACGAACATTGGTGGTTAAAGATTGATATAAGATGCGTCTATTCAATCTACGCGTTTAGCGATGAAAATGATTTTTTTCAGATGGAGGCGTGACAGACGACCGACCGACCGACCGACCGACCGACCATGCGTTTCGGACGTTTGCCAGGACGCATCAAAGAATGAAACTAAAAACAAATCCATTAAACATAAACGCCCATACACGTTGGAAATTCCTTACGCGTCAAGGTGTGGCATTTTGTACGTGATAAAGAAAGAAAGAATTGGCACCGTATCAAAGAAGGTTGTAAGACTGCAAATGTTTAAAACACGAGTCGAAATCTGGAAGCAACAATAATAAGCATTGTTATTTTGGAAAAGACGGTGGAGCAGTGGTTAGGGTCCTAGACTCTAGAGTCGGGAAGCCACGTTCCAGTAATCGGGGCTGAATATTTGTTTCCCTCTCACGGCGGGAGGATGTGGCTCAAAGGTCGGGAAAGTGGGATTTGAAACCAGCGCTCTAGATAGAAGAGCACTTTGCCCGAACAAAAAAAAAAATACCTGGGTAGCGCCGTCAACATTCTCCGTTAGGGGCGCTTCAGTCGGTCAACAATAGACAAACCCTTTCTCAAAAGGCGAGAAGGTAACGCCTGCGTAGGTGTTTAGTTATTTCCGCCCCACCGGCGGGAATATTAGACACAAACTCTGTTTAAGTAAGATCCTGGTCTTTTGGCTAAGATCAAAGTGTAGTATCTGTTCCGATGGGTACTGCACCCCATAGACTGGTATTGTCTTGGCCTTCGGGGCTTGATTTACGCCGGTCTATGGGACTGTCCTGTGCAGTTCTAGGAGGTCCACCCTCCCAGGCTTTGCCTCCCCTCTTTGGGGAGGAGTAAGTTTATTGCTTACTGCCTGACGCGCCCTTACCGGGGAGTGCCGACGGGGCTGCCCAGACAATTTTTAAATGGCCGGATTGCTCACCTTATCGAGCGCTGGCTTTTCAAATCCCACTTTCACGACCTTGTGTCACATCTTATCGCTGTGGGAGGCAGATAAATAAAATTAGACACAAGTTCAGGAAAGTGCGATTTGAAAAGCCAGCACCCTAGAGGAAGAGCACTCTGTCCGAACCAAAATTGCCTGTTCAACCCCGTCAGAATTCCCCGGTAGGGGCGCCTTGGACCATTAGCAATTAACTAACCCCTTTCTAAAAAAGAGCGAGAAGGTAAAGCCTGGGAGGGTGCGCCCGCTAGAACTGCACAAGACCATACCTCACACTAACAGAGAAGTAGACACAGCAGAATACCGAAGACCATGTCAGTCGAAGGCCAATCGGCAGTACTATTCTTTTACATCCGCATAAAATTGTATTAGTTCCGATCAAGGGCATGCCTATAAAAGGCCAAGCTATCATACAACTAGATTTTCTAAGATAATTGATAT
>OY744553.1:44666526-44669026 GCA_963556195.1 Sepiola atlantica | reverse complement strand
ACGTCTACAGTGGCAACTTGCCTTATTTGGGGTGAGCATAGTTAAAAAAAAATGTGAATAATTTACTATGAACCATTTTGAACTTCCGGATTTGTGGAAGAGATATGGAGTTCTGCCGGAAGGACGAATAAGGAGATTCCAGATCTTTCCAAGTGTCCTTTCCTTGAAAATACCTTTCCAACCATCGATTTCCTCGACTTATAGCAATTTTGCTGTCCTCCCAACGTTCAAACTCTGTCCCCTAACATTTACAGGCAAAATGAATTGAAATAAATACATAGAAATTGCTGCCAAGTTGGGCCCCCTTTTAATGTAACATGAACAAACATCTTCCTACAGCCCCCACACACTTTACATGTCCCTATAAATCTGCTCTTAAACCCTAACCCTAATCCTTTAACTCTAACCCTAACCCTAACCCTAACCCTAACCCTAACCCTAAACCTAACCCTAACCCTAACTCTAACTCTAACCCCAACCCTGAATCTCACCCTAACTCTAACCTAACCCTTACCCTAAACCTAACCCTAACCCTAAACCTTAACCTAACCCTAACCCTAACCCTAACCCTAACCCTAACTCTAACCAAACCCCAACCCTGAATCTCACCCTAACTCTAACCTAACCCTAACCCTCACCTAACCCTAACCCTAACCCTAACCCTAACTCTAACCAAACCCTAACCCTGAATCTCACCCTAACTCTAACCTAACCCTAACCCTAACCCTAACCTAACCCTAACCCTAACTCTAACCAAACCCCAACCCTGAATCTCACCCTAACTCTAACCTAACCCTAACCCTAACCCTAACCTAACCTAACCCTAACCCTAACCCTAACCCTAACTCTAACCAAACCCCAACCCTGAATCTCACCCTAACTCTAACCTAACCCTAACCCTAACCCTAACCTAACCTAACCCTAACCCTAACCCTAACCTAACCTAACCCTTTAACCCTAACCCTCACCCTCACCCTAACTCCAACCCTGACCCTTAACCTAACCCTAACCCTAACCCTAACACCAACACCAACCCTAACTCTAGCCCTAACCCCAACCCTAACCCTAACCCTAACTCTAACTCTAACCCAACCCTAACCCTAACCCTAACCCTAACCCAACCCTAACCCTAACCCTAACTCTAACCCTAACCCCAACCCTGAACCTCACCCTAACTCTAACTCTAACCCTAACCCTTAACCTAACTCTAACCCTAACCCTTAACCTAACCCTAACCATAACCCTAACCCTTTAACCCTAACCTTCACCCTCACTCTAACTCTAAATCTAACTTAAACCTAACCCTAACGCTAACGCTAACGCTAACGCTAACCCTAAATCTGTCTTTTAATCACACTAGCCCCTTTTACATCTTACGTGGTAATATGCCTTGAGGAAAGAAAAAGATATAGGAAGCGGAAGTGACTTCACCACGTTTCCGGATCTGACGTCACTTCCTACGACTCGGCCGCCTACAGAACAAGATTGCTTTTTATGGAAGTCGCTCCAGACAAGGTACGAAGCCACTTGATGTAAGGAGCTAAAAAAAAAAAACTACTTCACG
Organism: Sepiola atlantica; assembly: GCA_963556195.1. Lineage (NCBI taxonomy): Eukaryota > Metazoa > Mollusca > Cephalopoda > Sepiida > Sepiolidae > Sepiola > Sepiola atlantica. The sequence continues at coordinate 44,667,462 of OY744553.1, read as the reverse complement.
GTGAAAAACTCGCCAACAATAAGTGTTAGATGGATAGATTCCAACCCAGAAAACAGCAATTCTTCCCCCTTTGTCAGAAACATCGTTCATGGAATGTGAGGACTAAACGACAAAATTAGGGAAGCGAGATTTACGAGGTTGCCGAAAGGAAACCCAAGTTAGTCACTTTCTACTCTTCTTCTAATACGGTATATAGATACGGTAGATAACCTTTTACTTAAATTGTAGTAACGGTCGTGACGAGCAGATTGTTATGGGATTTTTAAAAGAACCCTCGGAGTTGGTGTAAGGGAGAAGGTCAAGTTATTCAATATGGGTTGCGTCTTTGACTTCTTGTCCGTGAGTTTCACCTCGGGCGGCACTCACCCGAGGCAAGTTGAAACATCGGTTTTAGTAAAGTCACATAAGTTAAGCAACATTGAGCCTGGTCAGTACTAGATGGTGACTATTTGGGTATAGCGGACGCTGTCTGCCGGAGGAGGACGAGGACACCTCTCTGTAAAAACTGCAAAACTAACGGGATATACGTTGGACTGTGAACTGCTTGTTAATTAAACATTCCCGAGAAATTAATATTTTTTGTTTTTTTTATTGGGTCATTACGTATCAAGGACAAGAGCCACTAGAGGATAAGTGGTTAATTAGATTAAATGGTTGTCAACTGAACTATTCAGAACACTGGGAGTTTGTGTATAATTTGGAATATTCAAATTACTATTTTCATCTTGAGTGTTATTCTTTAAAACGTTTCGGACGTATATATATATATATATATATATATATATATATATATATATATATATATATATATATATATATATATATATATATATATATATATATATGTATATATATATATATACATATATATATATAGTGAGATAAAGAGACACACACCTAACTTTATATATATATATATATTATATATATAACTTC
>OY744553.1:44646526-44656526 GCA_963556195.1 Sepiola atlantica | reverse complement strand
CCAAGGCCTCTGAAAACTTCCAAATACCGATTTTAATGAAATTCAAACCATATATATATATAAGACACTAATTCTGAGTGATTTCCAAAATTTAAGTTGAAGGTTTCGATTCGAAGTGAACCCTTTTTCACTCACAGCTGTCCACATTCATTTCACTCTCTGCCACTGACTGACTTCTCTCAGCCTGGACCTTGGTCCAGCGCTATTAGTGGCCACGGCTACTACTTCAAATTATCATCCTGAGGAAATCTTACAATCAAGACGAAACGTTGATGTATACATAAAAAGACAGCTTTTGGCCTTTTCCTTTTTCATTTCCCATATATATATATATATATATATATATATATATATATATATATATATATATATATATATATATATATATATATATATAATGGTAATAATCCAGGTAAAAACATCAAAAGGGTAGTAATCCAAAGAATCCAAAGAATCTCAACCGGGTTTATAAAAAGTGCTCAATATCAAATAGAGCTTTATTCTCTCCAAATATGATCTGAGGTTAAGAATTGATTCTAACTCTGCCTGATTAGATCTCAGTTTATAATAACTGTTGATCGATAACATTGACATGCCAGTGTCGCAGATTTTGTACATGTCTGTTTAAATAAAAATAATCATATATATATATATATATATATATATATATATATATATATATATATATATATATATATATATATATACAGGGTGGGCCAAAATAAGGGTCCTATCTTTAAATTTGAATAACTTGAATTTGAATAACTTCCACAAAATAAAAGTTAAACTCACCAAACTTTATGTGTGTGTAGACTGACCCTTCCGAGATTTTTTGAAATAAACAAAACAAATTTTAGCCGAAAAACACTTCTTAAAACTTACAAAAACTAAAGTATTGTTTTTTACACTGTTTTGAGTTTTTTAAGCTAAAATAATGTTTTCTAAATGAGGGTACGTTCCTTATGGCTAATACGGCTCATGCTTGCTTCGGAAGGGGTCCATTACTTATTCTAAAAAAAAAAAAAAATCAATAAATAAAAAAGTTATGAATTTTTAAAAATAGGACCCTTATTTTTGCCCACCCTGTATATATATATATATATATATATATATATATATATATATATATATATATATATATATATGTGTGTGTGGGGGGGAGGGTGTACAGGCACTTGTAGATGAAAATTCTCTGAAGAAAGCGTTAATAGGTACTGGCGTTTTGACATTTTCCCAAGAACGCCGTGTGTCTGTTTACTGGTATTTACGGCTTGTCTACCCAACCCGGCTCTTTAACCGTGACCTTTACCTGGCGCCCTCGTCCAATGATCTGTTCGCCTTAAAAAGACCATCATGCGCACTCGATGATACCAAATCAGCCATCTTAATTTTTTTTTACATCCGACCGAAAAAAAAATGAGAAAAGAAAAGAAAAGAGAAAAAAAAACGACAAAAACGTACCTGCTCTTCTGATGCGCCCATTTAATCTGCGCGTTTAACGCTGATAAACGAGACACACCGACAAACAGACAGACGGAGGAGGAGGAGGAAGGTCTTTTTAAAAATACTGTTCCATTAACAGAGTTTCTTTCCAACAGCTTCTCATCTTTTCATAAATCGTAACTATCGGTAGTTAGAGTTTCTTCCATTCCATGCACTGTTTTTAATCGCCTAATAATATTCTTCATCATTAATCCGACAATCCATCGCTTTCATTAAACCTTATCCTCGAGAGGCCTTAGGTCTTGATAATCGGTGACTAATTAGCGTGACTCATAATTAAACAGAGTATGACGGATCAAATGAAATGCTATTGCATACGGTACCCCGGGGTGAAGGGTTAGGGTTAGGGTTGAATGAATATGTTTTCCCAAGTTTGATACTTCCAGTATGGATTGCATTAGGCATTTTTTTTATAATATGCGTTACACCGGACGTTCTAATAGAAGAAAAACTACACCGGTTCTCACTATAAATAGTGCGAGTAGACAATCACCAGGGAGAAAAAGGACAGTATTGTAACTGTCTAGCCGAGTGCCAGTCAGTTTCTTTACCTTTGTACCTTTTTATGTTAATACACTTGTTATCTTAACCCAACCTCGACTTGACTTCTTCTTTTTACTGTTGGACTACTTCACAACAATATGGCCATTGAAGCTGTATCCTTCTTTCTGCTGTTCCAAAAGACCCCATGCAAAAGTCAATCCAGAGAATAATGCGTGAGGGAATAGAAAAATGAAGACCTAGGCCGACACAAGAAGAAGAAAAACAATGGGCTCACCCCTCTACCTAGGTGATAAAGTACTTGTCATGCATAAACGTCTCAAACAACTGACGATTATCAGTAAAAGGGTAGCATGGTGAGAGCACGGGGATGAGATTACCAAATAACCCAAAACTCCTCTCTCTCTTCGAGGATAACCCTAACCCTAACCTTAACCTTAACCCTAACTCTAACCTTACCCCTAACTCTAACCTTAACCCTAACTCTAACCTACACCCTATCCCTAAACCTTAACCCTAACCTAAAACCAAACCCTAGCCCTAACCTTACCCCTAACCCTAAACCGTAAACCCTAACCTAAACCCTAACCCAAACCCTAACCCTAACCCTAACCTAAACCCAAACCCAAACCCTAACCTTAACCCTAACCCTAACCCTAACTCTTACCCTAACCCTAACCTTAACCCAAACCCAAACCCTAACCCTAACCTTAACCCAAACCCAAACCCTAACCCTAACCCTAACCCTAAACTCTAACCCTAACCCTAACCCTAACCCTAACTCTAACTCTAACCCTAATCCTAACCCTAACCCTAACCCGAACTCTAACCCTAACCCTAACTCTAACTCTAACCCTAACCGTAACCTTAACCCTAACCCTAAACCCTTACCCTAACCCTAACCCTAACGTTAACCCTAACCCTAAACCCTAACCCTAACCCTAACCTTAACCCTTAGTTTAACCCTTACCCTTATTATAACCCTAACCCTAACCTTAACTCTAACCCTAACCCTAACCATAACCTTAACCCTAACTCTAACCTTAACCCTTACCTTAACTCCAACCTTAACCCTAACCCTAACTCTAACTCTAACCCTAACCCTAACCTTAACCCTAACCCTAACCCTAAACCCTAACCCTAACCCTAACCCTAACCCTAACCCTAACCTTAACCCTAACCCTAACCCTAAACCCTAACCCTAACCCTAACTCTTACCGTAACCTTAACCCTTAACCCTAACCCGAAACTCCTCTCACTTCAAGCGGATAGAGAAGAGGGTGTAGAATCAGAATCAGATTCCGAAGATGAATTCCGCCCACATCCACAACCGTGTGTGCCGCCCATGTCTAGAACCGAAGAATCCATCCGAAATATCCACAACTCCAAGACATAACTCACCAGTAGTAAAACATAATCTGATGAAGAAGAAGAAAGTTTAAATGCCAACGTTGCACTTTTTTACGATCTAATAAAACCTTTTTACCGATTTCCATTTATTTCACTTGAGAACTCTAGTGTATGGTATTCTTGAAGTGAGAAGGTCATACAAGAATACAAAGCCCATTTTCATTTCGTTATAGGAAGCAGGATCGTTCGAACAATTAGTTGATCCGAGTAAATGTGGGCATCCTGTATTTTTACACATTTATTGAATCTGGTAGAAGAGTGGTATATAATTTCGGACCTGCATAATTTGATTCTTATTCCCAACCAAAATTCCGCATTGTTTCGGAATATTCCAAGTGTGACTTTGTCTAAACATTGTATTAATTCATGTTATGCTTGTTTCACATTCGTGACCTTGGGATATGAGTTGGTTTATGTGTGGCATTTGTCATGAGCATGTGTGCCCTGTGGACTTTTATTGCAAAAAATAAAAGTAAGCAACTTCATCTAATTTACGTGATGTGTTGATGAACATTTCTTAATGCTCTTCTTTACGGTGATTTTAAAACTCTTGCCATAGATGGCCCAATTCAACCCCGGTATTTTTTTCAAGATACGTCAAGTACCTATACAAAACTTGGTAACATTTTATAGGGAACATTTTATAACTATAGGGAACATTTTATAGGAACATTTTATAACTATAGAGAACATTTTATAGGGAACATTTTATAACTATAGGGAATATTTTATAGGGAACATTTTATAACAATAGGGAACATTTTATAGTGAACATTTTATAACTATAGGGAACATTTTATAGTGAACATTTTATAACTATAGGGAACATTTTATATAGAACATTTTATAACTATATGGAACATTTTATTGGGAACATTTTATAGCTATAGGGAACATTTTATAGTGAACATTTTATAGGCAACCTTTTATAGGGAACATTTTATAACTATAGGGAACATTTTATAGGAAACATTTTATAACTATAGGGAACATTTTATGGGAAACATTTTATAACTATAGGGAACATTTTATAGGGACTAATTTACAACTATAGGGAACATTTTATAGGGAACATTTTATAGGGAAAATGTTATAGGAAACATTTTATAGGGAACATTTTATAACTATAGGGAACATTTTATAGGGAACATTTTATAGGGAACATTTTATAACTATAGGGAACATTACAATGCATTATTTTTTATTTGACTGAATGCTGAACCTCCATTTGATACTCTGAGCACATTTCCCCTTTTATGCAGTTTTTACGAAGTCATCAGATGTCAAAGAAAGAAATCGTCATTACGTGACCCATTTCGCCCCGGTCTACCCTAGTTTTACACGCAAATCCTTGTCATAAAGTGTCGACATAAGGAATCCAACTATCTTCAATCAATTAATCCCTTTTCAATCCTCTAATAATATTTTTTTAATTTACTTTTAGTGAAGGGGTGCGATTTTGCTGCTAGTCGAGTTGTTCGAGGGAATTTATGTTGAGGGGGGTACAAGTGCAGTAAGTTCGTCTGAGAACATTCCGTGGAAGTACTTGTCAAACAAGCAGTGGGATGCAACATTGCGGTGATGAGACAGGGGTTGCAGCTAGGTAGACAGTGTGGGACCTATTACGTTAGAGACTCTTTCTTTTCAATCTGTCCAAAAGAGAGAGATTAGTGGTTGGTGCACCAGCCCAGATGTGGCCACAATACTCCATGTATGGACGAATGGTGGCTTTATCGAAATATAGGATACTGACAGGTGGGATATTCTCCATCATTAAACAGACAATCTACTTTTTACATTAACGTTTATCCTCGATTAGCTTTTAGCCTTCGTAAATGGTCACTCTTGAATAACAGAGCATGGCAGACCAAATGAAATATTTTATGCATACAAATACATGTCATAAACCGTCCGCGTAAATATTCAAACTTTCTTCATTTCAATTAATTATTTTCAATCCACTCATAATACTTTTCATCATTAAAACGACAATCCACCTATGTTATTAAGACTTATCCTCGGGTGGCTTTTGACCTTGATAAGTGGTGACCCATTAGCAAACAAGGGAAGAATAAAAGCATGACGTGTTACGTATTACAATTCGTTGAATAGATCAGAGTATCTGGACGGCGGCTTGAATTTATTATGCCTCCCACTGAATTGTGAGAATCACTTCCCTGTGTATTTTACACCTACAAAAATATAGGTCCACGCATAAGAAATTGTGAAAAGTATATTTTTGGTTATTCAGACAACATTTCTCATATTGAGTGTTGTCATCACCACGTTTCTTCAGATGCATCTCTTTTCGGGAATAATTCACGGGAAACTGGGCGGAATTTCGAACGGGTCCCTTTATTTAATCCACGGGGGTAGCATGCCCTTGCTCCGTTAGCCATACTTCGCAATTCTTCGTATCGCCCGCACCGTGGATTGAACCTTACACCTATGACTATCAATTAGAACTGAATATAGCTTAGCACTATATCCACTGCGCCAATTCTAGTATGAGTTTGGGGAGCCTTAAACCTATTCTTGTTTTTTCTATGTGTAGTCTTACTACTTATCACGATATATCAGTACTTTTATTACTACATATCACCGTATATATATATATATATATATATATATATATATATATATATATATATGTGTGTGTGTGTGTGTGTGTGTGTGTGTGTGTGTGTGTGTGTGTGTACGACATGAAAAGAAACTGGAATCTTAGGAAAATCTCCATCATACCAGTAATTATATGAGCAACAGAGCTATCTGGCGAGTATACCCGGTGAACCGAGTGCAAGAGAAATACAAACAATTGCACTTAAAGGGACGGTTAGAATCTTAAAAAGATCTCTAGGCTGGAGTGTCTGAAATAGCCGGTGAATGTCTGGCATCCGGTAGGATGGCGAATCTCCAAAAACGGAAAGATAAGAAAAATACAATATATATATATATATATATATATATATATATATATATATATATATATATGTGTGTGTGTGTGTGTGAGTGTGTGTGTGTGTGTGTGCGTGTGTGTGTGTTTGTGTCTGATTTCTTTCATTGGAAATTTTGAAATTTATTTGTATTTTGTTATTGTGTGCCTTAAAAATTATTTTTTCCTGAATAAAATTTACTTTAGGTATTAACCTAATTTTTAAGGGACCCAACAATATAGACACATATACATGATAAATAAATAAATTAAAAAAAAACAAATAAATAAGTAAAAAAAAAACACTAAACAACACTAAAACCTAAAACAAGTCAAGGTATCTAAAAAAAAAAAAGCGGTCAACCTGTCCAGGTACCCCACCAACCAACCGCCCAGCCCCAAGCAGTCTCTGAAAGCTGGAAATCAGAGTCAACTGTCTGCCGACTGAGAAAACCGCTCGGGTTACTTAGATATGTTGACTTCTTTTCTTGGATACCTTAACTACCTTCTGTACCTCGTACATACCGTCCTTGGTAAATCTTCCCCCTCTCTCTATATATATATATTGCTCTCTTTCCCCTCTCTATATTGCCTTCCGTTATAAATCGTGCAATCTCCCTCTCTCTAAAATTATATATTAAATATGTTTCCAATCTCCTCCTCCTCCTCCACCTCGATTTACGTCTTAAATAGCTCATTTCCCCCTCTCTCTAAATATGTATTAGATATGTTGTCGCTCTCTCTATATATATATATATATGTATATAGAATTGGTGAGTGTGAATTTCTCTTTTCTCATTTTCAAAAATGTAATCACCTCACTTGGATGCTTGACAATGCCGGAGAGTTGAAATAAATTATTGCACCGGTGATTATGTGATTCCGTGTTACTTTATTTTTATTTTATTACATTGAGCTCTCATACCCAGATTTTCTTTCTGGAATTTATTTCACTATAAACCAACTATAAATATACTTCCTATATATATATATATATATATATATATATATATATATATATATATATATATATATATATGCCTTTCTGGTACCAAAGGTACTAAAGCTTTTTTTTTTTTTTTTTTAATGCAACCTTAATTCCTATATGATTTTATTTCTAGCTACCATATCGTAGAATGGTTCGTAGGTTTAGTGTTTAGATAGTATTTTATTATTATTATTATTATTATTATTATTATTATTATTATTATTATTACTAGTATTACTATTGTTATAAAGAATTTTATTTGATATGCAAATTACCATATCACACGGTAGTCTTAAGGGTAGTATATTATTATTATTATTATTATTATTATTATTATTATTATTATTTATTTATTTATTTATTTATGTATATATAAGTAACATTTTAAGCTGAATTATTTCGACACTTGATTATTGGGGAAATGGTAGTTTTATATGTACCATTGGAGAGCCATGCATATAACTGTCCTGTTTTTAAATCTCCAAAACAGTTACATAGTAAACAGCTGAAGATCCCCGTGTTAATATTAGATTCTTACGTTAAGGTCTCCTGTTTTTGTTTCACTGTTAGATACTTAATCCCCTTTTTTTATTTGATTTACTTACTATTATATATTATTTATTTATGAATTTTCCAACAAATGTTAAGTTTACACTATTTTGGATTTAGTTAGTTTCTCTGGGAATTTAAACTGCATTTTCCTTCTTTTTTTTTTTTTTGTTTAAAATAACTCAAAGCTTCTTTAGACTATATATATATATATATTTATATATGTATATATATATACGTATATATACATATTTATATATATGTATATATATACACATTTATATATACACATTTATATACATACATACATATATACATACATACATACATACATAGAAACTTATATTCAGATATATCGTTTCAATATTTAATACCATCCTTCTCTCTCCCACTATATATATACGTACGTATTTGAAAAGCCTGGTTTAAGGAATGAAAGAGAAGAAAAATAAATGTTTTTTATTAACTAAACTGCTCCTTGTTTTGAACAACTGAAGATATCGATTTGCTTCCATTTGCAGGTCTTATTAATTTTCATTGACGTACCATACATACATATATATATATATATATATATATATATATATATATATATATATATATATATGTATGTGTGTATACATATATGTAGATATATACAATGTAGATATATAAAAAGTCTGCGTTAGAAACGTTCAAAATGTACACATATATAGAAATATATATACAGACATGTCGTTTAAATATTTAATACCATACTTCTCTTTCCCACTATATATATATATATATATATATATATATATATATATATATATTTATATATATATATATATATATTTATATATATATATATATATATATATATATATATATATATATATATATATATATATATTTACATGTATATATATACATACATATACGTATATATATATAACATATATATATGTATATATAATTGCACTGTTAGACATCACACTTATACACATATATATTGTCAATATAGGTTGGGCTAAAAGACGTCACTTTTTGAAACGCAATTAGCTATTCCCAAACCTACATATTTTTTAAATAGACTTTATTTATTTATTTTTGTAAATACTTTTTATTTAAAAGAAACAAAAAAAAACTTAACACATTTCTTTGTGTCGCGTTCTGTTTCTCATTTAATTTTTAATAATGATTGCCTTCTACATTTATGAAGGAATAGAGAAAAAGTGATTTTCCCGTCTTCGCGATAACAAAAAAACAAAATGGCGAACGCTTCCATACGCCATGTTGTTTTTGGATGGAAATGATATGGTAAACACAAGCGTGACAGGCCGGCCGGCCGGCCGGCTGGCTGACGAACCTAAACTTTTTTTGTTAATGCGTGGATGTATGAGACGTATTTTGGTACGTATTTTTTAAAATGATAATATATAAAAAATAAACAACAACAGTATTTTGTTTTCCGGCGTTTTACGTAAAATGTCGGGAAGTCCCAAAGCGGTTAGTTAATGAAACTGCGAAGAAATGAATATCTGACTGAAATGAACAAGCACACGACATCTAAACTTGGTAATTGAATTTGTGACGTCTGCAAACGAGCCTGCCCACACCCTACCACTAATTCCTAACCTTTCTCAATTAGCAATGCTGATGACGGCTGTGAGCGAGAAACATATGTCAATGCATTACTTTTATGTACATATAACATTAATATATATATATATATATATATATATATGTTTTAAGGTTCATATTTTTTTTTAAAGCATCTATTGTTAAATTTAAGAAGGAATAGGTAAAATAAATACCTTTTGAAGCATAAAGAGGCGATATCAATTTTTTTTATAAAAAAGAAAAATAATAAATCGAAACCGATTTTATTTATTTTTTTATTATTATAAACTAGCATTTTTTTTTGGCGAAATATCTGTATCACTTTAAACTAACAAAAAAAAATGCTAGTTTATAATAAAAAAAGGAAAAAAAATAAAATAAAATCGGTTTCGATTTATTATTTTTCTTTTTTATAAAAATTTTTAAAAAATTGATATCGCATCTTTATGCTTCAAAGGGTATTTATTTTACCTATTCCTTCTTATATATATATATATACATATATATATATATATATATATATATATATGTAT
>OY744553.1:44629026-44639026 GCA_963556195.1 Sepiola atlantica | reverse complement strand
AAGCGTTGGAATGGTAGCTTCTTGATGAGAAGTTCTGTAGATTTTTGGCAAATCTTGAGAATATCTGCGATTTGTCTGGTTGTCAAACGGCAATCTTGTTCAACTACGGCTTTCACTTGGTCACGCTCGATCATCTTTGGCTGGCCTAAGCGAGGAGAATCTCTCACTAAAAAAAATCATTTTCGGAATCGAGCAAACCATTTCTGGCACATCCGGTCTGTAACATAATTCTTCCCATACACATGGCATATTTTTATGCAGGTTTCTGTAGGGTTTTTTTTTTCTTTTTCTGTAGTAAAAAAAAAGCATCAGATGTCGGTAGTGCTCTGCTTGATCTTCCATTTCAAGGCCTGAAATACAAGCAAAAATGTAAGAATTCCTCTGTTCGGAAGCTTTTGCTGACTGACGTCAACATACTCGTTACACCAAATACAGAATTAGAAGAATAGGGATATAAAACGATCTTTAGTAGGCCGGAAAGATAACATTAAAATAAAACGAACAAACTTTTTGGCCAACCCAATACAAAAGTAATAATGTATAAGTCGGATATTTTGCAATTCCGGGAGTCAGTCACACCCTTATACTTTCCAACTCCATAACTCTGCCCATAGGTAATCAAACTTTGTTAATTATTTTCAATCCTCTCATAATATTCTTCACCATTAAATCAACAATCCATCCACCTCGTTAACTCTTTTCCTCGAGTGGCTTTTGACCTTGATAAGTGGTGACTCATTAGGATAAAAAATCCTCTCATAATTTTCTTCATCCTTCAACTGACAATCCATCCATCTCATTAACCCTTATCCTCGAGTGGCTTTTAGCCTTGATAAGTGGTGACTCATTAGGATAAAAAATCCTCATAATATTCTTGATCTTCCATTTCAAGGCCTGAAATACAAGCAAAAATGTAAGAACTCTTCTGTTCGGAAGCTTATTACACACTGACGTCAACATACTCGCTACACCAAATACAGGATTTGAAGAATAGAAATATAAAACGATCTTTAGTAGGCCGGGAAGATGACATTAAAATAAAACGAACGAACTTTTTGGACAACCGAATATTTCGCTCATCTGTCACACTTAATTTTTCTTGAATACTATTATATGTGGTCTGTCGGGTTTAAATTTGAAATAGCGTAGGTTTGAAACGCGGAGGATGAATTATCCACCCAAGCACTGGTTTTCTCAGCGGCCGAGTACTGCGCCCCGGTTTGGTGCCGAAGTACCCACACCAAGAAAGTGGACGCAGCTCTAAACACCGCCATGCGCACAGTCTCTGGGACACTCCGCGCCACGCCGGCGAACCAACTACCGATACTCTCCGGTTTTGCCCCACCCGCTATCCGACGAGAAGCGACTGTCCTGGCACTGTCACGCAAGGCCAAGATCGACAAGAGACATCTGCTCCATGACATCATGAGCAAACCTCCTCCACCAGTACGCCTCAAATCACGCTACGCACTCTCCCAGCACGCGCATCAGCTTCTGGAAACCGTCCCAGACACCACCTCAAAGCAGATGTGGACCAAGAACCGCTGGAGGGAAGATTGGCAGCAAGCTGACCAACACCGACTGCACATGTTCATCACCGACCCAGACGTCATACCAGGGGCTGAGCTGCAACGAAGGCAATGGACCAATCTGAACCGCCTGAGAACTGGTGTGGGCCGTTTTTCTGCCACAATGAGAGACTGGGGTCTGAGAGAGGGTGCTGCCTGTGAATGTGGCCACCCAGAACAGACAGTTACACACGTCATAGAGGAATGCCCGCTGTTCAAACCACCCAATGGCGAGCAGGGCATAGCAGACCTTGATGACGAGACGAGAACCTGGCTTGCCAAGACCGAGCTGCAGCTTTGAGGGAGCTGGCACAAGAAAGAAGAAGAAGAATTACCTGTCTAGAAAAATGTCCGTAACTGTTCGGTTAGGGTTAAGGTTTTCATCGCCAAAAAAAAAAAAGGTTATTCTTTGTTGAGCAAACGGAATAGGTGTATATTACTTTAATCCGATATGGAAGCCATTTTGTTTTACATTGCGTTTGCCTTCGTAAATCTTCGAAACGATGGCACAGTTCTATTTTGAACGGACGTGACAAGAGAGAATTGAAACGGACCATCAATTCTACAAAGACAGTTTAGTGCAATTAATGCGCAGAACAGCATCCAACGCTAAAATAATTGCAAAATACAACCAGACTAAAATAGTAATGGAATTACCAGCAAGACTAAAAAAAAAAAAGAATCCGTTGCCATGGTCGCTGGGAAAATGGCTGCAGCATTCTACCACTCTAAAAAGTATATCGCTCCTGGCGAAACCTTCTTCCTGTTTAACTAAAAAAGAAAACAATAGAAAATAATAGTTAATTAATAAAATGTCCTTTTTCAAAGTCAATATGCTAATTAGTTAACCATGCGACTGGTATCGCATATACCTAAGCAGTATACAAGAATGTTGGTGTGTTTTTTGTGAAATGTTCAATATGGCAATATGATATGTTTGGGCTTAATACCCTTAAAAGAAAGTGATAAAAGTGAATATATATATATATACATACATATATATATATATATATATATATATATATATATATATATATATATATATATTAGTAGTAAGTTTTTGAAAGGCTGTGGGCAATGCAATTCCGGGTAAGATGCAAGTTGAAAGGAAAGGAACAAAAATAATAACAATAAATCGAATACGATATAAGACTTACTATTTATTTTTCCTTTTTTTTATTTTTTTTTCCTTACAATATATATATATATTTCCTTACAATATATATATATATATATATATATATATATATATATATATATATATATATATATATATATATGTATATATATATAGTAAAATGATATAGTTATTAGAAACAGTCTACGCGGATAAACCTATGTTTCGACGCTAACACGTCATGTTCAGGACTCTCTGTTTCCTGAACATGAGATCTCAGTGTCGAAACAAAGGTTGATCCGCGTAGACTGTTTCTAATATTTATTTAATTTTACTTATAACAGGTCAAATTTATATCGAACACTTTATGCAAGAATATTGGTTTTAAGTTAATGTTATCAATATATATGTGCTGACTTCATATATATATATATATATATATATATATATATATAAAATATGTATATATAAATATATATATATATATAAATATGTATATATAAATATATATATATAAATATGTATATATATATAAATAAATATGTATATATAAATATATATATAAATAAATATGTATATATATAAATATATATATAAATATGTATATATATATAAATATGTATATATATACATATAAATATGTATATATATATAAATATGTATATATAAATATGTATATATATAAATATGTATATATATATACATATATGCATATATGTAAATATGTATATATATAAATATGTATATGTATATATATACGAATATGTATATAAATATGTATATATATAAATAAGTATATATATAAATATGTATATACATATATGTAAAAAAGAAAAATGTAGAAAAGCCAGCGTCCAAAAAGGTGAGCACTCTGGCCATTAAAAATTGCCTGGGCAGACCCGTCGGCATTCCCCGGTAGGAGCGCCTCAGGCAGTAAGCAATAAACTTACTCCTCCCCAAAGAGGGGAAGCAAAGCCTGGGAGGGTGGACCTCCTAGAACTGCACGGGACAGACCCATAGACAGGCGTAAGTCAAGCCCCGAAGGCCAAGACAATACCAGTCTATGGGGTGTAGTATTCATCGGAACAGATACTACACTTTGATCCTGGTCAAAATGGAAACAGGGAGTAGACATGGAAGATTTGACGAATAAAATAAATAATCTAGATGTTGGGTTTTTGTCTCTGAAAGAGAGCAGACAAAATCATCGCAACGAACTGACTACGTTACATATATAGGAATTATTAAAACGATCATAAACACCAAGTCGAGAGAACTTTATAAACTGATAGAACACTTGACATATAAAGCAGCCAATGAACATTTCTGCGTTTATCTTTAATCTTCAGCCGTTGTCTCTTTCGCTAATTAACTCGAATTGACAACTGACATAATTGCAATCGTCAGCCGATGAGTCCGCTTGTAGTTAAGTTTACGAATTGAGTTAACGTGTGCAAGAAAGTGACGTACGAACTTGAAGTTGGGATGAAAGTTGTGGTAAATAAATACCAAGTATGAGAACAAACGCGTTTCAGAATCATCAAACTGAAATATTCTCGTTACAAATATAGGAATTATTAAAACGGTCATAAGGCACCAAAAGACAGATCTTTATCAAGAAAAACACTTGAGATATTGAGACACCTATGAACATTACCGCGTCCATCTCATAATCTTCAGACCTTGTTTCTTTCGCTAATTAACTGGAATTGACAGCCGAAATGATTGCAATCGTCAGCCGATACATCCGCTAGAAATTAAGGTTACGAATTTAGATAACGTGCTCAAAAAAAAATGATGCACGAACTTCCGGTGGGGATAGAAATCGTGGAAAATAGATAATAAAGTATGAAAAAAAACGCGTTTCAGAATGATCGTCTATGAAAAAAGCTGGTATTTTCTCGTTACAAATACAGGAATTAGTAAACCAATCATAAAAACCAAAGGATAGAACTTTATCAAGAAAAACACTTAAGATATACAGCAACCTATTTCCGTGTCCATCTATAATCTTCAGACCTTGTCTCTTTCGCTAATTAACTAGAATTGACAGCCGAAATGATTGCCAGATCAGGCTGCCCTGTGGCTCCCTGAGACGAAATTCACCTACATTGACATGTTTTTTTTTTTTTTTTTTTTTTTTTTTGTAATACTTAATTATGTTCTACAAAACCAAAAACAAAAACAAAAACAACAGCCCCTCTCCCTTTCTCCCTCCCCTTTTTTATTTTATTTTTAGAACTTGAAGCATAAATCTTTTACTATAATGACCAGATTCGGCATTAAATAACCCAAAAAGGGTTGATATGCCGTAAAACAAAACTACCAAACCAAAAACGATGATTAAACATTTAATGATATAAAGAACTTGAAGCATAAAAACTTTTACTATAATGACCAGATTCGGCATTAAATAACCCAAAAAGGGTTAATATGCCGTAAAACAAAACTACCGAAATGATTGCAATCGTCGGCCGATCCACCCGCTAGAAATTAAGGTTACGAATTTAGTTAACGTGTTCAAGAAAGTGACGTACGAACTTCCAGTGGGGATAGAAGTCCTGGCCAAAAAAAATAAAGTATAGGTACAAACGCGTTTCAGAATCATTTTTTTTTTCGTTATAAATACAGGAATTATTAAAACGATCCAAAAATATCAAAGAGGCAGAACTGAATGAACAAGAAGTCAAACTATAGAAGCACTTGAGATATAAAAGAACCTAACGAACATTTACGCCTGTATTTACGATCTGCAGACCTTTTTTCTCTTTCGCTAATTCACGCAAATCGATAACCTTAACAATTGTAATCGTCAGGCAATCAATTCTGACTAAATGACAGCTAACGATTGTCTAATTCACGCAAGAATAAACATGCCCGCCATTATCGGTCATTTTCTCGTCCATCGTCCAGCGGGAAAAAAATTCACTCAAATGTCACCGATTGGATGGAGCTAAAGTCTGAATACGTAACGAGGTAAGAAAACAAAAACAGAATATATTTCTATTGAAATAAATGTAGGTACGTGTATATCTCTGTTTATATAAAGTTAGCTATGTATATATCGCTAGTATATAAAGTTACGTACGTGTATATCTCTATTTATATGACGTTACTTATGTGTATATCTCTATTTATATAAAGTTAGATATGTGTATATCTCTATTTATTTAAAGTTAGATATGTGTATATCTCTATTTATATAAAGTGAGGTATGTGTATATCTCTATTTATATAAAGTTAGTTATGTGTATATCTCTATTTATATAAAGTGAGGTATGTGTATATCTCTATTTATATAAAGTGAGGTATGTGTATATCTCTATTTATATAAAGTGAGGTATGTGTATATCTCTGCTTATATAAAGTTAGTTATGTGTATATCTCTGTTTATATAAAGTTAGTTATGTGTATATCTCTATTTATATAAAGTTAGTTATGTGTATATCTCTATTTATGTGAAGTTAGTTATGTGTATATCTCTATTTATATAAAGTTAGTTATGTGTATATCTCTATTTATTTAAAGTTAGTTATGTGTATATCTCTATTTATATGTAGTTTGTTATGTGTATATCTCTATTTATATAAAGTGAGGTATGTGTATATCTCTATTTATATAAAGTTAGTTATGTGTATATCTCTATTTATATAAAGTGAGTTATGTGTATATCTCTATTTATATAGAATTAGCCATGTGTATATCTCTATTTATGTAAAGTTAGTTATCTGTATATCTCTATTTATATAAAGTGAGGTATGTGTATATCTCTATTTATATGAAGTTAGTTATGTGTATATCTCTGTTTATATAAAGTTAGTTATGTGTATATCTCTATTTATGTGAAGTTAGTTATGTGTATATCTCTATTTATATGTAGTTTGTTATGTGTATATCTCTATTTATATAAAGTTAGTTATCTGTATATCTCTATTTATATGAAGTTAGTTATCTGTATATCTCTATTTATATAAAGTTAGTTATCTGTATATCTCTATTTATTTAAAGTTAGATATGTGTATATCTCTATTTATTTAAATTTAAATAAGTGAGCATTACTATTTATATAAAGTGAGTTATGTGTATATTTCTATTTGTATAAAGTTAGCTATGTGTATATCTATATTTATTTAAAGTTAGCTATGTATATGTATATATATATATTAATATAAAGTTAGCTATGTACATCTATATTTATATAAAGTTATGTATGTGTATATCTCTATTTATAAAAAGTAAGGTGTGTGTATATCTCTATTTATATAAAATTAGTTATGTGTATATCTCTATTTATATAAAGTTAGTTATGTGTATATCTCTATTTATATAAAATTAGTTATGTGTATATCTCTATTTATATAAAGTTAGGCATGTGTATATCTCTATTTATTTAAAGTTAGCTATGTGTATATCTCTATTTATATAAAGTTAGTTATGTGTATATCTCTGTTTATATAAAGTTAAGCATGTGTATATCTCTGTTTATATAAAGTTAGTTATGTGTATATCTCTATTTATGTGAAGTTAGGCATGTGTATATCTCTATTTATTTAAAGTTAGCTATGTGTATATCTCTGTTTATATAAAGTTAGTTATGTGTATATCTCTATTTATATAAAGTTAGTTATGTGTATATCTCTATTTATATAAAGTTAGGCATGTGTATATCTCTATTTATGTGAAGTTAGCTATGTGTATATCTCTATTTATATAAAGTTTGTTATGTGTATATCTACATTTATATAATGTTAAGTATGTGTATATATCTATTTATAAAGAGTTATCTATGTATATATTTCTATTTATACAAAGTTAGGTATGTGTATATCTTCGTTGATATAAAGTTAGCTATGTGTATATCTCCGTTTATATAAAATTAGGTATGTGAATATCTCCGTTTATATAAAGTTAGCTATGTGTATATCTATATTTATATAAAGTGAGTTATGTATATATCACTATTTATATAAAGTTAGATATATGTATATCTCTATTTATATAAAGTTAGGCATGTGTATATCTCTATTTATATAAAGTTAGGTATATGTATATCTCTATTTATATAAAGTTAGGTATATGTATATCTCTATTTATATAAAGTTAGGCATGTGTATATCTCTATTTATATAAAGTTAGGTATATGTATATATCACTATTTATATAAAGTTAGATATGTGTATATCTCTATTTATATAAAGTTAGGTATGTGTATATCTCTATTTATATAAAGTTAGGTATGTGTATATCTCTATTTATATAAAGTTAGGTATATGTATATCTCTATTTATATAAAGTTAGGTATATGTATACATTTCTATTAATATAAAGTTAGCTATGTGTACATAAGTTAGGTACGTGTGTATCTCTTTTAATATAAGGTTAGTTCTGTGTAAATCTTGATTTACATAAAGTTACGTATGCGTATAACAAGAGAAATACAAAGTTACGCATGTGTATATCTCTGTTTGTATTAAGTTAGATATGTGTTTGTCTCTATTTAAATAAAGTTATGTTAGTATATAAAGTTAGTCTGAACTCAGTTACAACATTTGCAAAGTTATAACACCCTAGACGTACTAACGAAAACGCTGTTTAAAGATCTAGAGAGGGAATTATTAAACGAAAAAAAAGGAAATATAAATCTAAAAAAAAATAAATGTCGTGAGGTTGTTGTTGCCTTTAACCATTTTCTATATAGACAAAACCGTGATACTGCATAAGCACTCACTGTGAATAACTAAAGAGTACGAATAGGCCAACTTCAAAAGAAAATGGATATCACTTGTAATGGTGCCTACACTGGGAAACGGGTTAGGGTTAGTGTTAAGGTTAGGGTTAGGGTTAGGGCTAGGGTTAGGGTTAGGGTTATCGTTAGGGTTAGGGTTAGTGTTAGGGTTAAGGGTTAGGGTTAGGGTTATCGTTAGGGTTAGGGTTAGGGTTAGGGTTATCGTTAGGGTTAAGGTTAGTGTTAGGTTTATCGTTAGGGTTAAGGTTAGGGTTAGGGTAATGGTTATCGTTAGGGTTAGTGTTAGGGTTAGGGTTAGGGTTTGTGTTAGGGTTAGGGTTAGGGTTAGGGTTAGGATTATATATATTATATATGTGTATATATATATATATATATATAGTGTAGATTTCAATTTTGTGTTGAGAATCCGAATAACAGAGCTCAATGTAATTTAAACAGAGCAAAACAGAATTATTAAAAGGAAAACACTATACACACATTAAGGTTGTATACATTATAAATTTTGGTTTTTTGACGTAGTTGTTTATACGTCTGAGGAGACCTAATTAAGGGGTCGAAATAATTTATAATGTATACAACCTTAATGTGTGTATAGTGTGTTGTTTTTAATAATTATATATATATATATATATATATATATATATAGAGAGAGAGAGAGAGAGAGAGAGAGAGGCAGACAGACAGACAGACAGACAGACAGACAGACAGATATTTAAACATTAGAACAGTCTGCACGAGTTAAACAGAGTTTTGATGTTAATACATCTCCCGGGGCTGTAAGATCGACGTAATATTAAATTTTTAATTTTTTCCCAAAAGTAATCAGACAGAATGAAATTGGCCAGCGAAGAAAATAAAAAGATAACAATTTTTCAAAATTATCTTTTTACGTTGTAGTTGGGGTATGGATCTTCTAAACGTGTCATTATCCCCGACCAGCTGGCATCAACATATACACATAGTGTGTCGTTGTATGTTGAAACAAAAATCAATAAAGTGCTCGATCGTTAGTTTTTAAATATATAATTTGTGTATATATAGAATATATGGAAATTGAAATAGGAAAACTAAAAAATATTATTTATGTATTCGTCAACGTTTCGTCTTTATGTAAAGACTTCCTCAGGATGATTGTCTGAAAAATAAAACACTTAAAATTTGCGGTTGCTTATGAAAAAATAAATTATGAGATACAAATTGATCGTGATATGGAAATTTCTCGCCCTCTCCTCCCTACCTCCCTCCCTCCCTCCTCGCCTCTTACACCGTCCTACTACACGACCCTATTCTCTTAACTCTCCCTTTTTCTCATCTCAAGGCGAATTAAAAAGATTCAATAAACATGTCTCATGTGCTCTCTTCCTTCATAATTTAAATTAATTCTAGCCGCTTCCAATGTTCGCCCCACTCTTTCCACAATTATTGTAATATCTATCCCACCACCTAATGATCTTATAACTCCAACCGCCACCATTTTCCACCGTGGGGTTAAATAAATGTCTTGTTAGTAAGGATAGAGAAAATAGTTGACATATTAGTAGGATAAATGTCCGATTTGTACGGAAAGGA
>OY744553.1:44584026-44621526 GCA_963556195.1 Sepiola atlantica | reverse complement strand
AGCCTTTGTTTTAATCTCCATCCCACGGCGGGAAGATGTGACACAATGGCAGGAAAGTGGGATTTAAAAAGCCCGCACCTTAGCGGAAAAGCACTCTGGTCGAACAGATATTCCCTAGGCAGTCTCGTTGAAATTCCCCGATAGCGACGCCTCCAGCGATTCGCAACTAACAAACCCCCTTTCGGAAAGGGTGCAGAGGTAAAGCCTGGGAATGTGGACTTCCTAGAACTGCACATGACCATCAAGAACTATCGGCGAGTATACCCGGTGAACTGAGTGCAAGAGAAATACAAACAACTGCACTTAAGGGGACGGTTAGAATCTTAAAACGATCTCTAGGCTGCAGTGTCTGAAATAGCCGGTGAATGTCGTGCATCCGGTAGGATGCCCCATCTCCAGCAAAAACAGAAAGATAAGAAAAATGAAAAAAATAAATGAAAAATGGAAGAGACTCTGCCGGTCTGATTTTGGTGTGAACTCAACCCCGAGCAGCTTTGGTCTTTTCAAGACTAAAGTCAATAGGCATTTTCTGCATTTGCGATAATCATCTTTTGTTTTTTTTAGTTCTTTAGATCAATTGGCTTCATGCATTGTCTGGAGCGATTTCCAAAAATGTATTTATCAGACGTTTGTATTGATATGGCCAAACCCAAAATCGCAACGCCGGCAATCTCCTGCAAAACAAATTTCTGACAATCTAGATACAAGACGAAAGATGTCCTTTTTAACTTTCTTTCTCTATCAGTTGCCGTTGTCTGATTTGGTAGTGACTTTATTTTCTGAGGTCAGCCCAGCCCCCTCGAAGGGCATTATACAAGAGTTTTCGCTACAAAACAGAACAAATAACCTGACAGACCAAAATCACCGCCGTCAAAATAACCCAATCTTTGTCGGGTACTTATATCGATCTTGACCCAGTTTTCGCGACTTTCTTGTCGGAAGCGTTCGGCTATCCTACGCAAACGCCCGAGAGATGACGAGCCGATTTGTACCAGACGACAATTTTGATACGGTGCTGCGTCCTGTGATTTTAAGTTATATTTTCAAGAAATTTTCTAAAAGAAACAAACAAAAAAATAAAACAGGCAAAACATAGCGAAGTTATTGTTATCAAATGAATATATTTTTTTATTTTGATACGTTGCTGCGTCCTATAATTTTTAGTTAGAGTTGCAAAAATTTTTTAAACAACAAAACAAATAAAACAAGCAAAACAGAGCGAAATTATTGTTATCAAATAAATATTTTTAACCCTAACCCTAAACCCTAAACCTTAACCCTAACCTTAAACCCTAACCCTAAACCTAACCCTAAACCCTAAACCCTAACCCTAACCCTAACCCTAATCCTAACCCTAAACCCTAACCCTAAACCCTAACCCTAACCCTAACCCTAACCCTTACCCTAACCCTAACCCTAACCCTAACCCTAACCCAAACCCTAACAACAATAAAAACAAAACAAGCAAAACATATCAAAATTGTTGTCTGGTACAAATCGGCTCGTCATCTCTCGGGCGTTCGCGTAGGATAGCCGAACGCTTCCGACAGGAAACTCACGGAAACTGGGTCGAGATCGATATAAGTACCCTTTGTCGAACTGATTGTCGAGATCGGATCCATGATTGGCATGATTGGCGTAAGAACGAAGTCAGCTTTCTTCGTCTCGACGCAGATAAGTAAAATGTCAACAATCTTTTCATTTACAAGATAACCTTTGGAACACTGAAATGGCAGGTTTTATGAAAATATGTGCATGCTGTGGACTGGCAACTAGGACTTATACTTATCGATTCAATTATTAAATGACCGTTCAATGACGTTTAGAGGTGAGAGTAACGGACAATGCAGGGGCAAAAGAAACAGTTAAACGAGAGAATAGTAGATTTTACCATAGACCTGAATGAAGCTAGTTATGGTCGAAATAAAATTATTGTCTAGTCTACGTTTTCTTATTCTTTATATACACACGCATGCATATATATATATATATATATATATATATATATATATATATATATATATATATGATGGACTCTCCCGTCGATTGCGACGTATGAGGTTCCAACAACTTTCATTTGTGTTTAGATCGTTCATGACACCTGAGTCCGGCAAGAGACCTGCAAGGAAAGCCGCAGACAGTGCAAGAGTGTGAGTAATCGGATGCCAGGTGTGGAGCACTCTCTCTAGCTTTTCGCCTAACTCTGGCAGTTCTCATATTATCCACACAGGTCTCGTTGAATCTCTCCAGTCCAATGCAACAAGCTGCTCGCCATGTCTTCCTGTCTTTTGTACAGTCTTCAAAGTTTTTGTGAGGTACTCCAATTGCCGTCAGCGCATCTTTCAATTTATCCTTGTACCTCAGCAAGGGCCGACCAACATTCCTGTTACCACAAGCTAACTGACTGTACATCAGTGCTTTAGGTATCCTCCCTTCGTCCATTCTTGCTACATGACCAGCCCATCGCAATTGAGACTGCAACAGGAAACTTTCAATTCCACCAATATGGCATCTGTTGTAAAGATCGATGTTAGCGACTTTGTCCTTCAAACTAAGTCCACATATGGTCCTAAGGCAGCTCCTGTGGAACACATCCAATTGGCGAACGTGATGCCGGTAAGGCGTCCACGCCTCACATCCATAGAGAAGACCTGTCAATATTACAGCCCTATACACATTGATTTTTGTCTTCAACTTAATGCCTCTGCTACTCCAAACACGATGTTTCAGCTTTCCGAAGGCATTTGCCGCTTTTGCAATTCGGTTTACGATTTCATCATCAAGTGACGCAGCAGAATTAACTTTGCTACCTAGGTAGGTAAAGTTTTTGACATAGTTCATTGGTCTGCCATCCACTTTGAGTTTTTCTAATGGAAATTCATGGACAGGCTGATTTTGTTTCACTCCTTGAACTTGTTTAGGGGTAGGGCATGGTTGATGGACCACCTCAGTCTTCTTTAAACTGATTGTTAAACCAAAAGCCCTACATGCACCTGAAAATTTTGTCAAAAGATTCTGAGCTTCTTCAAAAGAAGTCGCGACCAGGGCAGCATCATCTGCAAAGAGAAGGTCCCGAATGATGGCTTCTCGAACCAAGGTTTTGGCTTTAAAACGCTGATGGTTAAAGAGCCCACCTGTGGTTCGGAATTGAAACTTAACACCTGTGCTTTCATCAGCGAATGCGTGCCGAAGCATCACCGAGAAGAACAATGCAAACAGCACAGGTGCCATCACACAACCCTGTTTCGTACCGTTGGTTACTTCAAAAGGCTCTGAGGTTTCCCCATTGGAAACGACCTGTGCTTTCATCCCTTCATGAAAGGAGATTATGACATCAAGCATGTTGTTGGGGATTCCAAGCTTATGAAGAACTTTCCAAAGTGCTACGCGACTGACCGTATCGAATGCTTTTGTCAAATCAATAAAAACCATGTACAGTTCCCGATTTTTTTCACGAACTTTTTCAGCAACTTGACGAAGGGCAAATACCATGTCGATTGTACCTCGACCAGAGCGAAAACCACATTGGGACTCTGGGTAAATCTCATCAATAAGATGTCTGATGATCCTGTTCAGAATCAACCTTGCAAGAATTTTACCTGCAACAGAAAGCAGAGATATCCCGCGATGATTATCGCAAGAATTCCTGCTTCCCTTGCTCTTATAAAGATGCTTGACATTACTATCCTTAAAGTCCTGTGGGACTCCGCCAACTTTCCATATCTCCACAAACAAGATGGTCAGTTTTTCCTCGAGTGCTCTTCCGCCATGTTTGTACACCTCAATGGGGATGCAATCTCTGCTCGGTGCCCCTGACGATAGCTGTTTTTTAGCTTGAGATACTTCCTGAACTGTAGGTGGAAAAGACAGTTTCGGAATTTCGGGATGCTGCGGAAGAGAGGAAATGATGTTTTCGTCAGTCACCGATGCAGAGTTAATGACAGTTTCAAAGTGCTGCTTCTAGCGCTTAAGGATAGCAGATTTGTCAGTTAGCAGTGTTTCTCCATCCTCAGCAAAAACTGGGGCAGAACCATTCATTTGAGGACCAAACACCTCTTTCAGGCCAGAGTAAAATGACTTAGAATCCTTCCTGTCGGCTGCGTCCTGAAGTTCCGCAGCCTTGGATGACCACCAAGCCTCTTTCAATGCCCTAAGTGCCTTCTGAACTTGTGCTTTGTGAGCTCTATACGCCTTCTTTTTCACTGTGGAATTTTTGTCCTCGAGCCATGTTTTGTGGCAAACATGCATTTGGTCGATAAGCTTCTGCACTTCAGTGTTGTTTTCATCAAACCAGTCTTGATGTTTCCGCAAAGGGAAGCCCAAAACCTCAGCAGACGAGTCATAAACAGCATTGCGCAATGAATCCCAAGAACTTGAAACGTCACTATTTACCTCTACAGAAGCTATAGCGGCCGTAACTTTTTCCTTCAGCTCATTTTGTGTATCTGCCTGTTTTAGAGGCAGAACATTTAGGCGTTTTGGAACAGAAGACTTTTTCACTCTCCTCTTGTCTAAATGGAAGATGGTCTTGCCGACTATAAGCGCATGATCTGATAAACAACAGCTACTATGGAAAGAGCGTGTTATCTTAAAATCTCTGAGGTCGCGCTTTCTGGTAATTATGTAGTCAATGAGATGCCAATCTTTTGATCGGGGGTGCATCCATGATGTTTTTCGACAATGCTTTTGTTGGAAGTACGTGTTTGTCACACTGAAGTTAAATTCTTTGCATAACGTCAGGAGTCGCAATCCAGTTGAATTCATTTTTCCAACACCATGGTGACCCAGAACACCAGCCCATGTTTGAAAGTTGAGCCCCACTCGAGCATTGAAGTCTCCCATCAAAGCAACCTTATCCTTATGCTGAATTTTTGAGATTAAGCTACGCAAATCATTGTAAAGATCAGCTTTGCATTGATCTGAACTATTCATAGTAGGGGCATAACAGCTGATAAGTGTTGCGAATGTGTTGTTTTTTAGTGGAAGTCTTAGGGTCATAATACGATCTGAATGACTTACTGGGAGTGTTGGAAGTGATCTAGCAATTTCCGTCTTCACTGCAAACCCTACGCCAGATTGACGTGGTTCGTTTTCTGGTTTACCAGCCCAGAAAAACGTGTATCCACCTTTTACCTCACACAGCTGTGAGTGACCAGGCAGACGCGTCTCACTAAGGGCAGCAATATCTACATCATGTTTCCTTAATTCCATTGATACGAGGGCCGTTTTCCTTTCTAGTGACGCATCACTATCCTGCAATGTGCGCACATTCCAAGATCCAATGTTTAGCTTCATAAATTTCTTTGTTTTCTGACTGCTGTATTGGATAACTAGACAGCTGCAGTAGGCTGACAAGTCAAAGAAGGGCATGCAATGTTTAGGGCTCCTTTTATCGCCCCCTCCCTGAAATAGGGAAAGCAGTGCTGATCCTAGATAGGCCTGCTTTGTCACTGGTGGAGGACACGAACGGCACAATTGCCCAAAGGTTTGTGCCAAACGGCCATCACCCACCAGCCGCCACTGTGTAGAGCGCCAGCTAGAGACTTCCAGCAATATCCTTTGCCTGTCCCCGTCGCCTTTACTCTCTCGCCAGTGGACCCAGAAATACTCATGTCGATTTTAGAAAAGCTGCTAGAAAACCCACACGAATGATTTGATTTGAGTGGTGAAGGCTTGTGTAGGACCATCCACACTTTTTGGAATTGTTGATTGCACAAGATCGGTGCAAATGAGTGCCACAGAAAAAGTAAGCAACAACCCTCAGGTTATACATCAGAGTTTTCCATCTCCTAGACACCTACCTTAACAAAGGCTTAGGGGGCATCTCTCCTAGTGGGTTAAACGCGCCCCCAGATACCAAACTGGAAATTTCCCTGATCCGGCGCCATATACATATACATATATACACACATGTACATATACAGAGAGAGAGAGAGAGAGAGAGAGAGAGAGAGAGAGAGAGAGAGAGAGCACTACCCAGTGGCAGGGGGTTAGATTGGTGAGTGCCGGGACGTATCTGCATGCCAGCAGGCCCTGCACACTGCACCTCTGGGGTTCTAACCTACTCCGAGATCTCTAGTCTATTAGCCTGGGGCCGCAAAGCACCCAGTTACCATAGTGTACCACGAGGAGGTCAGACTAGAGTCTTGTCTGGGGATAGGCTATATACCAGCAGGGGAGACTTACTCACTCGGCTCCCTTTTCGCACAACTAGTGGGCTATCTGGCGGCTAAGCAAATAGCAAGAGTAGGAAGCCCATGCAACTACAAGTGCGCTCCGCTGTAGCACTAGACGCATCACACAGACCTGTGGATAACAACTCCACCACACCATCTATATATATATATATATATATATATATATATATATATATATATCGGCAGCATCTTTTCTTGAAGGCAAGTGTTGTTAAATATAACTGACAACTTATGTCTGGATATCGTTTCGTAGGTCATTTCCATTTTCCGAATCAGAATCTTAGTTTCGGAGGAGAATTGACCGATGAATCTGCCAAAGTTTTCATTTGTGTCCGAAGTACTTTCAGGCCCATCTGGCTCCATCTTCAGGGGAATGAAGTGATTCAGGTAAAGACCATGTGGGGCACAAATGAAAATTTTGGCAGATTCGTCGGCCAATTCCCTTTCCGAAATTAAGATTTTGATTCGGACAATGGAAAAGATCTACGAAAAGATATCCAGACATAAGTTGTCGGTTATATATATATATATATATATATATATATATATATATATATATATATATAAATTTCAGTCAATAGTCAATTATTTTTACCTACATACGCCAGTGTTTCAAGCTTTCGCTCTCATCAGTAATGTTTACACTGAAAACGACGAGTATTAACATCTAAACATTCGATAGCACTCGACGACAGAATCGGAGCATTGCACTGAAGCTTTTAGCTGAATGTTTATTTTTAATCTTTCCTACAGTGCTCAACTTTTAATTTTACTTGGAAGGGGCTTATAATAATATTAAATTCATTTTTACAATATATATATATATATATATATATATATATATATATATATATATATATATTAATATTGACGTAAATTAATATGTATATATATATAAATTTAGGTCAATATTCAATTATTTTTACCTACATACGCCAGTGTTTCAAGCTTTCGCTCTCATCAGTGTAGGGGATGATAATCTCAGACGGTCGCAATATTCGAACCCAGTTACAGAATTACCCACGACTCGGCAAGCAAGCGTCTTAACCAAACGGCCAAGAGACATTACAACGTCAAGAAAGGGAATTTAACTTCTATTTATGCGGAGCAGGCACATTAGAAAGACTGTCTAGAGTGTTCGACGCACGTTGTTGGAACATGCCATATAGCTAAGTGACAGTCTATTTTTAACTTCTCCTAACAGGGTTCATCTTCAATCTCTTAAAGGCGCTTATAAAAATATTAATTTTTAGTAAATATTAAATTATAGTATAATGTTTAGGGGGAATACCAGAGCGCTCAATTACTTGTGAAAGAACATATATATTTTCTTAATTTGAATTAACACTATACATTAGTTTGACATTCCATCGATACCTTCGGTTTCAAGATAACACTGAAAAATCAGCCCACATGGCTAACTATACCAAATTAAATCGGTTCTTCAGTCGACGTTTTTGATAGATCCATGGTAAGTGTTCGACTGAGCTCCAATCTCTGGTAGATCTCTGTAAGGCATTCCCAGCAGGAAGCCATATTTCTACCACAACTGCAAATAATTTTCTTTCCTTCCTTTATGCGCCTAGCGTCAGGGTGAATTTCCATGGCCAGAGTTTATTTCCAATGACTTCCTATCTGTGAAACACGTAACCACGGGACTGCTACCCTGCAGACTACAATATGGTTGTCTTCAAATCCAACATAAACAAATGCCTGTCATAAATCGTCCCCATAAGTGTTTATTCTATTCATCAGTTTCAATCCTCTCATAATATTCTTCATCTTTCGACTGACCGTAATTACACCTCAGTAACTTTTATCCTTGATTAGATTATAGCCTCGATAAGCCGTGTTTTCATGGATGGCTCCACTCTTGGGAGAACACAACTTCGAAACTTTTTGTCTTTCATTCTTATCAAATCTTTCCTGGAGTTTATACACAGGGTGTTTCAAAAGTCTTGGGAACATAACGATTTTTAATAACTCAAAAACTATTAGGAGTTGAAAAATGAAATTGATACCGTTGGAAAGGTTAAAGTTTCAAGTTTTGTGGGGAACCTTCAAAGTTGCTCAATATGAGCACCATTCGTCACACGGCAGACATCTAGTCGATAGTCCATTTCCTGCCAAACGCGTTCCAGCATCTTGACGTCAATGGTTCCCACAACTGCCGTTACTCGAGCCTTTAGTTCGTCAATATCTCTTGGAAGGGGCGGCACATAGACTTGTTGCTTGACAAAGCCCCAAAGGAAAAAGTCACACGGGGTAAGATCTGGAGACATAGGAGGCCAGGGCATGAGAACGTCATCACCTCGCCCAGATCTCCCAATCCATCTACCAGGCAGCCTTGTGTTAAGAAACTTCCTTACTTTAAGACTCCAGTGTGGTGGTGTACCATCTTGTTGAAAAATGAAGTCATCAGATTCTGCTTGTTCTAACTGAGCCATTAACAAGTCTTCCAGCATGTTGAGATAGGATTCACCAGTGATAGTTGCCTCTTCAAAGAAGAACGGTCCATAGACACCTTTCTTGGAAATTGCACAAAACACGTTCACTTTTGGTGAATCTCGCTCGTGCTCAAGAAGTTCATGAGGATTCTCAGTACCCCATATGCGAGTGTTATGCTTGTTAACTTTGCCATTCAGATGGAAGGTCGCCTCATCGCTAAAAACAAGCCGGTCATCAAAGCCGTTATCTTCCAACTTCTCTTGCATTGCAATGCAAAAGTCACGGCGAAGTGGCTTATCAGTGTCCTTCAACTTTTGGACCAACTTGAGCTTGTAAGGTACCATTTGCAGTGTATATTAGATCCATTGCTCTTTCTGCTTCTTATGAAGTCGGTTCTTTCTATCGCTCTAAACACTTTCTCACACCTGAATGGGATACTGTTGTCATATTTGGGCTGGTGAATCTCTTTCCCATTTGAGAGGTCTTGATTTGCCTCATCCTTTCTTCTTCTCTGCACTCTCTCTCACAGACGTGATGTTGCTAGTCTCAGTCTTTTCTATAAATAGTATTATGGCATGTGGTTTTAAAAATTGTCTTATCTATTCCTTGCCTCCTTTGTTCCAGCTCGTTTGACTCGTTGGTGTAGTGGTCTTCATCAATTCACTGTTTTGATACCTCATTGTAATACAGTAGCTTCTTTCCAAGAACTGCAGGCTTGTGAAAAATCTCTTCTTCCGTTCTTTTTTCTTCTTACCTATAGCCTTACATTAAGTGTATCCGAGGTGATTTCTATAAAAGAAAACTAAGATTAGCCAATTTAGATACATACTTATATTCTAGCTATGTGCATTCAATAGGATAGATCATTAACAGGTGGGAAAATACAAAACCCACGCCTATAAGACGTAACACCAGGTAACAAACTATACAATTAAGTTCTCAAACGAAAATTTAGCATAAAATGTGCATACAAAGATTACACGAACACCAACCCCAATCAGTACAACCGAAATTAATAGTTTATATAACATGAAGAAAAGAAGAGGGTGTGGTCCGGGGGGGGGGAGCAGCGGCTATGCTAGTAAGCAGGATATAAAGTATAGATCAATAGAGGATTATTGCTATTTATAATTTGATTTAGGAAGCTGTATGAGACTTGTTATGTCTACAATTAAACGAGGTTTCCGATTTGTTGTTAAATTGTTTATCCCTGTCACTAAATCTAATAATCTCAAGTTTCTCATTTAGGCAGAGACAACAAGATTCCTTCGTCTTTTGGCTGTTTTGATACTACACTTCATTTTTGTGTCCTTGGTCAGTGAAAGATAAATCCTGTTTAGACTCAGGTAATGTTTTTTTGTTCTGATCCAATATAAATTCAATTAGTAACTTCGTATGATGAATAAAAAGTGAGAAATTACAATAAGTGTGGGGTACCCCGTTTTATTAATAGATATATATATAAAAAGTGAGAAATTTCAGTAATTGTAGAGTACCCCGTTTGATTAATAGATATATATAAAAAAAGTGAGAAATTGCAATACTTGTGGGGTTACCCGTTTTATTAATATATATATATATATATATATATATATATATATATATATATATATATATATCTTTTTTTTTATGAAACGTTGATGAATATATAAATAATATTTTTGGTCTTCTTTTTTTCATTTTCGATATATATATATATATATATATATATATATATATATATATATATATATATATATATATATAAAATGAATATCGATAATATTTACAATTACATTGTCGGTTTTTTCTCTATCCTCTGATGAAAAGAGTTTTATCTTTGAAAATTCATGGATTAAGGATATTAAGCTCCTTGCTTTGAACTTTTGATGTTCTAATAAATGTTATGTCTTTATAATTTTTTTATTCTCATCTTTCATCTCTGGAATATATATATATATATATACAGGGTGGGCAAAAATAAGGGTCCTATTTTTAAAAATTCATAACTTTTTTATTTATTGATTTTTTTTAAATTTTTTTTTTAGAATAAGTAAAGGACCCCTTCCGAAGCAAGCATGAGCCGTATTAGCCCTAAGGAACGTACCCTCATTTAGAAAACATTATTTTTGCTTAAAAAACTCAAAACAGTGTAAAAAACAATACTTTAGTTTTTGTAAGTTTTAAGAAGTGTTTTTCGTCTAAAATTTGTTTTGTTTATTTCAAAAAATCTCGGAAGGGTCAGTCTACACACACATAAAGTTTGGTGAGTTTAACTTTTATTTTGTGGAAGTTATTCAAATTCAAGTTATTCAAATTTAAAGATAGGACCCTTATTTTGGCCCACCCTGTATATATATATATATATATATATATATATATATATATATATATATATATATATATATATATTTATAAAATACAGAAATTCAATGTAACATCAGTACCGTCGGTTTCAAAGCGGGAGGTTGATCCCGATTATCGTCAGCTGATAAACATATTCAGGAATGGTGGGACTTATTCGGTCACGTCTGGGATCACGTAGGACGTGATTTGTGTAAAATGGGGGGGGGGGTTACATATGTGTGCATGAGGGGTTAAATTTAGATTCTAATATTTAAATTGTTAATGTATATAGAATTGTTATTAATTAAAATAAAGCAGAAGAAAAGGTTTTTTTGTAATATATATTAAAAAAGTGTAAGAAATTCTGTAGGGTAGGGGTCGGGGTTTGGGGGCCAGGAAGTATAGGGGAAAGACGAAGTAGAGATGCAGGGTAAGACACCGAGGGGAGGGGGGAGAGAAGGGAGGGTCTAGGTGTGGTAAACATTGATAGCCGTTGGTTCTAAGGCTCGGCACCGCCGCTAACTTTTCGACCCCGTATCGTAGCATAAAGTGTAAGAGTGGGGAAGAAGGGAATAATATTACTGTTAAAATAATAGTCAAAATAATAATAATGGTGGTGGCCCGGCGAATTTAAAAGATAAAAATAAGAATAAAACTAAACAAATAAATGAAAATAATAATAAGAATAAAAATAAAAATAAAAACCCCGCGTGGCGGGGAAAATACTGTAGGCATACGCGTGTTATTAAAATGGCACTGGCTATTTGGTGTAACGGTTTCCGGGTGTCAAGCGGGTCCTAAAATGTGATACTGAGTGAAGTGTGGAGAGGTATAAGGGAATGAATTTGGGGAGCTTGACAATTTTAAAGGTTAGATGACTTAAAACGGAGGTTATGGAAAATAGAGGGTATGGAAGTACTATAGAAAAATTATAGAACGATAAATGAGCCTCGGATCCAACTGGCCGATTCACTATCAACAGGTTCGGCTGTTGACGGCCCGAAAGGGCCTGCTACGAATCTGTTGATAGTGGATCGGGCTCTAAGGGTGTATTAAAAAGATCAAATATTTAAGGGGTCCGGCACGGGAGAAGTCTAATGGAAATTGGATGTCTGTCTAACGGCTGTCTATGGCATTATCTAAAGTCGGTGTTTACAAAGGGGTGATGTTTACAAAACAGGTAGTTCTTCGTCGTTGAGGGGGGGGGGGATAATTAATCGATGAAGGTACTTGTCTGATTCTAATAATTGGGGTTGCTTGGGGTGGGTGAATAACTTAATAAGAAATATATAAAAAAATATATAAGAAAATAAAAAAATATATAGAAAAATATAATAAATCAATAATAAAAAAACACACTAATAAAAAATAAAAAAATATAAAGAAATAAGAAGAAATAAAAAATAAAAAATAAAAAATGTTAAAAATATATAAAAGGGTATTAAGAAAATAAAATTTAAAAATTGAAAAAATAAAAATAAAAAAAATTAAAAAAATAAAAAAATAAGAGATATAAAAAAATTAGGGAATTGCGTTTATATCTAGGGTTAGGTGAGGGGATAAGGGCCATGTGGGGTTGAGAAATAGAGTGGTGGGTCAAGGCAGGGTGTGCGAGATGGGTTTGTCTTAGTCATTATTGTGTCGGTCAGTCCAGTTTATGAGGAGTGCTTTGCGTCTGTGGATACAGCCCCGGAATACCTCATCTCTTGAGTTTAAGCAGGTGATATGCGGGTCCATAATGGCTCGTAATATGTGGTATTTTTCCGCATCGCACAAGGGGCACTTGTTGATGGCTGGGGAGAAAGATGGTCTTCTCTCGATGTTCTTCCATTTAATGGTGAATGGGGTCCCGTCGTCTTTCAGTTGCCATATTCGGGTTGCAAGGCTGGTGTTGGCTCTGGCTCTGTATTTGAATGTATGCCTATGTACATATAGTCTGTTTTTAAAGGGTCCTTGTGTCATTCCGATATATTTTTCTGTTAACCCGCTGGGGAGGCTTGTAACATTAGCCTCATAAATTAGGGAGCTGACTTTGCAATTCCCCTCTAAAGGGCAGTCGTTCTTGTTATGGCACGAGCATCCTGTGGGGTCTGGTGTCTTGGATTCTGTGGAAATGATTTTCCTTATGGATGGGGCGGTGGAATAGCTCACCTTGACTGTGTTCCTGTTGAAGAGTTTGTGCAGGCTGTGTGTGGGGGGGGGGAAATGCTTATCGAGTAAACGGAGAAAGGCATGGCCTACCCTCGTTCTGGTGTTTAGTGAAAAAGGAGGTGAGAACCAGATAATCGATCTCCCCCTATTACGTCTGCTTTGTGCTGGGTTTCTGGCGGGTGTGAATTTAATATCTTATAGGGGGAGATCGATTATCTGGTTCTCACCTCCTTTTTCACTAAACACCAGAACGAGGGTAGGCCATGCCTTTCTCCGTTTACTCGATAAGCATTTCCCCCCCACACACACACACACAGCCTGCACAAACTCTTCAACAGGAACACAGTCAAGGTGAGCTATTCCACCGCCCCATCCATAAGGAAAATCATTTCCACAGAATCCAAGACACCAGACCCCACAGGATGCTCGTGCCATAACAAGAACGACTGCCCTTTAGAGGGGAATTGCAAAGTCAGCTCCCTAATTTATGAGGCTAATGTTACAAGCCTCCCCAGCGGGTTAACAGAAAAATATATCGGAATGACACAAGGACTCTTTAAAAACAGACTATATGTACATAGGCATACATTCAAATACAGAGCCAGAGCCAACACCAGCCTTGCAACCCGAATATGGCAACTGAAAGACGACGGGACCCCATTCACCATTAAATGGAAGAACATCGAGAGAAGACCATCTTTCTCCCCAGCCATCAACAAGTGCCCCTTGTGCGATGCGGAAAAATACCACATATTACGAGCCATTATGGACCCGCATATCACCTGCTTAAACTCAAGAGATGAGGTATTCCGGGGCTGTATCCACAGACGCAAAGCACTCCTCATAAACTGGACTGACCGACACAATAATGACTAAGACAAACCCATCTCGCACACCCTGCCTTGACCCACCACTCTATTTCTCAACCCCACATGGCTCTTATCCCCTCACCTAACCCTAGATATAAACGCAATTCCCTAATTTTTTTATATCTCTTATTTTTTTATTTTTTTTATTTTTTTAATTTTTATTTTTTCAATTTTTCAATTTTATTTTCTTAATACCCTTTTATATATTTTTAACATTTTTTATTTTTTATTTTTTATTTTTTATTTCTTCTTATTTCTTTATATTTTTTTATTTTTTATTAGTGTGTTTTTTTATTATTGATTTATTATATTTTTCTATATATTTTTTTATTTACTTATATATTTTTTTATATATTTCTTATTAAGTTATTCACCCACCCCAAGCAACCCCAATTATTAGAATCAGACAAGTACCTTTATCGATTAATTATCCCCCCCCCCCTCAACGACGAAGAACTACCTGTTTTGTAAACACCACCCCTTTGTAAACACCGACTTTAGATAATGCCATAGACAGCCGTTAGACAGACATCCAATTTCCATTAGACTTCTCCCGTGCCGGACCCCTTAAATATTTGATCTTTTTAATACACCCTTAGAGCCCGATCCACTATCAACAGATTCGTAGCAGGCCCTTTCGGGCCGTCAACAGCCGAACCTGTTGATAGTGAATCGGCCAGTTGGATCCGAGGCTCATTTATCGTTCTATAATTTTTCTATAGTACTTCCATACCCTCTATTTTCCATAACCTCCGTTTTAAGTCATCTAACCTTTAAAATTGTCAAGCTCCCCAAATTCATTCCCTTATACCTCTCCACACTTCACTCAGTATCACATTTTAGGACCCGCTTGACACCCGGAAACCGTTACACCAAATAGCCAGTGCCATTTTAATAACACGCTTATGCCTACAGTATTTTCCCCGCCACGCGGGGTTTTTATTTTTATTTTTATTTTTATTTTTATTTTTATTCTTATTATTATTTTCATTTATTTGTTTAGTTTTATTCTTATTTTTATCTTTTAAATTCGCCGGGCCACCACCATTATTATTATTTTGACTATTATTTTAACAGTAATATTATTCCCTTCTTCCCCACTCTTACACTTTATGCTACGATACGGGGTCGAAAAGTTAGCGGCGGTGCCGAGCCTTAGAACCAACGGCTATCAATGTTTACCACACCTAGACCCTCCCTACTCTCCCCCCTCCCCTAGGTGTCTTACCCTGCATCTCTACTTCGTCTTTCCCCTATACTTCCTGGCCCCCAAACCCCGACCCCTACCCTACAGAATTTCTTACACTTTTTTTATATATATTACAAAAAAACTTTTTCTTCTGCTTTATTTTAATTAATAACAATTCTATATACATTAACAATTTAAATATTAGAATCTAAATTTAACCCCTCACGCACACATATGTAACCCCCCCCCCCCATTTTACACAAATCACGTCCTACGTGATCCCAGACGTGACCGAATAAGTCCCACCATTCCTGAATATGTTTATCAGCTGACGATAATCGGGATCAACCTCCCGCTTTGAAACCGACGGTACTGATGTTACATTGAATTTCTGTATTTTATAAATAAATATTTACGCTCTTAATCCTCCGAAATCCCGGATTTCTTAATTAATCGAGCACTCTGCTGGTTTTTCCTGCCCTACCACACAGTACTTATATATATATATATATATATATATATATATATATATATATAAATATAAAATGAATGCCGATAATATTTACAATTACATTGTCGTTTTTTTCTCTATCCTCTGATGAAAAGAGTTTTATCTTTGAAAATCCATGGCTTAAGGATATTAAGCTCCTTGCTTTGAACTTTTGATGTTCTAATAAATGTTATGTCTTTATAATTTTTTTATTCTCATCTTTCATCTCTGGAATATATATATATATATATATATATATATATATATATATATATATATATATATATATATATATATATATATATTTATATATATATATTTGTATATATATATATATGTATATATATATATATATATATATATATATATATACTACAAATATTTGTTAAATATTAAAATATTTTTAAACCTACATCCGATATCGTTTTGGGTTATTTACCCACATCAGTGCACGGGTAGCGGTTGCCGGCGGTCGGCTGGGTTTGAACGCGGTTCGTAGATTCAGCATAGAAACAGGAGCCTAATTCCTATGCCCACACAGCCGCGATAAATCGTTACAGACAGTAATTAAAATTAACGTACACTTACCCAAGAGACGGAGGCAAATGTCTTTGTTGTCGAGAACGTTAGTTATTTATATATATATATATATATATATATATATATATATATATATATATATATATATATATATATTATTCACTTACTTCCCCGTTTATAATCATCAACATTTTTGCTCATTTCTCGAACAGATTTCCAAAATTCGCAGACTAGTTTCCCACTAGAATTTTTTCTGAATTCTTCAAAGAAAGCGGCGATGCTTTTTTTTTGTCTAATTTCAAATTAAAATAATGAAAAAAATGGCGTTATGAACATTGCGGGAAGCCATCAAAGCTGTTCCGCCTGGGACTGATTCATAAAACATATGCATTCTTCTAACAGACATTTTTCGCAAGAAAATATAAATGATTTCAAGAATGCGAGTTGACGCTGTGGGCACGAATGACGTGTTATTTGTTAATTGGCTTATCACAGAGATATGAGAGTGTTATACGTTTTTTTTATTATCTCCGTATCACAGTGGTAATATGTGAGACAAGGTCGGAAAGTGGGTTTGAAAAGCCAGAGCCCTAGAGGAAGAAGAGCACTCAGGCCTACAAAAAATGCTTGGGCAGCCCATCTGGCATTCACCGGTAGGGGCGCCTCCGCGATTAGCAATAAACTTACCCCTTCTCAAAACGGTAAAAAGGGCAAAGCTTAAGAAGGTTGACCTCCTAGTACTGCACAGGGCAATCTGACTAATAGCCCCTAAGTACAAAGAAATAAGGTTGAGAAGCTTAACAATGATGGAGCAACACACGAAAATCACATCACAAAGAGTGACAGAAAAATATCAGCATCTCATTAATGTTAAAAAAGGTTAATACCCAAATTGAGGAAAAAAGTGTTGCCAAAGTACATCACATAAAAAACTAAAAAACTCCTAAATTCAAAAAGAAATAATAAACTAAAGATGGTGTAAGAACAAATTCTGTGAATCTTGCGGAATTAAGGGTCATAAATGGCCGTAAGAATAAGAAAAAGAATTTTGAAAAAGTAAACGTTATGTTATCAAAAAAAGAAATCCAGAACAGTGAAAATCAAAATTATGTACATATACATGATCATGCAATCACTTTTTTTTTTACTGGATTCTGGTTCAGACATAAGTATTATAGACGAACAAACATGAAGAAAAATTGGAAAACCAAAATTATCTGAAACCAAAAAATTAGCCAGAAGGGTTTCAGGTAAAAAAAAAAAAAAACTTTAAAGGAGAATTAAATAATTGATTTTGATTATTAACGGTCATAAACACGTGACTTTCCAAATTTAAATCTTAAATTTCTTTTCTTTTTTCTCCATTCCATTATTTCCAAATATGATCTACGGTTAAGATCGGATTCTAACTCTGCGTGATGAGATATCAGTTTATAATAGCTGTTGATCGATAACATCGACATGCCAGTGTCGCAGATTTTGTGTAAATAAAAATAATCATATATATATAGTCTAAAGAAGATTTGAGTCATTTTAAACAAAGAAAGAAAATGCAGTTTAAATACCCTAGAGAAAACTAACTAAATCCAAGATATCGTAGACTTAGCACTTGCATAAGCCGACCCACCGTTGAAAAATTCATAAATAAAAAAAGGGATTTAAGTATCTAACAGTGAAACCAAAACAGGAAGCCTTAACTTGAGCGTGAAATATTAAAACGGGGATCATCAGCTGTTTACTATGTAACTGTTTCGGAGATTTAAAAACAGGACAGTTATAAAATTCATGGCTCTCCAGTAGTTCTGATCAAATGACCACTTCCCCAATAATCCAGTGTCGAAATAATTCAGCTTTAATTTCACTAATATGTACATAAATAAATAAATAAATAAATAAATAAATAATAATAATAATAATAATAATAATAATAATAATAATAATAATAATATATTACCCTTAAGACTACAGTGTGATATGGTAATTTGCACATCAAATAAAATTAATTATAACAATAATAATAATAATAATAATAATAATAATAATAATAATAATAATAATAATAATAATAATAATAATATATTACCCTTAAGACTACAATGTGATATGGTAATTTGCACATCAAATAAAATTAATTATAACAATAATAATAATAATAATAATAATAATAATAATAATAATAATAATAATAATAATACTATCCAAACACCACATCCAAGAACCATTCTGCGAAACCGTAGCTAGCAATAAAATTATATAGGAATAAAAGTTGCATTTAAAAGAAGTATATATATATATATATGTGTATATATATATATATATATATATATATATATATATATATATATATATATATATATATATATATATTTCCCAACTACCTCGTCGACGAAATAATTAAATCAATGATAAACAAACTGACAAAAACTAATATAAATAATAATACACAACATAACAACTCCAATTACATCAACATATATTACCGCAACCAAATGCAGCCAAATTTCAAACTAGAAGAAAAAAAAGAATATTACACATCGATATATATCTCCAACAGATAAAGAAAACAAAATTAAATTAATTATTTATTATAAAAGATTCACAACGCAAAACCTTGTAGTAAAAAACAACACCTCTCCAACCCCCAAAACACTAGAAAGAACCAATGTAGTTTATAAATTTAAATGCCCTTTAGGAGGATGTACCTCCCAAAATAATAATAGCTACATTGGTTTTACAACAACCACTCTATCCCGCCGCCTCACTATGCACCTCGCAAACACTAGTTCAATATACAAACACCTACAAACGCACAACTGCCCTACATCTGAGTTGAGACAGATATTAGTAATGAACACAAAAATAATACATTCCGAAACTAATTTTAAAAAATTAAAAATACTTGAGGCCGTATACATAAAAACGCAGCAACCTAAAATCAATAACATGGAATCACTAAACAGAAGATTTCTGTCGTCTTAAATAACACATGCCTTAATGAAAAAATGCTGCCCAAATACACACAATATATATATATATATATATATATATATATATATATATATATATATATGAATATAAATGATAATTTATTTCATTTTGAAATGAAATAAATTATCATTTATATTTATATTTCTGCTATATATTTTTATTGAGCACTCTCATAATCCCGGTTCAACTCCCTTGAATTTATACCCTGTGGATTTATACCATACTCGGATTATATATATATATATATATATATATATATATATATATATATTTATTTATTCTGGTACAGAAAAATTAGTACAACATTCGTACCGTCGGTTTCAAGCACGGAAGGTCTTACCCATCCGGCTCTCTTCAGCTTCTGTTGTCATCTGTTTTGGAAATGTGAGGTCACATGACACTCTTGTTGGGACGCGTTATTTGTTCAGTGTGTTGTGTGTGTTTGTTTAAATTTGAATTTAGTGTCATAAGACCGTTGAGATTTAAAACACGGGAGAAGAAAGAGAATTCAAGATTAAAGGGAATAAAAAGGGGAATAAAAAAGGGGGGTGTTTTAAATCTCAACGGTCTTATGACACTAAATTCAAATTTAAACAAACACACACAACACACTGAACAAATAACGCGTCCCAACAAGAGTGTCATGTGACCTCACATTTCCAAAACAGATGACAACAGAAGCTGAAGAGAGCCGGATGGGTAAGACCTTCCGTGCTTGAAACCGACGGTACGAATGTTGTACTAATTTTTCTGTACCAGAATAAATAAATATTATGCTCTTAATTTTTAACTTTGATTCTTAATTAATCGAGCACTCTGCTGGGATTTTTCCTACCATTCTACAAAGAATATATATATATGTATATATATATATAAATATATATATATATATGTATATATATATATATATGTCCCATGTCGCCGTTATAGACAAAGCCCCAACTCTATCCCCCTCCCCCTCCAATGTATTTTCAATTTTCAATCTCCCGTTAGAGTGAACTTAAAATTTTAAGCCATTTGAATTCCTTTCGCCCGACGATTTGGTAGCTACTCGCGCCAATGAAACAAAACCTGTTTTGTCGCAATTAATGGAATAAAATCAAAATATATATATATATATATATATATATATATATATATATATATATATATATATATATATGAGGCTAAAAGCATGTTTAGATGGTATATTTATTAATAAAAATAAAATTAGAACAGATTTTATTTTCATTTTTTACTTTGATCCTTTGACTAATCATTTGCAGGTCTTACTAATTTTCATTGACGTACCATATATATATATATATATATATATATATATATATGGTACGTCAATGAAAATTAGTAAGACCTGCAAATGGAAGCAAATCGGTATTTTCAGTTGTTCAAAACAAGGAGTAGTTTAGTTATTAAAAACATTTATTTTTCATCTCTTTCTTTC
This sequence comes from Sepiola atlantica, assembly GCA_963556195.1. NCBI lineage: Eukaryota > Metazoa > Mollusca > Cephalopoda > Sepiida > Sepiolidae > Sepiola > Sepiola atlantica. The sequence goes on along the minus strand of OY744553.1, from coordinate 44,600,888 downwards.
CTTAAACCAGGTTTTTCAAAGATTAAAATTTTATCATCAGAGGAAAAATTATGATTGATAAGTTGACAGGGTAGGACTGTCAAAGTTCCAAATTTGAAAAAGTTTTCTTTTAAAATTAAAAATTAAAAAAATAAAAAAAACTTCTATAAAAAAAACCTTCCAAAAAGTTCCAACGGGTATGGGAATCACCAATAACGAAATCCAATATATATTGACAATGGCCTGCGGGTAAGATCTCCGACTACGAATCAATGTGATTTGTGTTCGGGGTTCGCGCCCACCGACCGTTGGGAATTAGTTCCTAGACTGAAGATTGCGTTAGCATGAAACATCGATGTCTCTAGCTATTTAAATATTTAATATTTATTTATAAAAATATTATTGTATATATATATATATATATATATATATATATATATATATATATATATGTATGTATGTGTGTATGTGTTCGTCTATATATAGAATATAGATATAGAATTAAAGGAGAAACAGGGTACTGCCACGACGAAATGGTTCAAATTTTGTCAGGCGTCAACATGCCAAACTTTTCTCGCCTGTCGTCGAGTGAGACGAAAAACCGAGACGTATCTGTCGCGTTAATACGCCATGACAGTTTCATTAGTGGGGGTGAATTCCGCCTGATTTTTGTCCAGGAAGAATTTCGAAATAGATTCGCTAATTTCGTTCCGATTTCAGCGCAGGGGATTTCCAGATTGAAAGTTCGTCAGACCAGCCGTCGGATGAGACGATAATGAACTGTCACCACGAGTTAAATGTTATGAACGCCCACGTCATTATTACGAAGTAGTCACCTAGTAATCGGTTTCTCTCTCGCATGTCTGTCTGTCACTCGATTTTATCTTTACGGAAATCGCTCCAGACAAGGCATGAAGCCACTTGATGTAAGTAGCTAACTACAACGAAATATGATTATCGCAAAGACAAGAGATGACTATTGGCTTTATTCTTGAAAAGACCAAAGCGGTAAGAGGAAAACAGTCAGCAGGAAGAGAGTTTCACAAACCTTCAGTTCTTGGAAATAAGCTCTGTACCATCGCCGCAATGTAGCATCCTTGTGCTTGTTTTACAAATACTTCAATAGATTATGCTCCGATCAATTGGCTACTCTGGTGCCCCATCGACGTAAATTCACTAGATTAACTCGACAATCAACTAAATCTCATTCATTCACTGTGGAGGTCCCCAGATGTCGGAGAGCCTTCTACTCAAATAGCTTCTTTCCTCGTACTGCTGGCCTCTGGAACTCTCTCCCTGCCCCCTGTTTCCCCGACAGAACAGACATGCAGAAATTTAAAACTAATGTAAACAGACATCTCGCTGCGCAGATCCCAAGTTAGGTTGACCCCCCCTTCCTTCTCCCCTTTTCTTTTTCTCAGTAGCCACTTACGTCTACAGTGGCGGCCTGCCTTGTTTGGGGTGAACTATGTTTTAAAAAAAAAGCTACTGGAATAGCAAGCTGTATTAAAATGAGGTATCAAATCAGCGAATTGATGAAGACCACTAGACCAAATAGTCAAACGAGCTGGAACAAAAGAAGCAGGAAATAAATAACACAATTCCGAAAAACACATGTCATAATAGTATTCATAGAAAAAACTGAGACTAGCAACATCACGTCTGTGAGAGAGGGGGTGCAGAGAAGAAGAAGGGGTGGGGACAATCAAATTACAGATACGTTTTTGCACCTTATCAAGAACCCTCAAATAAGACAGAGATTCAGTACTCCATACATGGTCTGATAGTAGATTTGTAGAGATAGAGAATAGCCTCCGGTGTGAGAAAGTGTTTGGTTTTTTATATCTCTCAAACTGAACATATTCATTTCTTTGCCTTCCTTTTCGGGTTGAGCACTGTCGTAAGTGATATCATCAGCTACGGGTTAGCGAAATGTAAATTTCTTTGTAAATAAACAAATTGAGCACTGTAGTGATTGACAATGTTGAACTAAATAAAAATTGAGATATCACCTGTCAACAGCGCCTGCCTAGTGGCCAAGGGGTTAGAATCGCTGACTCTCATTTAGATGGTCGTAGGTTCCATCACGGCCCAGGGCATGTGCTTGTCTAGATGCACTGAAGAGCTCTGATACAACGAAACAGTCGGTCTGTAGATGACTACGGTTATGACAGCCTGAAATGACTACGGTTATGACAGCCTACTAAATATATTTTTATATGCATTAATAGAGTTTTATTATCCTTTTCCCTAGAAATGTTGAGTTGACCGAATCATAGAAGTTTAAACTGGAGAGTCAAATGTGACTTTTGGGATTCGAATCGTGCATCTTCCACACTGATGATTCCCGAAAAAATATGAAACATATATGTATGTGGGTTAGAATCAAATAAAAATATTCATCATGAATTCTTGCAGCTCCCTTTAAACACAGAATAGGGACCTTAGAGAATGAATATTAAGCTGTCAATAAAATGCGCAATGCAAACTTCCGTCTGTCTGGGTCGTTGAACACTGTTATGACAGCCTACTAAGATGTGTAGAAGTTAAGATTGGAAGGTAAAAGCTGACTTTGGGGTTCGAATCGTGCAACCGGCAGAACAGTCATGCTCCACACTAATGATTCCCGTAAAGGATGAAACACATGTGTATGTAGATAAGAAATAAATAAAAAATATTTATCATAATATTGAATATATATACATATATATATATATATATATATATATATATATATATATATATATAATTATTAACAACTAATTTTTATAATTTTATATATATATATAAATATTTTTATTTTATTTTATATATATATACATAATAATTATTAACAAATAATTTTTATAATTTTATATCTATATATATAAATATTTTAAATTTATATATATATATATATATATATATATATATATATATATATATATACATAATACTTATTAACAAATTTTTTAAATAATTTTCTATATATATATATTTTTTCTATTATATATATATATATATATATATATATATATATATATATATATATATATATATATATATATATATAAACACAAACAACCTAAAATTAACAACATCACATATGAAACCAGTGGCAACATTTTAAAATTCTTAACGCAATGTGATTTTGTTCTGTGATGCCATCCAGCGTTGCCGAATTTAAAATCGCAAACGACTACCTATAACAATGCGAAAAACGTTCTATGCGCATTTCTCCGCCGTCTTTTTAAATTTCTCTTCTTACTCCAGCTTTTTTGTTCTATTTTCTTTTGACACCTGAGGATTATTCGACGAAGAATCGAAAACGTTCGTAAAACCTGTGGAACATTTATTAATGTTTTTTATTACAAAAAACAAAAACAGACCATCAGAAAAATGGTAAAAAATAAAAAAGGTATAATTAAACAGACACATTCTGTTATTTTTAACAATGTTTCAGTAATATATATATATATATATATATATATATATATATATATATATATATATATATATATATATATATATATATATATCAAGGGAGGCGCGATAGCGCTCTATCCCTTAATAAACTTCAAAAACGACCTATGCTGGAAATCTCATTTCTTTGATCAGTCATAACTCAAAAGCCAATAAACCAAATTAGTTAAAACTTTGCACAAAATGTTCATTTGATAGGTTCTATAAGTGTGTAGAATTTCAACACCATTAGTCAAGACAACCCAGAGATCCAGAAAGGTCAGGAGTGATTTTGTGTTATCCGTGTGTACGTACGTACGTACGTACGTGTGTGCCACCCTGTATCTCATCAACTATTTGATGGATTCAGCTGATTTTTGGCAGAGATAAAGGTTCTAGGGTCTAGTTGATGGCATTTTAATTTCAGTTTACCATATACCTTAGTTTTCCAGCAAATTCAAAAAAACTTTAAAATGACCATTGTATTGAGGCATAGCCTTTACAAATGTAGTGACATTCCATGAAAAATACCAGTATACTGAAATCATATGCCTTTAATAGGATTAAGATGAAAATTCATATACACTAAATGTACAAAAGCAAGGAAATTCCCAAATTTTTACACTTTTACTGTCATTAAGGGTATAACTACATATCAACCAAACCATTTCATTATCACATCACTACAGTATAAATCTCTATGCATGAGTGTATGAAGTGTGTGAGGTGCGCTGAAGAAAAATTCCTACCAGTAAAATACATAGCCCTGTTGTGCTCGCATACCCTTAATGACAATAAAAGTGTAAAAAATTGGGAATTTCCTTGCTTTTGTACATTTAGTGTATATGAATTTTCATCTTAACCCTATTAAGGGCACATGATTTCAGTATACTGGCATTTATTATGGAATATATATATATATATATATATATATATATATATATATATATATATATATATATATATATATATATATATATATATATATATAAAGCTCTGATATATGACTGATGTTTCCTCTTTTCGGAAGAATAGTATAAAGGGGAAATGTATAATATATTCATTCGTCATATAATGTCGCAAAAATATGCTACTATGTCCCACTGCGGAGTAATTCAATAGTAATATATTGTTAGCAATATAAAAAATATATTAATATCAACATTTTCAAAATTATATGGTAAAACATATAACTTAATAGAGCTAAAATGATAATTACAACTTGTATAATCTAGTCAAGTGTCAAACCCCTTATGTTATTATCAATTTTACTTGTTTAACTTTGAAGTTCTGTATCTACCTTTGTCAGTTGTGCCACCAATGTTTGACTAATTAATCCATAGCGAAAGGTCGGCGGCTTCGAAAATTATTTGAAGGAAAAAAAACCTTTCGTGTAAATTTCCAACTGGAGTATTTAAAATCTCTAAAAAAAAGTATCAGCAACAGAGTCATTGCAAGTGACATGAAACAAATTGTGGGAGGCACAAAAAAAGTTGCCATGGACATGAAACAAATTGTGGGGGACACAAACACAATTGTAGGGAGACATGAAACAAATTGTGGGAGACACAAACACAATTGTAGGGAGACATGAAACAAATTGTGGGAGACACAAACACAATTGTAGGGAGACATGAAACAAATTGTGGGAGATACAAACACAATTGTAGGGAGACATGAAACAAGTTGTGGGAGACACAAACACAATTGTAGGGAGACATGAAACAAATTGTGGGAGATACAAACACAATTGTAGGGAGACATGGAAGACATTTGTGAGAGCCATGAAAAAATATGTGAGGGACATGAAACAAATTGGGGGAGACACAAAAAAAGTTGCAATGGATATGAAACAAATTGTGGGAGGCAACAAAAAAAATGTAGGGAGACATGAAACAAATTGTACGAGACAAAAAAAAATGTAGGGAGACATGAAACAAATTGTGGGAGACACAAAAAAATTGTAGGGAGACATGAAACAAATTATGGGAGGCACAAAAAAATGTAGGGAGACATGAAACAAATTGTGGGAGACACAAAAAAAATGTGAGAGACATGAAAGACATTTGTGAGAGACATGAAAAAATATGTGAGGGACATGAAACAAATTGTGGGAGACACAAAAGAATTCATGGAAGACATAAAGAAATTTGTGAAGGACATAAAGAAATTTGACTTGACTTGACTTGACTTGGTCCCTTAACCCCCTCCTGGGTCGTAGGGGCGCTGCACCAATGAACTCCACACCAGCTGTCTCCACTTCTGACGGTCATGGGCAATGGACTGGGTTGTAGCGAAGTTGTAGCCCGTCCACTCTTTGATGTTGTCCGTCCATCTTTTGTGTTGTCTACCTCTCCTTCTCTTGCCTTGCACTGCTCCCTGCAGGATGGTTTTGGAGAGACCACTGCCCCTTGTCACGTGATCATACCATCCAAGCTTTCTTTTTCTTACAGTTGTCAGCAAATCTTCGTAGTTGTTCCGATTTGCGTTCAGAAATTTGTGAGGGCATAAATAAATTTTTGGTTTGCTTCAAGAAAAAAGTGGGACCTGGTACTAAAATTGTTTGAAACCACTGCATTAGGGGTTGCATAATTTTGCTAGTGTAAATTTTGAAATCGCACTGGAACTGGTTTTTTTATGAAAAACGCGGGAATCAATGTTAAATATCGTCATGGGAAACGCCATTAAAAATACAAAATGGCTTCTGTTAACTACGGCTTCTGAACAGTGAAATTATCTGTGTTTGTTCGAGAGTTAATTTTCCAATACTCATTAAGACGCCTCCTTTATTAGACATAATTACACTAGTAATGCCTTCTCTAATAGAGTTATACAATTATTCGCAGGTTTTCTTCGTCGTTAATGACATATCAAAATGGTTGCAGGTAAGTCGACAAATAGAGTTCCTATCTATCTGTTTGTCTCTCTTATACTCTCTCTTTCACTCTCTCTCTCTCTCTCTATCTCTCTCTCTCTATATATATATATATATATATATATACATATTTGTATAATTGGGCAGCATTTTTTCTTTTATACATGTTTGATTAAACAGGAGTGCCAACTTCTGCTTATTTATTTTTAGAAAAAAACGGATGTAAAGCCGAATAAGCAGAAGTTGGCACTCCTGTTTAATCAAATATATATATATGCTCAAATCTATTCATAAGGATGTTCTCCCACCCCAACATATCAGTAATATTATTTATCTATTTAAATGTCGGTGCGATGCCGTATACGTGGGAAGAACAGTGCAAAGGTTTGAATCCTGAATCAAACAACACATCCCCCCCTGCCATACGCCAGGGCCGACTAAATAATTTAAATAATTTAGTTAATACATCCGGGTCTGCTATTGCTGACCATCTCATAAATAGCGCCGAATGTGCGTCGACGCACACTAGTGACTGGTTTTCTGTCATAAGTAGATCGCATTCTCTATTCAACCTCAAAGTCCTGGAAGCCATATATATCAAGTCAATCAAACCTTCCCTTTGTAAGCAAAAGGAATGGCTTTTAGGACTTAATGTGATCAACTTATGACTCTCCTCCCCATATTTTTTTTCTCCTAAACTTGTCACTAGTTTTCATTACAAATTTTTTAAAGTTTTAGTCGCATTCAATCACTTCCACGTTTTACTTTGATGAGTGTGGACGAAAACCGGTTCAGTACATTAATTAATTTCTTTTTAATCGTTTTCTCTCGTTTTTATATTTGTTTAATCTCATTCTACCCTCCCAAAAATGTCCCAAACGTCCGTATTCCTCGCCGTTATCAAATTTTGTACCACGAAAAATTTATTTAAATATATATATATATATATATATATATATATATATATATATATATATATATATATATATATATATATATATATATGTATGTATATATATATGTGCTAATTTTTGTTTGCACAGACATGTACAAAAGCTGCGACACTGGCATGTCGATGTACTCGATCAACAGTTACTATTAACTGAGATCTCATCAGGAAGAGTTAGCATCCGATCTCAACCTCATATCATATTTGGAGAGAATGTAAATAAAAATTATCATATATAAAGCTCTATTTAGATATTGAGCACTTTTTATAAACCCGGTTAAAATTCTCTGGATTACCACCCTGTGGATATTTTTACCTGGATTATTACCATTATATATATATATATATATATATACATATATATATATACAGGGTGGGCAAAAATAAGGGTCCTATTTTTAAAAATTCATAATTTTTTTATTTATTGATTTTTTTTTTTGAATAAGTAAAGGACCCCTTCCGAAGCAAGCATGAGCTGTATTAGCCCTAAGGAACGTACCCTCATTTAGAAAACATTATTTTTGCTTAAAAAACTCAAAACAGTGTAAAAAACAATACTTTAGTTTTTGTAAGTTTTAAGAAGTGTTTTTCGGCTAAAATTTGTTTTGTTTATTTCAAAAAATCTCGGAAGGGTCAGTCTACACACACATAAAGTTTGGTGAGTTTAACTTTTATTTTGTGGAAGTCATTCAAATTCAAGTTATTCAAATTTAAAGATAGGACCCTTATTTTGGCCCACCCTGTATATATATATATATATATATATATATATATATATATATATATATATATATATATATATATTTGTTACTTTGTTGATTCGCTTATCCTCAATTCCATTTTTATTTTGCATTTTGTCTGAAACATTGCTTCTATTTTTCCAAATATATATATATATATATATATATATATATATATATATATATATACATGTGTGTGTGCGTGTGTATATATATATATTGTACTCATGCACTTGTCAGTGCACTGATGTTAGTATAGTCCCAACTATACTCCTATTCTATTGCATCCGTTATTTCCTGGTCACCCTTGACCCTTATCCTATAATAATTGTGTATAAGGTGTTTTCTCCCCCTAAAAAATACCGTTGTCCATACCTTCCCATGTACTCTTCCTCCTCCCCTCTCACTCTACGCATCCCCTTGCGGGATGCTTTTCTTTAAAAACCTTATGAAATCGAACCTTGACAATATTCAACCTTTGTTATCGAAACTTATTTAAGTTTGTACCTTATTTTATTTATAGTTCTAAGTTCTTATTAATTCATACTATTTATCAATTATTTTTTCTTCTATATTTATCTCATATTTTCGTTTTGTATTTCTAATTTTTATTATCAGCTTCTTATAGGTACTATTGTTTTTTTATATTTATTTTTATTTTATTTTTAATTTAATCCTCATTATTTCTAATTTTACCTTTATTCTATATCATTACTTAACTATTTATTCTTTATTTCATATTTTTTATTTACTTTTTATATATTTTTCTATATATATATTTTTTTATTCCATTATATTTCTTTATTATTATACTTACCTTTTTTTTCTTTTACTTTATTTTGTTTTACTATTATACTTAATTCTTTTTATTTTTAAAAATTTTTTTTAATTTTTTTTTTTTAATTTTTTTTTTTTTTTTTTTTAATTTTTTTTTTTTTTTTTCATTTTGTATTTCTAATTTTTATTATCAGCTCCTTATAGGTACTATTGTTTTTTTATATTTATTTTTATTTTATTTTTAATTTTACCTCCATTATTTCTAATTTTACCCTTACTCTATATAATTACTTAACTATTTTATTCTTTATTACTGATTTTTTATTTACTTATTAATAGTGTTATTAATTTTTTTATATATTTTTCTATATATATATATATATATTTTATTCCTTTATATTTCTTTATTAGTATACTTACCTTTTTTTTATTTTACTTTATTTTGTTTTACTCTATTATATTTAATTCTTTTTATTTTTTTTTTTCATTTTTTTTTTTTCATTTTTTTTTTTTATTTCTTATCCTTTTATTTTATTTTATTTATCTGTTATTTTTCCTTTATATAATTTATTATGTTTTGTTTATTCTTTTTATATTTTATACATATATATATATATATATATATATATATATATATATATATAAGTGCAGGTTAGTAGTCCGAGGCTGTAGCAATGCGATGTAGTTGCCGGAAGGTGGAAAGGGTGAACAAAAATAAACGAGAAGCGAAAACGAATCTCAAAACGATTTATTAATATTTCACGAAAAACTGATTAAGTACCAGAATAGTAAATACTGTCAGGTAAATAAAAAGTTCGGCAAAAGGTAATCTTAAATTTTCGAAAGAAAAACTTTTATCATCAAAAGACAACAATAAAAGACCGAGAGGGTCGAAAAAACGGGAAAAACCGGTGTCAAACCATTGAAATACCGCAGCAGACAATTGGAAGTAGGAACGCAGAAAATGTCAAAATTTAATTAAACAATTATTCAACTAAAGTTAAAATATTATAAACATTTGTTTATTTATATACTAATTATTATAATTTTTATTATATTTTATTTTATATGATTTATTAATTAATTTTTTTCCCTCTTTTTTTTATTTAATTATAAATTTAAATTTAAGTGTGGGCCGTATTATAATATGTGCCATCAAAGGGGGATAACTTAAAGAAAAATATATTTAGAAATCATATTTTAGATTTGAGAAGGAATTTAAATTGTGGAATGGATCAATGCCAAGGAGGTAGGAAGGAACCGTTGGAACGGGGGGAGGGGGGGGGGAATAAGAAGAAACGTTGGAGAAGGGGGGGAATTAGGGATAAAAAATATATACACACATATACATACATAAAGTGTAAATATTTAAATACATATTTATTTATTTTTTTATCTTAATTTAAGAGTATTCCAAGGGTATAATACTCCTAGAACTAAATTTATATAAATTTATTCTATTTATTGATTTATAGATTTAAGTTTTTTTTCTCCCTCTTTAATTTTCCTTTGTTATTATGATCTATTCATATATTTAATTTATTCTTTTATTATTATCATTTTTTTTATTTATTTAATTTGTTTATTATTATTATTTTATTTTATTGAGCATACACATACACACACATGAGAATACACCCATAGTCACATACATGTATATATGCATACACATACACAAGGCCTAAATATATGTAAATAAAGTGCATATCATTCAATTCCATAATTATAATATGTAACATGTAAAAATGTGGGGTGGGTGGCGCTGGCAAATACAGAGGAGACAAAGGCAAGTAAAAATGTGGGGTGGGTGGCGCTGGCAAATAAAGAGGAGGCAAAGGCAAGTAAGTTGGGGGTGGGAGTGTGAGGATGTAAAAATCAGAGGATGAAAGGGGAAGGCAACTCAAATCTGTTATTCAGGGTTGTACGAAATTTAGAGATTAGAATAGCTTCCGAAATTCGAAGCTGACCTATATTGCGGACGGAGTTGAGGATGCGGACACTAATAGAGTGATGTGTGTTGCCACATGATATTAAGTGTTTGTGGAAGGAAGAAATGTGGGTGTTTAGATGCTCTTTAATGCGTTGGTGTAGAGGCCTAACGGTACTACCGATGTAGAACTTTTGACACTTAGCGCATTGTAGGTTGTATACTGTATAGGTGCGGAGGCAGATGCCAGAGTTGGGGATGGGGCAACTAGCTAGACAGCAGGGGTCTGGGGTGTAGTGGCTTTTTTGGATAAATGTTGTCGGAGAGAAGTGCCTGTGTGAGAAAGTTGTATGTTAAGGTTCTCACTACGTATGGCATTGCGGATAGCAGAAGTGATACGGTCGCTAAAGAAGAGGAGTTTAAGGAAGCAAGTGTAGGTGAGAGTGTGGTGTCTACGTTTTCTGGTGTTGTTAAGGCTGGATATGGTAGTTAGGGGGAACCGTTGGTTAATAGGGTTTGGTGGAAGGCTTCGGTGTGTGTTGTTTTATCGGAAGTAGAAGAGTATTTGTCCTGTATGCGGGTGATTTCGGTTTGTGCGTAACTAATTTTGGATTTGAGGGGTAGTGCAGATTTGTAGTGGATGAAGAGGTTCCTGCAGGCGGGTTTTCTATAGAAAGTGGTGTGGAGAGATCCGTCGTCATTAATGTTGAGTTTAAAATCTAGAAGTGAGAGAGAGCCTGAGGTGTAGGGATGTTCGATGGTAAATTTAATGTGGGGGTCAGAATTATTAAATGTATTAAAGATAGAGGTAGCTTCCTCTCGGGATGAAGTGAGGATCAAAATGTCGTCAACGTATCTCGAGAAGAAAATATGGGTATGGCAGGTGCTAAGTGCTTGTTGTTCCAGTCTGTTCATGTAGGAAATGACGAGGAGGCCGGAGAGACTGGAACCCATGGGTAGGCCAGAGACTTGTTTATATGTGTCTTGTTGGAACTTGAAGTAGGTATTATCCACAATGATACGTATGAGCTGATGAATGTCTGTTGGAGTAAGCCCAAAACAGTCAAGATTGTTAGAGGAGATGTGGTCAGTTATGCGGTCAATGGCGGGGTGTGCGGGGATGGAAGTATAAGGGGAGACAACGTCAAGGCTGAAAATGTAGTTGTTGAGGCGGAGCTGTTGGGGTTGGAGCAAGTGGAGTCTATCTAATACCTGGTCAGAGCTGCTGACATGTGCCGGGAAGGTAGGGAGTAGCGGTTTAAGTAAGTGGGAGAGGAGCCAGGTGAAAATTATCAAAATAATATGGAAATAAAAATATGAACAATAATAAAATATGCTATAAAATAAAATATAAAATTAAAAATTAAAAATATATATATATATTTTTTTTTTTATTTTATATTATATTTTATATCATATTTTATTATTGTTCTTATTTTTATTTCCATTTTATTTTGATACTTGTCTATAATGTTTATTATGTTTTATTATCATTATTATAATTTTATCTTTCTAATTTGAATTTATATTTGTAACTTATTCCTTTTTCTAATATTTGTCTCTGTGGCTCTTTCTGTCAATAGATGTTCCTCTAAGACGAGCTTGTTATTTTTTCCTTGAATTTTCTGAAGTGGTGCTAAAGGCGCTGATGAAGACTTTTTGGACTAGCTTTGTTAATTTTTAAAAATTAAAAAATTAAAAAATAAAATAAAGAATGTTTTGGAAACGACCGTACGCGATACTAGACTTGATGTTCTAATTCTTGGAACAATTGTAATGTTCTAATTCATTAAATCCTCTTATATATATATATATATATATATATATATATATATATATATATATATATATATATATATATATATATAGCCTGTGTTTTGCTTCCGCGAGTGGATCGGCTTTAATCTTTTGCTTTTTCTCATCTTTCTATATTGCTTGATGTCTCTCGGTGGAAGTTGATGGTAGATCCTTCAACGGACTAATTACAGGTTGCATATGCCAATCTGAAGCCCTGGACGTTATTTAAGGATTGCGTTGTGGACAGTTTGTTTTTTCTGAGGAGTACCTTTGTTGAGGTCGGCCCAAGAGTGTGTCGATTGCCACCAAATATTACGAAGTTTTTTAACTGTTTTCTCTTTTTAGTTTTTCTTCTTAAGTAGCTTCAATTAGGTCGATCGCCCGTGGAGCATTGTCAGTTATTGATGTCCATATTTTAAGTTTTATACCTCCCCTGATGAACTGCCAAGCAAGTACTTTGCTATTGGTAGCGAAACACGTGTAGGGAACAATGACATTACAAAATAAATACATAATAAAAAGAAAAAAAACCTTTTCGTTGTGATGAATCTTTTCTTGGATGAAATGTCTTGGTAAACCCTCCAAATATATATATATATATATATATATATATATATATATATATATATATATATATATATATATGTTGTTATTATTTTTATCTATAATTAACTAATAGTATATTTTCTCACCTTCAGTGTACGGAGTTGCTTCCATTTTACATACGCATGAGTGTTCTCCCCTGCATATGCATTATCGATCCAATTTAAAAGACGTGTATATATATATATATATATATATATATATATATATATATATATATATATATATATATATATATATATATATATATATATATATATATATATAAATTTACGCGTCTCTTAACTGGTTTCTCAAAAAATGTTCAAATATTTCTTCTACCGGCGCTTTCAAAACTGTAGTAACACTTATATTATTCATCTCAAGCCTGCCAGGACAGTCACTACAAGCACCGGATATATAAACAAACTCTCCAATGACATCGGAGGAGATCGCCAATCTTCGGTCACGTCGTCAGATTTTCACCATGAAAAAGAAAAAAAGAAAACAAATACAATGTCTGTTTACCATGATTATGGTTTTTTAAACCGAAAATTCGGATTTATTAAAATATAAAAAAATAGTAAATGATTAAATAAATGTTTATTTATTGATATAAATTCACGCGTCTTGTAACTGGTTTCTCGGAAAATTTGCAATATATATATATATATATATATATATATATATATATATATATATATATATATATATATATATATATATATATATATAGTAAGCTATACAAATATATTTATGGCAATTAAGCTACACAGACGCTTCCGCGTTTCATCCCCGTAGGGAATCGTCAGCCTCTGTGTAGCTTAATTGCCATAAATATATTTTCATAGCTTACTACCTAGCTCTACTCACGTATTGAGCACTGTCGAAGTAAATACTGAAAATTGATACATAAAATATTATATCTCCTCATAACATTTTTTGTGGATACATGAAATAATAATTATATATATATATATATATATATATATATATATATATATATATATATATATATATACAGGGTGATTCATAAGTCACTTCACTTAGCTATTTAAAATGATTACCATATGAAGCACAAACATACTATGAACTTTTGATGATTGTTATCTTACTCTCTAATTACTGCTATATGTTAGGCAATGGAAACTTGATGTGAACAGAAAGCCTCCTTCGCACAACACCATAATCAATCAAATATGCTACAAAGAGTCGTAAATTCCTTGCAAAAAAGAATGGAGCTATGCATGCAGAACGAAGGTAGAACTTTGAAAACTTGCTGTAATTTTAAACTCCCATAAATGAATTTGTTGAATAAACTTTCTGTTTGGTGTTACCGTATTTTTCAACTTTAGAATTTCAAAAATAAATAGCTAAGTGACTTATGAATCACCCTGTATATATATATATATATATATATATATATATATATATATATATATATATATATACGTGTGTGTATATTTGGGCAACATTTTTTCTTAGATACATTTGTACTTTGGTTAAAAAGAAGTTACAGTTTTTTTTTTTGTTTCTTTAATTATCCAGTTTTTCGTGTCAGTGGACCAACGATCTAATGTTCTGCTTCAGTGTGAATCGGAAATCGCCATTTATTTTACTTCAGTCGACGTTCTCAGAAATCAAGAGACCCCTTCCTGGGGCTAACACTTGATCTCTATACGAGATACATAGATATTCGAATATTCTATTAAAGTTCTCATTTACCTGCCAGACGTTAAGTTAATAAAGAAGTTAAGAACATTAATTTTCCATCTCCCCAATCGACCCATTCAATATGTTATAGTATATCTTTCATGTGGTCGCTTTGTATTACCGGATTCCAGGACAAGAATTCATCTAGTCTGGTGGAGTATCCAGCTACGGTCTGTTACTAGTGGCAACATCACTTGAAGAAGGTGCACTATTCCTTGTATAAGCCAATGTTGGTAGCCATATTGAAAAGATCTTATTTGGGCTTCGAATACTATGTTATATTGAAATTTGGTCAGGGTTTACTTGTTGGAGGAAGTATCTTCATGCCAGGTTGCCTGACAAATCCCTGTATAAAGAGATTTTAGACACTCAAGGACAGTATCTAGTAAGCATTCAAGTTCTTTCCGTAGGTATTGGCGTTCTCTGCAGTAGGCATTCAATTTATCTCCCTTTTTATTTTTATTTTCATTTTCTTTAATTTTCTGGGGGCGGGGCATTCTTCCAAATGCCATACAATCACCACCCGCTATTTACAGACTCCAGCCGAGAGCTCTTTTCAGGATTCTGGCTGTTCCCTTGAGTGCAGTTGTTTGGATTTCTCTTGCACTTGGTTCACCGGGTATACTCGCCAAATACTTTTTCAAGTTGTTCTTCATGAGTCCAGGTGCTCCTATGATAACTGGAATGATGGAAATCTAATTGCAGTTCCAGTTTCTTTTCATATCATACATTAGACCTTGATATTTTGTTATTTTCTCCCTTTCAGCTCTGTTTAGGCCCCCATCATTAGGGACACTGACCTCAACCAAAGTTGCCTCTCTCTCTCTTTCTCTCTCTCTCTCTCTCTCTCTCTCGTTCCATATGACAATGTCAGGTTTGACAGCTGCGTTTTCCATATATGTAGCTGTGGGGATTTCATGGTCATAATGGATGGTGTATGCCCCATTCCTCACAGTTCTCTCAGGTAGATGTTCCCAGTGCCTGCTGCTACATCTGATATTCAGTTTCTTACAGATGGTCCAGTGGAGGTACCTGCACACTCCATTATGTCGTGTTGTATAGGAGCCATCTGCGAACATGATTTTGCAACTCGATATCAGGTGGCTCACACTCTCAACTTCAGTGTGGCACAACCTGCACTTGTTGTCCTGACTGAGACCAGCCATCTTTTTAAACGCATTTGTCATCAGGCCCTGGTCTTGGGCGTCCATTATAAGCCTCTCCTGGTCGTAGTGGAAGTGCGCCCCTTTTTAGCCAGTACAAGGACCTTTCCTTATCAATATAGTCCTTGGATAGTTAATCGAGGAAGCATGTGGCACGTTTCTATCCTGACCACTCAGCAATGCACCTGTTCTTAAAAGTCTGGGTGTATCTTTTCCGGCTCTTTTGGACTATCTCTGTGGAAGGATTGTTTGGTGTGTCTGCCTCATCTATATGACAGCCCAGTCTAAAATGATTGGCCAACTTTGTGATGTGTGTTCACTTTCATCATATTCCATACCGAGGGGATTTTATTTGGAGAAGGTGTACCATTCCTCGTATAAGCCAATGTGGGTAGCCATACCGAGGGGATCTTATTTGGGCTTAGAATACTATGTTTTTTTTTTAATATCTGGTTAGGGTTTACTTTTAGGAGTAAGTATCCTCATGCCAGGATGTCCTGACAACCCCCTGTACAGATAGACCTTAGACACTCGATGACAGTGTCTAGTAGACATTCAAGTTCTCTCCAGTTAACATACAAGTTTTCTCTGTAGGCATTCAATTTCTCCCTTAGTGTGTGTGTGTATGTGTAGTCACTTTAATCATATTCCATACCGAGGGGATCTTATTTGAAGAAGGGGCACCAGTCTTCGTATAAGCCAATGTGGGTTGCCATACCGAGGGGATCTTATTTGGGCTTTGAATACTATGTTATTTTGAATATTTGGTCAGGGTTTAATTGTAGTTGCAAGTATCCCCATGCCAGGCTGTCCTGACAAACCCTTGTCCAGAGAGACCTTAGACACTCGAGGGCAGTGTCTAGTAGGCATTCAATCTCTCACTAACTCTGTGTGTGGGGGGGGAGTGTATGTGTGTGTG